>CAUJNA010000902.1:158691-226191 GCA_963377175.1 Effrenium voratum | reverse complement strand
GACCATGGTTGGTCACTTGAGGGAACAGTTCATCATGCTGGCCAACGATGACACGAAGGAGCCAGAAGAGAAAGGACTCACGACGGTCGCGATCGCGGAGTTGATCCAGGACTTGGGAGGCCGAGTGAGTACGGCTCCTGACAAAGTGTTCTCTACTCCATCCGACGAGCTCCATGATGACCGGAATAGAGGTTCGAAGCGGAGCCGTGAACCCACCGATGGAGGCGAAGGCGTAGTAGCCTTGAGATCCAAGATGGTGGCAATGCAGATGGAGCTGGAGTCTCTGAAGAAGGACAAGGACAAGGACAGGGCGGCCTCAGAGGCGTCCTCTCCTGAGAAAGAGGTCGCGAACGCGCTGGAGCATCAAACAGCGGCCTTGATGAAGGCGCTGGAGGGCCGTAATCAATCGCAAGTTATGTCGGTAAAAACAGACTTGCAATGGCCCACGCTTGGGGACGAAAGGAGCGACTCTAAGGACGTGTCCGAGTTCTACGACCATTTCGAGGACAACTGTGGTCTCGCGAACTCCTGCAAGGGCATGAACTATCGGGAGATGCTGCTTGCGCTGAGATCTCGGTGCAGGGGGTCCCGCCTCAAGACGTTCACGAACCTCTATAAGTCGGCCTACCGAGCCGGCGAGATAGAGAAGGACCCGGAAAAGGTGTACAAGCGGATCAAGGCGAAGCATCTCATGTTCTCGGAGAGCCCGGAGGAAAGGGAGATACGAGTTGACGCAGAGCACGTAGCTTTGGCGAAAGGGAAGATGACAGGGCACCAGTTCGAACCGCTTTTTGAGGCGAGCGTCACGGAGCTGGAGACAGTTGGCCTGGGTAAGAGTAAGAGGGGGCTGTACCTGTCGTATCTTCGCAAGATGCCTGCGCACCTGCAGAAAGAGATCCGGAGTGACAAGAGGTTGTGGGCTGGTGAGACCCAGCTGAGAGGACCACAGACATGGGAGGAGGCTCATCGAGTGGTTCTGGAGGTCGAGCAGCGAGAAGCCACTCATCGGGCGACTGCGAATGCTGTCTACTCCACGGAGACGGAGAGGCAACAGCAACCTCCGAAGAAGGAGCCAAAGAAACCGACGGAGCCAAAGGCGCCGAAGCAGCAGGTTTTGGCGGCCACAGAAGGCACGAACGGCAAGAAGCTGTGTTTCCACTACAGGGATCATGGAACCTGTCCGTGGGGAGACAAGTGCCACTACTCCCACGACAAGGAGCTTCGGAAAAAGGCGCTGGCGGAGAAGAAGCAGCACGCGGAGAGCGGATCAGTTCTCGCGGCTAAGGGCGAAGGAAAGGGCAAGGGGGACCAGAAAGGGAAAGGTAAGGGAACCGGAAAAGGAAAAGGAGATTCTAAAGGGAAGAGCGGTTCCAAGGGCAAGTATGATGGAAAGAGTAAGAAGGAAGTCCTCTGCCCTTTCTTCCGGAAGAACGGCGCCTGCAAGAAGGGGTCCGGGTGCGATATGCTGCACGCGCTCGTGATCAGCGAAGAGACCGGAAGGACGCAAGGAGTCGCGACTCAGCAGTCTTTGGCAATGGGGCCGAAGCCGGATGCGAGCTCCCTGATCAACCCGTTCGCTGCACTTAGCGTGACGATCGGAGAGTACAGTAACTCAGAAGTGATCTCTGGCGGAGTGTTGAAGACGTCGCCGAGCACCGGTGGCGGAGGTCCAGGGATCGCGGAGCTTGACGATCTGCCGAAGGATTGGTGGGAGGTCGTCCAGAACGAGTCCGGAGGGTACCAGTACCGGACCGTAGTGAAGATCCTGGGGTGGAATGTATGTTGGATGGAGGTGCTGGTGCCAATCACATCACGGAGGAGCTGGTGGTCAGCATGGTTGAGCACGCGAGGAAGAAAGGAGTCCAGCCAGACAGCAAGGACTACCCGATCCTCAGGTTCGAGAAGTGGGTCTTCCCTGAGTTTGTGCATGGCATTGCATCGGGCAAGCCAGTGCCTTTGAAGGGGAGCGTGGTCCTCCGAGCTAGGCTGGAAGGACCGACACCGGAGGCGTCGAAGGACGGACCAGAGCTGTTCATCCGGTGTAAAATCGCAGCGAAAGGCTGCTCAGATTGGCACGGAATCATACTCGGAGGCCGAGCCCTCGATTGCGAAGCGAGAGGCGGCTTGGGCTTCAGGCCGGGACCGGGGTTTCACTTCCTTGATACCGTGGGAGTGAAGATGCCTCGCTGCGAAGATCACAGCAAGGGGAGGCACGACAGAGCTTACCCGTTCTCGGTGGCCTCTTCCCTTGATGATCATTCGGCTCTTCCGAGGGATGGTGCGCCAACGGACCTCTTGGTCGCGGCCTGCGGTGAGCCAGTGGAGCTCTTCCCTGGTGATGGAGTGCTCATCCCGGTCGATCGGGTCCGAGAAGGGCTCGATGTGGATGACCAGGGAAGATCATGCGAGGCGATCTTGCCCATTAGTGACTCGGTCGAAGCAGTGCCAGGCATTTGGCCTACCGGAAGCCAAGAAGGTATGGTCTTGATAGCCGCGAAGTATGAACCGGTCGTGATTGAGGCCGGTGAGACGGTTGCGGAAGTGCGCAGAGGGCGCATCGCGGCCAGTGAGTGCACGCGCTGCCACATGTGGGATTCGAAGTTTCAGGACAGCTGCCACTTTGAAGATGACAGCTGCAGTTCCTGTGGGACCGGCATTTTGCGGCCGGACTCGTGCAGTCAATGCGGAAGTGAAGAAGTCCGACAAGTGCGTTTGCAGGCATGCGAAGAGTGCATCGCGACGGACTTGAATAAGGAAGGAGCGGCTCGGGAGGATGAGGAAGTACTCCCGGAGCGCGCGTCCGGTATCGGCGCTGCGAGGATTTCGCGGGGAAACGGCCGACCGAGAAGGTGGGGGCTTGGAGCCTTTGCCGCGATGATCTTCTCTGTGGCTTCGTTGATTGGAGTCAACCAGATAATGTCTCGGACGAAAGGGAACCGGGATTTCTGGGAGTACGATGCTACCGAGAGGACGTGGGCTAGGAAGCACCTGGTCCCGAGACGGGCTTTGTACTCGCCGATTGGTGCGTTCGATTGCCCCTTTAACGTTGGAGAAGCCCGAGGTAAGCGGATTACCCGGTTTGAGTGCGAGGGCAGCCCTGAGGGAGTCCTGGAGGATGACTGGAGGACTGTCGAAGATCCGCACAGAGACTTGGGGAAGCCTTGGGTAGGCACGACGTACTTCTTCATGAACAGAGGAGAAGCGGAAGGAAGTGGTGCGATTGAGGCTACCACATCGTCGAAGTGCCAGGAGAAATCGAGAGAATGGGGGAGATGACCCCTACGGACTCCTACTATGAGCAGTTGCATGGGCATTTGAGGAAGAAATATCCGAAGGCCGACCCTCATTTGCTTGACCACTTGATTGCTCTAGAGGCGTTCTTGGACAAGTCGATCGTCTTTGGCTTCAGCTATGGTCTCTCAAAGGCTGAAATTGCGGTCATGCAAGGAAAGCTTTTGGGGCATCACCTCTCCCGTGGCGGTGTCAAGGCCGATCCGGAGAGGAGCCAGGCGGTGAGGGATTTCCCGCCTTTACGTGAAAAACTGCACATTCAACAGTTTCTGGGATGCGGAAATTGGTTGAGAGCGTATTTGCCCGTGGAGTACGGTCATGCTGCGAAGATCCTGAATGCCTATCAGAATCCGGGTGCAATCTTTCCGGAAGGCGGCTTGGGATCAGCGAATACGGATGGGTGCAAGGCTGTGAAGGCATCAAGCGGATGATGGACGGAGCAGGATTGAGCTTCGATATTTTTCTATTTTTTTGTTTTTTATTTTTTTTTTTTTTTTTTTTTTTTTTTGTTTTTTTTTTTTTTCAGAGCTACTGGGCTCGTCATTCATCCGCTTGCTGTGGTGCTGTCACCCGTTAGCCTAGCCCCGCCTGTGTACTACTTTTTGCTCAGCATTCTCTCACTTTACTGCATACAACTATATGCACTGCAACCATGCTTGCACAAAACACCCAATTCCGCCCCCTCCTCTCTCTCTCCCCCCCCTCATCTCCGCGCCTGTGACGCCTGCGGCGCCCTCGGCCCTTTTTTTTTATTTTTTTTTTTTTTTTCTTTTTTTTTTTAGCCCCGCCTTTTTGAGTTTATTAGTTTTTTGTGTTTTTTTTTTTTTTGTTTTTTTTTGATGAGGCGACCGCCATAACCGGTGAGTGTCCGTTGGAACAGATCGCCGACGCGTCTGGGATCGCGGTCGGAGGTACAGTACTCCAGATGAGTAGGGATCGGACTAAGATGAAGGTCCTCCTCACTCACAGTAAGAGCCTAACACCTCCTCAACAGGCGTGGCCTCCTCTCATCCAAGAAGCGTTCGCGCAGCTTGAAGTGAAGCGTGCTTCGAGGAAAGTCCTAGGGACGATCCGGGCCATCTGTTGGACGGACCATGCGAATCTGACCAGAGCTCAAGGGTCGGACATCGGAGGTGATGTGAAACTTCTCAGATGGGTGGCCGAGATCATAGCGGATGGTTCGGAGATTCGGTCGCTAGCAGGCCGTACAGCCAAGTTGGGCGATGGATTCAGCAGGAATCCGAAAGGACGAGATGAGCTCCTGGAACAGAGGACGCTGGACGTGCGCGGGCTCTCCGGGCAGCTCAGAGGATTCGATCTGGATGCCTATCTCTCGGATGAGATGCCGGAGGGACCAGTGCCTTGGGCGGTGGGCGACCACGCCCTCCCAGGTGGGCATGAAGACGTTGCGTACGTCGGTAGCCTTCATGGGCTTGTCGCTGCGAAGCTGAAGATCCTGGTCGCAGTGGACTATGAGAATGACGCTGAGAAAGCGCTTCAACGCGTTTGTGAAGAGTTTAAGATGCCTGAGTGGACGGTGACTGTTCACCCATGCTATGGAGCCTTCGAGGATGACGACGGAGTTTGGGCGCAGTTTGACGGGGCCACCGGTAGGTTGCAAGGAGACCGGAAGGTCAAGAGGGCTAGGGTCGACTTGTTGACTTCTGCCGCCAAGCTGGCCCGGGCCATTGCGGATTATGGGCCGGACTTCGTTGTTGGTTTCGGGCAAGGAGGAATCGTCGCAGGGATTCTGCGGTGGCCTCTGGTTTTGGAAGTGGTTCTGCAGGCTAGGAATCTGCAGAGAAAGGACGCGCAGGAGATTTGCTTGGCGTGGGCTCGAGTGAAAGCCATTTGGGCAGTAGCCCCGCGGTGGTGGAGAACTAAACCTGAAGCCGGCCTCTTGAAAGCGGCCTGCCCGGAGTTGGCTCTGGAGTTTCCAGTGGAGCCGATCAAGGGCTATGCTTCGGTGCCAAAGGGCACCGTGAAGGACCAGGAAGTGAAACAGGTCGTGGAGGTGCTGAGAGTGCCGGAGATTGGGCGGATCAATAGTCAGAATTTGGCTGGTCTGGCCAGGGAGAAGGATAGAGAGATGTGGGAGCGGAGCACGACGGGCTCTGTGCCTGCGGAAAGCGTACCTACGTTTTCAGCCGGTGCCCGACGTGCATCCGACGAGAGGCGCAAGATGCTGTAGTCGAAGCGCAGGAAAGGAAAGAACGCGAAGAACGAGAAAATCTTGAAAAACTGGACGGAGCTGCGCTGATAGAAGAAGTCGGAGCGGCATCCAATATGTGCGAACCGGACGGGACTACCGAGGTCGTCGGGATTAAGACAATCCACTCTTGGGGAGGCGGCAGCCTGCCGAAATCTGGATCTGGGAGCGCCAAGTGGACCGTCAAGATGCCAGGCAAGGGCGGAATTCTGATGAAAGGACGCTGGGACAAGGGGCATTCGCCCGAAATCCCTCAGCTGTCCGGTGACCAGGTCGAAAAGTATCCGTACCGGACTGTCTGGGCCGTTGAGCCGGACGGGACTGTATTGACGGTGCAAAACTGTTGCAAGGTCGGTTCTCTGGAGAGCTCTGAACCTGAATGGGCCCTCCAGGGGCTGAATTGGCACTGTCACAGGAGCGTGGTGAACGCTCAGTGCGATTCGGTATGGAAAACCGGAAGCAAGGAGATGAGTGCCAGATTCAACTGCCTGATCGGACTGATCGGAGTTCCCGTAGAGGTCGTGGCATGGGGCAAACGTCGGTCGGACACAGGCGGGATTTGGTTAGCAAAGGACGCGGCAATGTCCTAGTCGGGTTTCAGCTCAGAAGCCCCGGGAATCACTGGGATCCGTTTGAGCTGGGCAAGAAGATCCGAGTGGAAGAGAGCAGATGTAGGCCGACGATGGTTTTCGTCGTGAAGCCGAGCGAAGGCCCGCGGGGCGTGCTCGCCTACTTCTCCAAAAGGTGGGTGGTGGTTGACTACGCGCACCCTGTCGGGCATGTCTACAGTTTTGAAGATAGGAGTCGCCTTGCTGAAGAAGCAAAGGCCGCGGCGGGGATGTCGAACTTTGAAGTGACAGGCTCCCTGCGAGCGTCTTGGGTTGAGGCTCAATCCAAGGACCCCTCACTCGCGGAGTCACTCCGGAAGACTCCGGAAGGATACAAGAGGGCTGCAGACGGGATGCTTGAGAAGGAAGTCAGTCTGCCAGGCGGTGCAGTGTCCACGGTGCCAGTAGTGCCGAATGGAGTCGCTGCTAGCTCTGGAGTTACTTGGCGGAAGGCGTGCTACCTCCAGTTCCATTGTGGAGTGTTCGGCGCGCATCGGTCGGCTGAGAAGACGTATGCTCTCATGAAACGTGTGGTCTGGTGGGCCACGATGAAAGAAGATATCAACTCCTGGGTAGGAAAGTGCCTGACGTGCTTTAAGGCGAGGTCGAGGGCGACTAAAGTCACCACGAAGCCGATGAAACCGGCGGCTGACTATTGCTGGCAAGAGGTGTCTGTCGATTGCGAGGGTCCAAACAAGGAGGATTACGCAGGCAATCGGTATTCCTTGACGTACATGGACTGTCTCTCGCACGCGGTTTACTTGGAGCCACTCCGTGCCCTCAACCACGCTGAAGTTAGGCGCGCCTTCGCCAGGTGTGTCTTGCGTAGCAGGACGCTACCGACCTTGGTACGGTCGGACAGAGGACCTGAGTTTAGGTCCGCGATGTTCGCTGAATATTGCGCCCTCATCGGTGCGAGTCAGTGGCTCTCTCACCCTCTCCGTCCGTGTGAGATGGGTGCCAATGAGAGGGTGCATCAAGAAGTGCAGAAGATGCTTGGGATCGTTGTCAAAGATGTGGCGAGGGGGCACACCGACCATTGGGGCGACCTTCTCGCAGTTGTGGAGTACTGCATCGACACGACCCCGGGTCCTCATGGCTATACGCCCAGAGACCTGGACAGAGCTTGGTCCCTGGGTGTGCCTCTGGAAAAAGACCTACTCAAGAGCACTTTGGAATTTGAGCCGGTCTCGGACTGGGCTCGGAGGATTTTTGGCCAATATAAGGCTGTGAGCAAGGTCGTGAAGGACCATCTCACGAGCGCGAGCGAGGCCCGTGTGAGGCTCGCGAACCGATACCGTCGCGAGGTGGAATTTAAAGTCGGGGATCGTGTGGTATGGCGTGCTCCGGGCCTGTCAGACCCGGGGGCGAAAGGGCGAGTGCCGTGGAAGAAGGGTCTGACCGGCCCTTGGGAAGTCGTTTCGTGCAAAGGGAACAGACTACAGTTGGCCGGACCCGACGGCGCCCAGCCTCTCGCAGCTCATGCCGAAGATTGCGTCTTGATCCCGGACGATGTGTGTGCCGACGCCAGAGATGAGATCCAATTTGATTCGGATCCGGACGACTCGAGACCCAGCTTAGGTCAGATGATCAAAGGGGAAACTAAGCAGGTCGAGTTCACGATGAAGAGAAGAGGTAAGCAGTACGTCCTGAAGATTGGAGACGTGATTGCGTTCAGAAAAGGATACGGTCCGAAGCTTTGCGCTATTGGACGGGTCACGTCAGTTGCGGTCTCGGAAGGAGTAGTGCACGTTCACAAGTATGCGCCGGAGATCGGCGGACTGCGTGTGAAGTGGTGCCTTCTGTACTTGGACCAGCAGGGGCAAGAATCTCTGGCCCCGGAAGGAGGACGTCCTTGCATAGAGGAAGTGAAGATGAGCTTGCTCATCACGAAGGTTGAGCTGAGCAGGGATGGAATCCTGCAAGCTTCATCTGCCAGGAAGCTTGACAAAGGAGGGTACCGCCTCGAAGAGCGGCCTCCGGCCCAGAGGGCCGGAAAGGCGAGGGGAGCATGAGTACTCTGAGCCCCTGGACGACCTGGTCGGGATCCTCAAGGGCGGGAAAACAGAAAGTGGCGTGGGAGTGTTCGCCGCTGGGCCTTCGGATGGCTTCGCGAGAGAACAGAAAGCTGTCCTTGAATACCTTCGGAATGAAGGTGTGCCCCAGCACGGAGTTGACTTCTTGGAGGTTTTCGCCGGACACGGTGGGCTCACTAAGGCCGCTAGGCGCCGTGGTCTGTTGGTTGGAGAACCCGTTGACCGGCTGTATAGAAGCTACGGTCGGGATTGGGATCTGCGAAGGAACTCAGACCGGGCGCTCCTTGCTTGGTTGATCAGCAAGGTGATGAAACCGAAAGTCCTCCATGTGGGGGCGCCGTGTGAAAAGCTGAGCCGATTGGGCGAGCAGAACCCCTCGAGTGAGGATTTGGCTCTAGCAGAGTTTTCATGTGACCTGCTTAGCCACCAGGAGAAAGCGAACGGCATCGGAACCCTTGAGAACCCTGTCGGGAGTTTGCTGTTTTCCCTTGAACTTTTCGTCAAGAGATTCGGGACCCTTGTTGAACCTAGGAGGCCTTGGGCCATGGTTCGGACCGACTCCTGTCAGTACAACATGACCTCGTTGGACGTGAGTGACGGATCGTTTGGAAACCCCGTTGAGAAAGGGCAGATATGGGTCAGCAACTCCGACCTGTCTGGGTTCTCTCTGAGGTGTAGGAAGCCGGACGCGCTTTTGAGGACTTTTCACCAACACCGGCAAATCCGAGGCTCGATGAAGATAAGGGAAGACAATGAGCCCGGACTGGGGCCGAAGTGGGCAGGTGCAGGTAAGTTGAGTGGGATCTACCCCGAAGAGTTGTGTGAATCCTACTGGGTGTCCCTTGGTCCCACTTCCAAACAACTTGAAGTCAAGAAGTGTCACGGGGATGGACCCCTTTCGGAGTGGCTGAAGGAGCCACAGCAATTCGGTTGTTCTATGCCTGTCGGATCGTCCGTCTTCGCCGTCCATCCTAGGAGTGCCGGCTCGGAAGAGGGCGCGGAGCCGCGGTTGCATGCCAACGCGGCCGCTGCCTCTCCCGAGGCCGATGTTCTTACCGGAGGGGCGTGGGAATCGGTTACGGCTGCGGAAAGGGAACGACTCGAGGCTGAACTTTTGAAGTTCTCCGAGGAAATGAGGATCCATTGGGACGGTCTTGCTAAGAAAGGGGAATGGGATTCCGTGAAGTCCGACCTTTCTGTGTACCGACTCAGTGGTTCAAAGGTGACTGAGGACCCCAGGAGGACCCCTGAATACAGGGAACAGGCACTTCGGCAAGACTGCTGAAGCTAAGAGACCCTACTTGTCAAAGGATGACCTTGAGGCCTGTAAGGACGTAGTCAGTAGGAAAGCTGCTGCCTTCTGGGTAGAAGGGACCCCGCGAACGGAGTTTCGCACGATTGCATCCCTACAGGAGCTCCGGTCTCTAGTCAACCTCACGCGTTGAGGGGTGAAGCCGCTGCTTGGGTTGATGAACAGCTCGAGAGTGAAGTTGCTAGAGGGCAGTTGGTTCGAGGCTCATCCCCTTGGGGCTCCGCGCCATTTCCGACCAAAGAGGCCCCTGAGCACAAGAAACAGCGGAAAAGGAGACTGGTTGTTGACTACCGTAGAGTAAATGCCCGTGTGAAAAGGTCAACCTACTATTGCAGGCAAGCAAGTGACGTGTTGGCTTGCGCTGCTGGTTCGGCTTGGTTTTCCTTCGTTGATGCGGTGACAGGGTTCAACCAAGTTGCGAACACTAGGAGAGCCATGGAAGTGCTCGCCATAGTATCCAGAAGCGGGAAGTTCTTGCCTTTGTGTTTGACCTTTGGACCCACCAATGGACCCGATGACTTCTGCTACACAGTAGATCGGGCGTTTGCCCCTGGAAGGAACCGGACCCTGAGGTATGGCAAACAGTGGTTGGCCTACGTGGATGACCTTACGGTTCGTACCGGGAAATGCCTTGATCAAAGGATTCTCACTGATGTTGAATATGATGAGGAGATCCGTGCAGCTGCAAAGAAAGCAGGGGTTCAGGTAGCCCAGAAACCCGGGGAAGCTTTGGAGGCTTTGGGTTTCTCGAAAAGAGGTCTTGGGGACGAACTCCAGTCCAAACCAGAGACTGGGGAGAAAGGCAAGCATGATCCAGTGGTTTCAGATCACAATCATCCTACCCGGATGAGCTTGGTCCCATGGATTCATGCCGCTTATGCACTCCATATGGCTCGAATCAACCTGCTTGCACATGATAGGAGTTGCTTGATTAGCATTGGAGCATGCAATTCAGGCCATTCGGGCTTTGGAGGCAGTGCTTTTGTCGAGTGCAGCATTTGTGTGACTGTGTCAGCTATGGTGGATGTCCGGGCTTTGTCCCGGCGCATGGTCAAAGCCCTGCGGCACGCGCCAGTGGGCGAAGGAGGCTGGCTCCCGGTGTCGTGGCTCGCGACCACGTACGGGTGCTCAGAAGCCGAAATTTTGGCTGCTGCTGGCCCTGAGGGGAGTCCCGGCAAGACGAGGTTCGTAACCGCGGACCTCGGGGGGACCACCTGCGTCAAAGCGCTGCAGGGCCATAGCAGTGCCACCGGAGTTTCAGTTCAGGAACTATATCCTCGAGCAGATCACGAGCATTTCACTGAAACGTACGGGCCCAACAACGTGCCGGACTTGATGCTCGCGCACGGGACTTTCGGGCGACACGTTGAGAGTATCCGGAGCGGTGGTTTGTTGCCTGGTGGAGGCACTACGGATCGTCAGACGACGCATTTTGCCCTGACCACGCGAGGCGCTTTCTTGTACCCGTTGAATCTCATGCGGAGGAGTGCGGACGTTGTGCTGGTTGCATCTTTGGAAGCGATCCTTCAGAGCGGTATCACTTTGTACTGCGGAGCAGAAGGAGTTTACCTTACAGATCAAGCAGTGGATCCTGGCCAGCTTAGTGCGTGGAGCGTACTTACGGGAGGGCGCCAAGGAGATCTTCTTTTTGGGAGTGCCGATCGCGGCCTGATTGTGCGGCCGGATAGGCAGGAAACCATCCAGAGGTTAGGGCCTCTGAACCGTAGCTTCTCGCAAAGCAGCCAGGGTGGGTTGACGGGGCCTGGAGTTAAGCAGTACCTCAGTGCGCTTGCTGCTTACTCTGCCCGGTATCAGGGGAAGGCTCCGGCTGCTAGCACAGCTAGCTCAAAGGGGACTGCTGCTGGAGCAGTCTATGATGTGCCTGCCATTTCCCCGACCGTGGCTGAGTTCCGGACGGAACAA
Source organism: Effrenium voratum (assembly GCA_963377175.1). NCBI lineage: Eukaryota > Dinophyceae > Suessiales > Symbiodiniaceae > Effrenium > Effrenium voratum. Next base: position 214,812 of record CAUJNA010000902.1, on the reverse strand, counting down.
GTCCGTGAGCGGGCGGGAGCCCCTAGAGCTCCGCCTGCGAGATCCGCGAAGGCGGGAGCATCAGAAGCTCCGCCCGCGAAGAAGGCGGGAGCAATTGAGGTGAGGCCAATTGCTCCGCCTGCCAGTACGGCCACGGCAACTGCCTCTGGTCGCGGGACAGATCCGCCCGCGGACTGGAAGGGGCTGATCGACAAGACGGCGCTTTTGGCTGCTGCCGTTGGTCCGGGGTTCGAAGAGCGAACTCTGAGAGAGCACGACCAGAACAAGTACAGATTCCTGTTGGCGGATCACCAATATCATCCTTATTATTTGGAGCAACGGGAACGTGCAGCTAAGGAACGCGCGGAGCGGGAATCATCCAGAGGCTCTGCCGCGGTTCCGGAAGAAGATGATGAAATTGCTCCGCCGCCGTTGCCGGCACCGGCGGAACCGCCGACCGGATATGTGTCTCTCGACGACGAGGAGTCCGTTGAGTTCGAGGAGTCGGGAGAGGGGGAATCTGGAGGAGATGATGACAGTTTTTATCCCGACGATCGAGGTGGTGGTGGCGGCCAGCCGTTGAGGCTGAAGAGCAGGAGCCGATCAAGGAGTCGGTCCGGGCCAGTGGAACCGGTGAGAGCTGTGGTGAAACCGAAGGCCACTCCGCCATGGAGGAGACCGGGAGGAGTTTTCGGTCCGGGAGAGTCCAGGCCGGCTCCAGTGCCGGGTCAATTTCCTTGGTCCCGCAATACGAAGAGAGTGAGTGTCATGCGGCGCTCCGATGAGGACGAAGATGATGACATTCGGCCACATCCTGAGTCGGCCGGCGCGAGCGGCCGAGGACCAGCAGGTGAACATGTTCGGAGCACCGAGAGGCGGCATCGAGAGTCCGCGCGGGCCGAAGCTTTGGAAGAGCTTGCTGCAGGCCGCGGTTGGGACTGCCGCCAATGTGGCGGAAGGAACGTCAAAGCACGGCTGACGTGCTATAAGTGCAGCCGTGCTCGAGAGGGCACATGCGAGCAGGACAGCTCGGATGATGTCGTGACAGAGGATGAGGATGCATTTCGCCAGTTCAGTCGCAAGCCCAAAAAGAGGGGCGGGCGACGGCATCCTGGCAAAGGCGACCGCAAGAAGCGCAGCAGAAAGAAAGTGCGGAGGCCTGGTTTCTCGAGCCGGAAAGGCCGGAACAAGAAGGCCCATGCTGAGCATGGCAACCAATTGAACCTCGTTTATTGGGGAACCATGCTTGCCCTCATCCCTCTTGGTTACAAAGGTGTGGTCCAGATTGACAATGTTGTGGAAGATGTCATGGGGAGTGTTTCGGTCAACACGGTCCTCTTAGTCGACAAAATGGGTTCGCAGGGAGTTGCTCTTGTGGAGACTATGGGGCTGTTCCTGCGGGCTACCTTGATGAGCATGTTTGTTGTTTTCATGACGTGGTGTGGTTGGACAGTATCCCGCAAGTGTAGGAACAAAGCCATGCACCGACTTCACGGCAATATGCTTGGGGAAGGCCAGAGGACCAAGAAATTCATGACAAGGACGGGTCATGTCTTTGTGACAGAGGAGTTGGTCTTGGGACGGAATGTTATGAAGTGTACCTGCAAAGCGTCCATTGACCTGGGTACGGAATGCCAGCACATTATCGTGGCCAGGCAGCGATGGGCCGACCAGCCGCTGACCGGCGGTGTGGCGTCGACGATAGGCGAGGATCGGGCTGGGGGCGCCGGAGAAACCCTCCAGGCGGTCCCCATTCTTGATGAAGTGACCAGTCCGGGATTTTCGCTAAGGTCGCGTTCGGCTCCATCTAGGAGTGAATATGTCGAAGTCGGTTGCCTTCAAGGCCTAGTGAGTAAGGCTAAGGAGCTGGGTACCGGGAGTAGGAATAAGCAACCGAGAGTGGCCAGTGCGGAGCGGGATGACGCTCGCGGGCAGAGTTCAGGTTTGGTCAGGGACGATTTCTCCGTTGGCAACTTCGGAGGGAGCTGTGTTGTATTTGCAACAGGTGCTCAACGACATTCGTAAGGAATCGAACCCCCCGGGATCGTTGCGATCTGACCACCTTTCCAGGCTTAACGCGGCTGTGTTCAATCTTTCCGGGCGAGGCGCTGTGGATAGCGCTTTGGCGCTCAAGGTCTTCCAGACCGTGGATAAGATTCACACTGCATACAACGCGGAGAAGTATGACAACTCGGATTCTGCCTTCTTCAGTAACTATTTGGCCTTGCTGGGCACCATGCAGAATCAGGTCTTCTTCAGCCAGAAGCAGAATGAGAAGTTTGTGAACTGGATTAAGCTAGCCGTCGATGGGAGCGGCAAGCTGGTTCACTTGCTAGACAAGGCGCTGGAGACTGAGAATGAGAAGCTGCGACTGCAACTTTCCAGGCTGGAAAGATCGGATGAGCCGAGCCGAAGCAGTACTGAGCCCAGGTCCAGGGCCGGATGAAAGGTATAAGGAATTGGCCACTGCCCAGTGGAATAGGATAGGGAGCCCCCGCAATTTGAAGGATGGGGCTGTTCCCACAATTAAGGATGAGAATGCTCTGGAGTTGCATTCCCCGCCGCGGCTGGAGGCTGCAACTGGGGGCGACTGCAGATCTTGGCATTCTCGAGCATGATTTTGTCATTGCAGCCATAGGCATTAGGCTTTGGTAAGTGAGCTATTTTTGCTTGAGGTTGCATGAGTGGACATGTCTTGCGAGTTGACATGTCCACCTTGAGGAAGTTGGAGTGGCGTGCCTATGGCTCAAGCCCATGCGCCCGGTGAATGATGTGCGTGCCTGTGAAAAACAACGAGCCGCTTCGCGGTGTAAAGAAATTGTGGTCTTTAGTTTGTGCCAGAAGGAGTCGGACACGGGTGAAGTTGAGAGTGGATTTGGGTTAGTCCTTGGTTATGATTATCGCCATTCCAATGTATGTATGTATGTATGTATGTATGTATGTATGTAATTATGTATGTATGTATGTATGTATGTATGTATGTATGTATGTATGTATGTATGTATGTGATGTATGTATGTATGTATGTATGTATGTATGTATGTATGTATGTAATGTATGTATGTATGTATGTATGTATGTATGTATGTATGTATGTATGTATGTATGTATGTATGTATGTTTGTATGTAATGTATGTATGTATGTATGTATGTATGTATGTATGTATGTATGTATGTATGTAATGTAAGTATGTATGTATGTATGTATGTATGTATGTATGTAATGTATGTATGTATGTATGTATGTATGTATGTATGTATGTATGTAATGTATGTATGTATGTATGTATGTATGTAATGTATGTATGTTATGTATGTATGTATGTATGTATGTATGTATGTATGTATGTATGTATGTATGTATGTATGTAATGTATGTATGTATGTATGTATGTATGTATGTATGTATGTATGTATGTATGTATGTAATGTTATGTATGTATGTATGTATGTATGTATGTATGTATGTATGTATGTATGTATGTATGTATGTTTGTTATGTATGTATGTATGTATGTATGTATGTATGTATGTATGTATGTATGTATGTATGTATGTATGTATGTATGTATGTATGTATGTATGTATGTATGTATGTATGTATGTATGTATGTATGTATGATGTAATGTATGTATGTATGTATGTATGTATGTATGTATGTATGTATGTATGTATGTATGTATGTATGTATGTATGTAATGTAATGTAATGTAATGTAATGTAATGAATGTATGTATGTATGTATGTATGTATGTATGTATGTATGTATGTATGTATGTATGTATGTATGTAATGTATGTATGTATGTAATGTAATGTTATGTATGTATGTATGTATGTAATGTAATGTAATGTAATGTAATGTAATGTAATGTAATGTAATGTAATGTAATGTAATGTAATGTAATGTAATGTAATGTAATGTAATGTAATGTATGTATGTATGTATGTATGTAATGTATGTATGTATGTATGTATGTATGTATGTATGTATGTATGTATGTATGTATGTATGTATGTATGTATGTATGTATGTTTTCAGGTGCCAACATGTTTGACCCCCTGCTAGGGCCTGGAGTGTGCGCCCAACCCAAAGGCGGCCAAAGACTCTCCGTGGCTCAAGGCGGGTCTCAGCTCGCCTTTTTCTGGTGGAGGAAGCCTGTTTTTGGCTCGGTTGACCAAAGCGAATCGACCTTGGTGACCACTAAAACCTGCATATCCGTGTGGTTTAATTTTCACCCATAACCATTTGGAGGTGTCCAAAGCTGACCTTTTGATCTTTTGGTTTTTCCCTGGTTGGTCCATTTTTAGTCATGGCCCCAAAAGGTTGAACTTTTATTTCCAGGTTCTTTGGATAGTCTTGGATAACTGAGTTGGAGGAACCCGATATTTTCCAGGTTTCTGCAATCTGTGGTTTCCAACATCATCTTTCGATCAGTGAGTGTCCCCTGTTTGGCCAATCCCTTGTCAGCGCCAAACGCAGATTTGGGAGCATCTCGGGCCAAAGGTTCGGCTTGGGTTTCCTGTGGCTTCGGCATGGGTTCCACACGATGCTCGGCGGTCTCTTGCCGATAGGTGGACCCGGTGCCTGGGGGCATCGCGGTGAACGTGGGGGACATGTTGGGGCGCTGGTCGGATGGCCGGGTCTTGTCCAACCTGCACCGGGTGCGTTTGCCATCACCGGAGGAGTGCGAGGAGCCCAAAGCGAGGTACTCCATGGTCTTGTTCATGCAGGATCGAATTGGGAAGGGTTTTATAGACTGAGACTAAAATATGTCATGAAAGGTGTGGGGGGGGTGGATTAATCATTTCACAGGCTGTGAGACAGCTTGTTACTGGCATGAGGCCAGTGAGGCTTTTGGCCGGCTGAACAGAAAGCACATGGACAAAGTTTAGGTTTTGGGTTGTGCCCATGGCGCCCTTCGATGCTTGGGAACGCACAGGTCCCGGCATCGAATGAACGACCCTAACATGGACCCCAGGACCCGGGGACACGCTGTTGCAACCTCGCTGGGATGGGCCCTTCGAGGGGGGACTCAAACCGCAACAATTCACGCGGAGCTGTTCTCTGCCAGTTGATTGGGAGCCCGTTTTCTGGGAGTTGCGCTAGTTGAAGCAGGGGTTGCCTTCTTCACTCAAAAGTGTGCCTTCAGACTTTAGCCAAAAGGGGACCTCTTCTCGGTGCAAAGTGGTCTCGGTGCAAAATGAGGATTGACATAGAACCAGGTGCCGGGGTTCGGTGAAAAGTGGTGAATTTGCAAAAAGGTGCCTCTGGCAAAAATGCAAATGGCAAACTTAAAGGTGTTTCGACAGGTAAACATGTTTGGACGGGTCTTTGGCTCGCCCAGGCGGACAAGCATGTACCAATTCAGTGCTCTGCAGAGACGGTGACCGCTGGAGACTACATCATGGGTCGGGTTCGCAGCAACTGGGCGAAGTGAGCATCGATCTTCCGATCGCCAGGTGGGGAACCAGGCGCTTCAAATCTTGAATGCAAGGGTGTGGAGCCCTTGACGTTCAAGTGGTACAGAACATCAAGGGGTTTGTACATAGGTCCGCCAGATGCACAGACGCTGTGTCTGGACCTCTCCGCGTTTCTGTCGGACAAAACGGCTTGAGAGGTGAGGAAGAGCCTTTGTGAGTCATTTTCCACAGACAATATGGGGCCCATGGGGCGATGTCTTTTTCGAGGGTCCCTTTTTGGGGGCTAGGAAAAACATGCAAAACCAAAGGAACAACACCCAAAGCATGGGAACCGGAACGTGTCTCAGCTTCCAGACAAGCGGCTCCGTTCGAGAAGCACTTCATAGCAAAATGGTTTTGCACAAATGTGTGTGTGTGTGTGTGTGTGTGTGTGCGCGAATTTTGTTTGATTGCCGTCTGGGTTTCACAGAAAACAAAAACGCCCCCCTCCACAAAAAAAAGCACCCTCGAACAATGTTTCGCTGTACCCCCCCCTCCTCCCGCCCAAGAAAAACAACAGGAGGCACCTGCAAAAAACAATGCAAACATGCCGCGGTTTCAACAGCGAGCTCCATGATTGGTGAACCATCACGTTTGTTGGTAATTATCCTTTGGGGAATCGAAGCATTGCCTTGGGCTTCTGAATGGTGACCGTGAGACTTGCGGATTTCGCTAAAAAAGGAGTCCCGAAGCGGGATGGGAGACCCCCAAAGAAACAAACTGGTGGTGTTCTTTTTGGTTTTCCTTTAAAACCAACACAGGTGTACCTCACAAAGCAAATTGTACACTTTCCAAGCTGCCCCAAACCACCAACCAGTTGTTTGGGCCTATCGACCTCATAGCGCACCACCTGCCGAATTCCAACGGCAGGTGGTGCGAGAGACCTGGGGCAAGGGCCTGGCAGGGAAGGCGCCGATCCACAAAAATCCGCTGACGCGGGTTGGCTTTCTGGCTCGTCGTTTTTTTGTTTTGGAGTTGGTACCCCTTTTTTTGGGTGGTCTTCAAGGCCAACAAAGCAACAGGAAAGCTGCCGTGTTTTTTCTTGGGCGGAGGAGTCTGTGAAAAGAAGGCACGCCCGTTTGATTCCCGATGCCTTCCTGAGAACTTGTGGGAACTATGTGTGGGCTGCCTAAAAGCGCGAGTTGCCAAACTCGGAGCTATGCTGGAGTAGGAAAACCCACCCGTGTTTGGTCCAAGTCCCACCCCTGGCCCCCTTTATACAACTCACTCGCTGAGTTACTGGACTCTGTAGATTTTTGGGGCGGGACTTAGGCCTTTCTCTGGCCAATCCATTCAGGCATCATAAAAGACAGGACCATACGGGCCTCAGAAAGTTGGTCACTGCCCCCTAAGCCCTAAGCCACTACCCGCCAAACAGACAGAAATTGGCTATATACGCTTTACATGTTGCCTATATGGCGGTGTACCACCATTTTCCTCCCGTTGAGGGTGGTTTGGGACTCCCAGCCCTTATGATTGGACCCCCAAATCACGGTGCCCCTTAAAGCCTACTGTGGATGGTTGCGACCTCAGCTGGAATGATAAAGGAATGATGGACCTGACAATACCAACAATGGGTTAAACCATGATTTGAAAGTGGTGCGAAATGGATTTCACAACCATCAATCAGCTTCCTCTTCGTTGGTGGTTTGGGTTGTTTGGTGGTTTAGGAGGGGTTCCCATCTACCCTCTACAACCACCAGGGGTTCAAATCCACCAATGGATTTCGTCCATCCACAGTATGCAAAAACGAGGCCCCCGCTGTGGTGCAGCGGTTCTTCGTGGGTCAAGCTGCCAACGAGCCTCTCGGTCTCCATTTGTTTCTTTTTTGTGGCCTCCCCAAATTGGGTGGCTTTCCCTGTGGTTTCCCTTCCAAGCCACAAAAAAAAGAGGTAGTACCCAAAAAAAGAAGACACACTCATTTGTCACATGGGATTTCTTAATGTGGGCTTCGGCCCTGTTTGGTTTGTTCTTGAGGAAAAGCAGGAGGATTTTAGGGTTTCCCCATTTGGAGAAAGAAGGGCAGGCGAAATGTTCGAAGGTACCTCAGAGTTGAGCTTGAGTCTGACCAAGTCACTGCACGCCCCATTTCGCGTGTACAGGATAGCAAACGCCGAGATTGGGGGGCCCCGCGGGGATCCTTTGCAATAGGGAATGAGCAAGACGCACAAAAGATGTCATTTGGAATTCTGAAAAGTCTCCATGCCCAGATTTGACTGGGAGCCAGGGTGCCCACGCCTTGCTCAAAGGGAAACCAAGGGTTTCGGATGGGAAAATACCGTAAAACGTTGGATCCTCGCACACACACACACATCTCCCAAATGAACAAAGTGTAGCAATGGAAGTAAAATATACCTATAGTCTCTCAAACACAATTATGGAACCTGCACAGGGGTCCACCTTAAAAGGAACAGTTGAACACCCAAGCAGGTTCCGTGATGGTTTTTCTGGGAAGGTACTCTGAATATTTTAAAGATACATGATGTTAGCAAACATATTCCTCGTTTCGGCCCCTTCATTCTCGAACCGACCTCAGGTCGCACGTGTTGCAGGACCGTGACCAGGGCGACGTGGTGGAGCTACCAGTGAAGGATTGGGACTCTGGTTGAACCCGTTCCGGTGGAAGGAGGTTTCCCCAATTGCAAAATGGCTGGTATCCTAAGTGGGTGTGGCTTACAATAGTAGTATCCTGTTGGTCTCTTGTAACGGTAAACTCTGGAATAATCAAGCCCGTGCTGAATTGGGGGGGGGTTCTTGGGTTTAGTGGGGAACTCAAGCCAAAAGGTCATTCCCTTCGCTGGGCGAATCGGACTATGAAGCTTTTTGAGGACCGCTGAGGTAGTTTGTTTAAGGTTGAGGTCACACTTATGAACGGCCCCCAGCATCAACCAACACAATGACTTTCAACATGGTTTCTGCAACTCAGCCGACGCAGCGAGAATCCGGTTGCGCTTTGCTTGTGTGTGTGTGACAGACGGGATTGTTTAAAGCAAAGCCATCAGGATGCGTGTCCATTTTGTCCTTGGCCGGTGCACGAGAACTCCACTAAGCATTCAGCAGAGCAAGCATGCAACAACTAACTCACTCACTGAAGAGTACTGCAAAACTTAACTATGGTCAGGACGAGCCCTACAACTGCAGCATGGCCTGCCAATGGGCCCTCCATTTCCTTTGGAGTGAGGCCATTTTGCATTAATTTGAACTCTCTGGTTTTGCATCTGTTGAAATGGTTCCATGGGAGAAGCTCTCTCGGTTAAACGGTTCTGGGTTCACCAAATCCCTGGTCAAGAGAGCAGTTCTCGGGCCCGTGGCTTTAGAAGACCAAAAAAGGGGTACCAACTCTACCAAAGAAGGACCCACATCTTGGCGATGTTTGGTTTTCATCTGGTTGTCAGGCCACCCCCCCCCCCATATCCGTGCCATGGGCACCTAGAGTATATGTTAGCAAGAAGCCCTTAAGAACCCAATACCCTCTATGAAGGAGGTTGCAAACCGACTTTTTGGGTGTCCATACCCCCCCCCCCCTCCTTCCCCTCCTTCCCCTCCTTCCCTTCCCTGGGTGGTCGGGGCTCGGGCTGGGCGAGCGGATGGGGGGGAGCGACCAATCCGTAGGAGTCCTACCGCACTTTGAACCTCAAGGCCTTGGCCATGCTCTCGTGGGCCCATGAGAGGCGCATCCGATCCATCAGCCGAGTCGGGAGAAGGAGGGACCTTGGGGGTGGCGGTGTTTGGGTTCTATGTTGATATTGGCTTATATACATTATATATAAAACAATTTCAAGCCAACTAGTGCACCATTGAGATTTGGTATACCCTATTTCTTCCTATTGTCAGCTGTCCGTTCCCCTCCGCTTTCTTGTTTGGGGATGTCCGTTCCCTTACGCACACTTGGCGCGTGCAACCAGCAGCAGCAGCAGCCGCAGCAGCAGCGGCGAGTTTTCCATCAACCCGCCCGGCTCTCAGTGAAAAGAGAGAAAAAGACAGAGCGAGAGAGCAGCTAGCTCTAGGCTCACATCTAGTCAACGTCATTGTTGACGTCATGGATGTTCTCATCGCTATCTAACGGGCGCTCTTCCTCGGATTCCCCCTCTGCCTCCCCATGCTCCTCGTGCCCCTCACATGGCTCAGGTCCCTCAGAATCACTTGGCGGCTTTTCAGGGCCAAACAGGGGCGGCTCTGCCTCACGCTCACGGTCATGTTTCGGCAAAGTGCCGAGCAATGATTCCTTGGCTAGACACAAGCGTAGGACGCGAGTGTGTGTTTGCATCACTCGCTGGCCGAGTGGCGCCTGTTCTCTTCGCTTGTTCCACGGTTTCCTTCCCGCTCTCAAGGTTCTCACGCAGAATGTCCTGAATAACAAGGCTCATGTGAAACATTGAACTGGCCCTTTTCTGACACCTGGCCAAGTGTTTGAGCCGCCAACGATCACTTCTTTCAGCTTCTCTTTGCTTGCATCATACGCCCGCCCACCAACCTTGCAAAGCAAAAAGCAAATCCTCCGAATAACACTGGATAGGCTGAAAAAGCGCGAATGTTTCCAAGTCACTCTCACAGCTTCTTTGCCATCCACTTTGAAGGCCCATTGGTGGGAGTTCTTGTAATAATAAACCGCTGAGATCTTGTGGTTGCCCTCATCCAGAGCGCCTATTCAAAGGTGAAATGATTTTCCAAAGAAAAAACACTCAAAAACCCCAACAAAACAAGCGGAATGGCATCATGCGCCTACAGCAGGTCGCTTTGTGGCCTTGGACCGGGCTGGGGCTTTCTTTGGCTGAGGTGCGTGGCCACGAGCTCGCCCGCGGCCTCGCCCACGACCGCGACCTCTGGTGGAGGTGCCTTCCTGGGAAGTTGCAGAGGTTCCTGTGACGTCCACAGTGTTCTCTGGGGGCTTTGGCTTTCTTTTTGCTTTAGCCGGATTTGCGTTTGGTGCCACAGCGTTTTCCGGCTCTGGTTGGGGCTCTGTTGCTTTGCGCTTTCTGCGTGTTTTGGCGGCCGCTGGCTCGGGTGCTGCTTTTGGTTCCACAGCGCTCTCTGGGTTTTTGGCTGCTGGCGGCTCTTCTGTTGCCTTGCGCTTCCTTCTTGGCTTTGCTGCCGCTGGCTTCTTTAGTACCTGCGAAAGTTTTAAGTTGGAGTGGGGCTGAGAAACACCAGAGCTCCTGAACCCTTGCTGGCGCAAACCCTTCAATTTCCAGCCTCCTGCCCCGGATCGCTATCGCTGCCACTAAGTTCAGTGACAGGGTTCAGGATTGGCATGTTCCAAAATTGACCAAAGGGACCAAAAAGGCTGCTGAGGTTCAATGCTCATGGATCAAGCTTGCTTTGAGATTCACACAGTCGGACGCAAGGTGCTGAAGGCAACTTTCAACCGGCATCCATGCGTGTTGCTCACAAGCCCCTTGACTTGTTTGACAAGTACCCACCGCAGTCCGCGGACTGCGGGCCCTACTAGTTGCCAACCGCGGGCCATTGTTAGGCGCAAGCGGTCAGCTGGTAAAACATACCTGGAGACAGCGCAACGTTGGCTGTCAGCCAAAGCTTTGGTTTCACAGGCAAAATCTTGGGCGGCACGGACCTTTCCATTGTAACCTGGCAGCCGAGAATCAACACATGAAGAATACCAGTTAATTTCTGTGGTGTCGCCCAAAACCAAAAATCACTACTAGCCAAGAAGCATCCCACACAATCGCAGCCCGGGAGTTGCGACAAACCTTGTTGAAGTTGTTCTTGAAGCAAGCTCCGGCTGCCTGCCACTTGAGATTCACCATGTCTGCCCCATCCAAAGGATTCGGCTTGAAGCAGTTGGTCTTACCACCTGCGGCTGGTTGAAGGTTATAGCGAAATGGCGCAGGCACCGGCTCATTGGAGTCCACTGCCTGGGATCCAGGCTGGGAGAAGCAATCGCAAATTGGTTTACGGGAAACTTTAGACAAGATGCTGGTCGCATTTTTGGGGTGTAAGAGTGGTCGGGAATCTGAGGGTCCATCACGCCGTCCACACTAGCCATCCGGTGCATCACCTTGCAAAGGGGCAGAAGTTCCCCGCTCAAGCTGACCAGGACTTTGTCATCCACCAACCTCCATGGGATGCTTTTCTTGTCAGCCTCGCCAGTGCCATCACCTGTCAACCAGCGAGTTTGGGGTTTGCAATCAAATGATGATGATTGATTGTTGTTTGTTGCGTGGACGCTAATGTTGAAGCCCCAAATGTCAAACTCAATTCGTAGGGGTAAATTCGCTGCCAAGGCACCTACCACGACTCGCTCTTCAAAGTCCCCAGTGTTGAAACCCAAGAGGGCAATTGGGCCAACTGACATCTCACTTGCGGTCTCATTGCCAATCCATAGCTGAAAGTCGGAAGTGATCACGACAGTAGGTCGGCCGGCTTTGCCCGGGCTCACCGCAAGCCTGGTTGCGCAGTTGATTGGGTAAGGTGCAATGTTCGGCAATCAGAACCAGTGGGCTTGGAAAAGTTGTTTCGTGTGATGGTTCACCAGGTTCATCCATGCAGCTCCAAACACATGACTAAGTGAAGTAAGCTTGGGCCCGTGTGTTTTTTCATAGCCAGCCTTGGTGCAGTGAACTCATCTGCAGAAACGCCGGCCAGCTCAATGGTCCTGGACGGGTCCAGCGGTTGAAGGGCAGCATCAATGGTAAAGTCCGGCCCGGCAGAAACCCTGCTGCGGCCTGCGCCTTTTAGCTTTTCCGGACTGCCGTTGCCGCTACTGTCAGGCACGGGCTGAACGTTGGGGTACTTCTCGGTGAACTCCGTGTGCTTCTCCATGATCGCCGTGGACTCAGCAGTGTCGGGCGGGAAGCGGTTGAGCAGGCTGTCTGGCCAATTCACCTTGTTGTCCGCATCTAGGGCTAAGATCTTGAGCCCGAGAGGCGCCGCTTCGTTGCCATCCCTTGGCCGTGTTTTTGGGCCAGATTCCTCAAGATCATCCCAGTGCGCATAGACCACAGATGTGAAAGCATCACGTGCTTTGGGGTAAGCCTTGCTCGGGACAAAGGCCAAGTAGCGCAGGGTGGGCTCGCAGCTGTCCAACATCATTGCAAGGGCTGCCCTGCCAAACTCCAAATGCCGATTCGGCAGGATGTCCACAACGATGACATGGTCCGCACTAGCGCGATCGGTCCCCTTGAGGTAAGCCTTCAAGATGTCGATGTGTGCAGGCACCCCTTTCCTGACAGTGGCTGGTTGCCCTTAAATCACAGTCAAGTCAAACTGTCAAGTCACAATTTTGGAGGGTTTCAAAAAAAGCAAGGCACAAATAAGCTTACTTTGGAGAGGAGTCTGTTCTACCCGGAGGCCTGCTGACATAGACCCCTCCTCCATGTCGTAACCCAACATGTTCGCGGTTTTGATCAATGGCACCGGCCCAATGACACTGTTCTTGACGGCTTCACTCTCAGACCAGCTGTTCGTCTTGTAATGGGTGGATGTTGCGGCAATGCATGCCTGGGAACTTCTGCGTGAGTCACTTGTGGCAGACTGCTGCTTGCTGAAGCGAAGCAGCACCCCATTGGTTACATCCAGCTTGGCATTCAGCAACGAGTCCTCCAACTGCCGCTTGTGTTTGATGACCGCGGCCGCTGTTGTGTTGGACTGCAGCTGTGGCAGTTGGACATGGGCAATGGAATCCAGGCTCAGGTTGACAATGCCAGAAAGAACTTGAATTGTGCTTGCAAGGTAAGTTGCGTTGGCAGGCCAGAGTGTCGCATCCAGGGAGGCAAACACGAACCTTGAGTCTTTCATGTTGCAGTTAAGGGTGTTCAAGCAAGGAAAACGTGTGTTGCTGATAAGCTTCTTCTTCCCAGCCGATGGCTGGAGATGAGCACAGAACTTGGTAAACTCATTGATGGCGCCATTCATGGTGTCCTCAACTTCGCAAAGAGAGCATCGCTCCTCCATGAACTTCTTCACCCATTGTTGGCCTCGCCTAGGCATTGCTTTGGACTAGTTCACCCTTGGAGAACTCCAGCTGGATGGCAAAAGAAAACTACAGAAATTTCATCAAGGGGCATGTGCCTCTCCCGGAGATACTTACCATCCTTGGCAGTCTCTTCAGCTTCTCGGTCCTTGCTCATGCCCAGGCGAGCCTCCACGATTGCGAGGTCATGGTTCAGCTGGGCCATGAGCTGGTTGAAGGTTGCCTGGAGGACGGCAGCTGCAAGTTCTTCTTCCTGCTTCTCTTGGGCAAGCTTGCCCACCTTGTCAAACTTCCCCAGCCATTGCCTTGCAAAGAAAGGATAGCAGGGTTGTTTCGAATTTCTGGGGCGAAGAAATGGGACCGTGTCTTACATGTCTTGCCCTGACTGCACCTCCGGCCTTTGATGCTTTGCCAAGGAGCCGGAAAGCGCCAATGCCAGCGAGGTCTCCAGGAGGCACGCTGTTCGCGATAGCCGCTTGCAAATCCGTGTCTAGGAACTGCTGAAAAAAGTTTGTGTCCAACTCCTTCTTGACATCAGCCCAGTCGCTTTCAGGGCATTTGGATTGGAGTTGACGCATGAAGTGGATGTAAGACCCACAAATCTGATGCTTGGCAAGTGCATCTTTGTAGTTCAGCGGTTTGCGCATGCTTTCAGGGGCAGTGCTGAAATCGTTCACCACCCGCTTCAAGAACAAGGAAACCTGAGGTCAATTTCAATAGGTGTACCATGCGAGGGAACCGGCTCCAATATGTTCAAATGCCATGGCCATGAGGGGATGAAAGCGAAGGACCGCAGTTGTTTTTCAATCAAACAATAGTTGGCATATGCTAAAGCAGCCAAATGGCCACCGGGTCGTCTTTTTCACATCCATTGGTGAGGGCTGCGGCCCAAGATTCGGCTCCTGAGGATCCTGAAGAAAACCCTTGGCTAAACATCTCCTTCGCGATGACATCATGATAGATAAAGTGCCGCATGCCGAACTTCCTGACTGCCTCCTCCAGGCCACTTCTGATTTCCGGCAGCATGCGTGACTGAAGCTGGGACACGGCTCGTGCTTCAGTCTTCCCAATTCGGAATGCCCGGCAGATTGCCGTGTCGCTGTCCCACTCCTTGGCTTGGAGCAAAGCGCCAAGAGACACCAGAAGATCGACCGGACAGTGTTTTGATGCAACCAGTTTCCGATCAACCAACCAGCCAACCACTCAGCAAATTGAAGCAAATCAGCCGTCCAAACAATCAACCAAGCAGTCAATCAATCACCAAACCAGCCAGTCCACCCCAGCAAAGGTCAACCAATCAACCAATCAACAACCCAAACAAACACATTTCAATATTCAGTTAATCAACCAACCGACCAAGTCAATCAGTTGGCCAGCCAGCGGATCAGTCAGTCAGTCCATCAATAAATCAATCAACCAACCAACCAACCAATCAATCAATCAATCAATCAATCAATCAATCAATCAATCAATCAGCCAACTGTCAATATGAGCCAGTTAGTCAGCCAATCCGTGAGTCCAGCAGGCAACCAACCAGCCGGTCAAGAGGCGCATCAGGGCAAGCAGGCAAGCCAGCCAGCCCAACCAACCAACCGAGCAATCAATCATTCAAGCAGTCAATCATTCAATCAATCAATCAATCAAATCAATCAATCAATCAATCAATGAACCAATCAATCAATCAATCAATCAATCAATCAATCAACCAAGCAATCAATCAATCAATCACTCAATCAGTCGATCAACCTGTCGATCAACCTGTCGATCAAACCTCACTACAATTAGCCAACCCATCAATCAGCCAAGCAAGCAATCAGTCAAGCAATCACTATCAATCAACCAATCAATCAATCAGTCACTCAGTCGGTCAACCAAAAACTCACTCAATCAGTCACTCAGTCAAGCAACCAACCTATCAACCTGTCAAGCAAGCAATCGCAGCCAGCTAACACGCGCACCAAACAACCAAGCCAGACAGCCAGCCAACTAACAAACCAGCCAACCGGCCGGCCAACCAGCGAAGCCAGCAAGCAACCAAGCAGCCTCGCGACCAAGCAAGCAAGCAAGCAAGCAAGCCACAAAATGAGACAAGCATAAACCAACCAACCAAGACGACCAAACAACCAACCAACAAACCAATGAACCAAACACGGAGTCAAACCGTTCAGTCAACTAGCCCCCAAAAAATCCTAGCCAAAGCAAAACAAACAACCAAGAAACCAACCAACCAAACAATGATGAAACAGCTACGAAAATACAGCAGCAAGAGGCCTCAAATTATCTTGAGGTAACCTGTAAAAGGAACGCCCCACCCCAGGTCCCAGCCAACAGTCGAAACGCCTTACAAGGCTTCACAGGAGCACGATTGTATGATGGTAGTTACCACCCAAAACCTACCGCCCCAGATCCCGGCATTTCTAGGTCTTACAAAGCCACGATTGCACGGGAATTAGCGCGAAAAATGGTCCGCCTCAGAGCACTCTGATCTACCCCCGGTCATTTTCCTTTTACCGTGAGAACATCTCAGTGTAGACAAACTTTTAGCGGAAAAACAATCAGTCCACCCACAGCAACGCAGCAACACTTGTTAGTGACAAGTTTCTTCAAAGTGGGCTTCTGGGGATGTTTTTTCATAGTTCTGGATGACCTTGATCTGCCGCAGAAGGTTGAAACAGTGCGGAGCTCGCCTCGTGCTTGTCGATTGCAAGGTGATGCCTTGGCGCAATGCGGTTAGCCTTCAACCCCACGCCAAAGTTTAAATAATCAACCAAAGTACCCCTGTTCGCATACACCTTGTCCTTGAGGTTGCTGAACTGACCAATGGTTCCGTAGACTGTCCCGATGCTCTCCTGTTTGGAAAGCCAACACGGATTGACTGATCGCTTGTTGCAGCTTGGTTTGCTTCCGAATTATTGAGTTGAGCCCGATTCCTTCACCACACCATTGAGTTCAGCCAGAAGATCAAGCTCCCGCAAGCCCTGGCATGTTATCAGCATGGCCAGGCACCGTCTCCATCCCTTGACATACCCAACGTGGAACGGAGGCGCCAAGGCACCTTGGCGACAGTGGGAGGGGGGGTGCTTCAAAAAAGGTTCACATCAGTTGTGTCAATTTGGCCCCAAACCTCAACTGGTCCATTTGCGAGGGGCTGCCAGCATGTAGCGCAGAAAGGGGTGTGTACTTCACTTCCAAGTACTCAGCGGGCACGGCTGCCACTGCAACCTTCTCCACACCCGCCAAGTCAGCATTCGTTCTGAACCTGTGATGGCAAACAGTTGGAGGTATGTAGGACGCCCCAACCCAACTATCTCTGCTTGTTTGGGACAGATACCAACGCCCGATCAATTCTGTTTTTTAATGGGGCCAATTTCAGCCTGGTCTAGTTTGTGGTTGTTAGCGCGGGGGGCAGAATCGACGACACTTGGCCGGGGGGCGACTCAACCAAAATCAGCTCGCACAGGAGAATGAGCTCTTCCGGCTCCATGAACCCTGCCAGCCCAAAATCAGCGCGCCAAGCGAGCTGCCAAGGTCGCAGCAGCACCGGACCACTGCCCTCCAACTGTAAGCTTGTGCAGTATTGCTTCCTGATGGCAGTTTGAACGAACTTTGGCAATCTTGTCATCAAACCTTGTGAGTTTCACTGGGGGACTGAGAGAGGGACGAGGGACAAGCTGGGAAGCTTGTGTCTAGCCATCTGGCAAAATCACACAGCTGCTCCTGAGCAAGGGGCAGCAAGGAGCATGGGTGTAAGTTCAACAATTGCTGGCACTCCTGTGTGCGATACTTGCTCGTCAGATATCGGTCAGCCCCTCCCGCAGGAATCACAACATCCTTCAACCTTGGGCCGAGGAGCACACGAATTAGCCCTGAAACGCTGAAACGTGTGACTATTCAAACGAAGAGCCAAGAAGTCAGCTCGGAGACGTAGGCAGGGGTGTGCGCTGTTTTAGCGCTCTTGGGCGCCTTCCCGGCCCCTACGGGTGCCCCTCGCTTTCCCTTTTTTGCCATCACAACGCCCGGCTAGCACCACCAAATGAGCTCCAAATTGCAAGCCAACAGGTTCCCAAATTGCAAACTGCTGAAGCATCTGCCGATCGCACACAATTCCCAAACAGGTACTTTTCCCCATGCCGACGACCCGCGCGTGCCAAGGCGGATGGTCCGGCCTCGGCGTGATGAGGCTTTTGTGGGCTGGTTTGGGAACAGCACCAGTAAATGAGCTCCACCACCAAAAGTTCCCACAAATTGATCGAACTGGCGCCAAAAGGATCCAGCGTTTTGAGCTTGATGGGTTCCTTACAAAGTTGTCTGGCTAGTGGGCCGGAAGTCCACCGAATTCCTAGCATTGACCACCCTTTCCGACGGATCCCTGGAACAGCCTATTCATTTCCGATGGATTTCTAGGATCAAGGCAACGTTTCCGACGGATCCTACCCCCAATCCATCACAAACCCAAACTTGGAAATCAAAAGCATGGAGAAACCGGAGCCTGAACCCATCACAAAACAGTTGTTTGACTGGCCAAAATCCATCACAATACGCAAGACTTTCAAGGGGACATGAGTCCGACGGATCCTACCCCCGATCCATCACAAAAGCGCTTCTGTGAATCAAGGACTCTATATCTGTTTGGCTGGGTCCTGGTGTCACTATGAATCCAGCCCAGGGTTTCCGACGGATCCTACCCCGGATCCATCACAAAAGTTCCACTCAGAAGATGTTCCACAGGACGTCAAACAGTGATGGATTTTGGGATGACCAGCGATTGATTTCCGATGTTGCTGTTTCAGCACGCTCTTTTTAATCTGGCCTTTGCTGCAACCTTTGGCAGGGGCTTAGCCTTGGCAGATGCCTTGTTGAAGGCTTTCTGCGCAACTGGAAGGGCTTCTGCCCAAGGGATGCCCCAGCTCCATGCTGCTGCTGCAGCGTCTCGCACCATCTGCACCTTCGACCGCGCAGCGTAGGTGGCAATGACCGTCTTCTCACCTTGCCCGCGGCCCAGCCTGAGAAGGATGGATTGAGGCAGAGTTGGGGGATGCCGGGGTGCTCAAAAAGGTGTTGCACTTTTCATCTAGTCAAGGCGCGACAATTTGTTGGGACGAGCTTCCAAATCTTGAGGGCGAGCTTGTAGTTGTGGTTGGGTGAGCTGTGGTGCTCGGCCAACGGCAAACCTGAAGTGTTCTTCGATCCCCCGACAAGAGCCGGGAAACACCCAAAGCAAATTGGTTGAATTGGGGAGTGTCTTTATTTAGGGGATCACTAAGTAAGTTATCGGTTGTCCTCTTGGTTTGTCTTTCAAACCACTAAAACGGAGTACCCTCAAAAACATGCCCAGTTGGGTCTCGGGTCTATATCAGGTTTTGCCAAAGCACGCAGAGACATCAGCAAATTCCGGCAAAGGCAAAGCGCCATCAGTCCATTGTTCCAAATGGTCGGCCGCCCGGCTTAAGTGGTACTCAGGAAGTCTGAGCAGTGGCAGGTGTTTTCTGATCATCTCCACGAACTTCTTGTCCAGTGCCTTCTTCGGGCTTTCACCTCCCGGAACAAGGGCCACACGAAGGTGTGGGTCTTCTTGTTTTTCCACCAGGGACTTGTTGACAATTGAGCAATGTTGGGAAGTGCTAGAACATGGCATGGTCTCCTTGAGCGTGTTAAAACTAGGGCTCCTTTCGGAAAAATAAGGAACATTGCCGCACTTGAACGAGGTGTGGGCCTTTCTCAGCAATGCTTAAAAGCGCTAGAAAATGATGTTGTTCTTGACCTCAAAGTCTTTCTGAAGAAATAGGCCTCCGGCTCCCAGATTGATGTGCGAGGTGTGGATCTTTTTGCTTTGCCTAAACCAGGGGCTTGTTTAATGTTTAGCAGCGCTAGAACATGACATTTTTCGTGGTCTCCTTGAACAATGAGACAGGTAAGCTTTCAGCCGCCCACCAAAGGGGCCACACTTGTACGAGGTGTGGACCCTTTATTGTTTAAAGGGGCTTGTTGCGACGGTAATGTGTGGAAGCGCTAGAACATGACATGGTTCTTGGTCTCCCCAAAGAAACGGCCTTTCGCAGAAAAAGGGGTCTCCGCCGGAAAAAAGGGACACTGGACCTTTTTGCTTTTTTTCTAAGCCAGGGGGGCTTGTTGACTGACATTGAACCATGTTTTGAAGATTTAGAACTGTCTTGATCTCCCGGGAAAAAAAGAGGCTTTCGCATCCCAGGAAAAAAAGGGCCACCCAATTTTTTCTGCAGTTTCTAAACCAGATGACTTGGCGCTAGAACACAACATTTACTTGGCTTCCCTGATGAAACCAGTGTTCACCTCCCAGAAGGAACTACACGTTGGTTTGTAAGAGGTGTGTGGACAATAACAAGTTTCTTGGTCTCCCCAAGTCGACCCCCTCAGAAAGAACTCATTCAGCAATGCCGCCACAAGGTGATGCTTAGGGGAAGCATTGACTCCAGCTACTGTTTGGTCCAACCGTCCAAGGCATTGGTCTCACTTTGGCCCACATCCGGGGTGCACACATGATTGTTCAGACTGTCTCATGTCTGCTCCCTGAAAAATGTGAATAAGAAGATCACTTTTGATGAGGCCCCCAATTTAATGCAACTGCCGCCTGTGGGCAGACCCTGTGGCAAGAGCACATCCGCAACTGCAGCCGGGTAGTGCAAGAAGCATCCATTGTAAGTTGTGTCAGCCATGTGCTGCTTAGTCCTAAGGCTCCCACAAGCGGAAGAACAACACCAGGAATACAAGTTACTGCAAAACATCATTTGGGAATGAGATGAGCAAGGTTCCGCAAAATCACATCCCCCGCGCGAGGTTGAACGCGTCTCCAGAACGTGCTGTCGATCTCCTCTTCGGGCAGGCCTGGGCGCAGGCAGGTTCAGGTCAAAAAGAAGACATACCCAACAAGGTTCAGGCTCGGTCAAGGAGAAGGCAGGCTCCATCAGAAAAGAACAACTCAAAAAGCAAATAGCCAGTTTTGCCAGGAAGCCTAGGTCCTGGCGCGTTCTGAACTCAAACCAGTGCGGCGCCCCTGGCCCGCTGATTCCCTTCAAAAACGCGGGCACGGCAGTGCTGTAGAATCCCCTCCTGCGGGGGGGGGGGGGCAAGGTTTCATCAAACATCAAATAGATTATGTTCAAAGTAATGTGCCAACCGCTGAACAAGGCAAAAAGGTTAAAACTATTTGCTCTTAGCATTACTGAGGCACCAATCCCGGACCCGATTGAGCTCAAAGGCGAATCTGTAGGGATCGTGGGGGAAGTCGCTTTGGGCCAGAAACTCATTGATCAAGCATACAAAGTCTTCTGGTGTTTGTGCAGTTGGCTTGCCATGCATCCACGAAGCTAATCTCCCAAAAACCTGATCTATGTCCTCATGCGAGTGTCCACTTCTCAATGTTGAAAGTACTCCCCCACGGATGATTCCTGGATCGGTCAAACAGCCAAGCCGAGCCGAGGAGATGTTTGGACCCTAAAACCCTCAACCAAGTCCTCGAGAGGTCAGTGCCGAAAGCAGCCGCGCCGTTGAGTTATTTTTGACCTCCCTCACACAGTTATCACTTTGAACGTGAAGGAACTTGTCCGCAAGGGTGATGTTGAACTTCTTCTGAATTGCTGTGATTGCTGCTGCTATTACCTCGCAATGGTGGTTTGAATCCTTGGCGCAGTCTGCCCGGGAAACTGCGAAAACCACTGAGTATCCATGAATCTTGCATCCAACTATGTGGGCCCGAGGGCGGGCGAGGGCCCCGAAAGATTTTGATAGCATCAGCGGGCTTCGTGGATAAGCAAACTTCGCCTGATCCATTCCGTCGACTATGAGAGCTATTGTGCTTCCAAATGATGTTGGGCCCCCTTTGGCGCCCAGACGCGATTCGGCACGCACTTGCCAATACTTGATTCGGTCCAAGTATTGAGCCCGAAGATGCGAAGAGTACTTGTGAGTCTGCTCTTTACGGGCCAGCATGTTCCGGGCAAAGGACCGGATCAACAGCCGATGACGAACGCACACTCCGCATTCTGTGTGCTGCCGTTTTGTTCGGAATTTCAGATGTGGATATTCTTGTATCCAAGCCTAAGATTCAGATGCAAGGTTCAAAGCATTCCCCAACACAAAAAATCGAGCCTGACATTAACTTGTTACTCTCCAAAAAGCAAGTTGTGGCACCCAAGGCAAAGACGCAGAAACTCTTCCCATCACTAACCACTAGGAGGGGAGTTCATGGTACCCAAACTTAAGGTAATCCAACGGTCAAGTGGGACAGTCTGGATGGAACCAACAAAAATCTCCAAACGGGTGCAGTAAGCTAGGCCAACCAAGTTGCTCTATAGAATGTGGCGAAGGAGGCTTGGGGTTTTCCAGAAGCGGCCTGCGTTGACTCAGCAACAAACTGCTCATAGTAGTCCTTCATCCGGCCTGGTGGCAAGTAGCGAATCTCCTTGTTGTGGTCCCTCATTACAGCCAATCCTTTTCGCCTTTTCCGGGGCCCCTTTTTCTTCACGGGCCCCTTGACTTTTGCTGAATCGTCCGTCCAGGTCAGTTGCAAAGGCTGCTGGTATGAGTCGGCGGCCGCCAACTCATCAGGCGAGGTCTGGAGCGCAGTGTCTATGGAGTGGTCCAGGAAATCTGGGAGCGTCTCTGCCACAGATTGATAAATAGATTCAAGAAATGTGACACACTCAGCTTTGGCTTCCTGGGGAGCGGCAAGCCCTTTGGCAATATAGCGCATGTCTATTGGTGTCGCAGTGGCGCCTGCATCTATGGCTTGTTTGATCCGATGGTATCGACCGCTTCCTGACGTTGACGGGTCATGAGTTAAACAGTCCCTATAATGCAAAGATTCGGCCACCCCACAAATTTATATTTTTGGAGGCTGAGAGTCCAATACCATGAATCTTGGTCCAGGCATCCCGGCAAACAGGCACCCCGAGAATTTGGTGCCGGTGGCCAAAGCCGCTCGAAGTGCTATCCGCATCTCTTGCTTGAGGCTGGTGGTACTTCAGGCTTTCGAATACCTGGGCCGAGGCTGGAGAGTGGCAAGTGGAGTCAAAACCCTAGGGCAGGAACTTAGTAAAGGAAAAGGATAATGCTGGCAAAGTGCCACATCATCTTGATCAATCTTATGCAGCTTCTGAAAATTTTCCCTCAATTCCTGAACGGCTTCTCTAACCTTTGGTGATTTGAGCTTTGCAAAGCAGGAGCTTCCTTCATGTTTCCGCTTGGCGCTGCATCGGCACGGGCGATCAAACAGAGAAGACAGATCAGCGGCACTCGCAGGGACACACCGCCGTCTTTTGAGGGCTACTGCGTTAGTCTCCTCCTTGGCACCGCCGCAGGCAGAGGGTTGCGCCGGGCTCTCAACTTCTTCATCAGAGCTCAGGGATGTCACAGCTGCGAGGACCATGCAACCATTCCTTGTCCGGTCTCGCGATGATGTTTGCTGGTTCAAAACCTATCTTTGGAAACTTGTCATCTTGATTGCCCTGTGTGTGTTTGACTGACGCTCTTGGAAAAATCAGGTGGTGACTAGTAACCACATTGAGCATAGATCGGCTACTAGCTGAGCGATTGCTGGATGCATGAACCCTGTG
This sequence comes from Effrenium voratum, assembly GCA_963377175.1. Lineage (NCBI taxonomy): Eukaryota > Dinophyceae > Suessiales > Symbiodiniaceae > Effrenium > Effrenium voratum. The sequence continues at coordinate 191,849 of CAUJNA010000902.1, read as the reverse complement.
GCAACTGAGCCGTCAAAGAACATTAATCAAGTGACATTTTCGAGTTTCCTGCATGAGTGGCGACCTGACTCTGCCAAGCCCGATAAACCTTACCCTAAGGATTCGTGAAGCAGTGAAGCAATGCGTTTGCTTTCTGTCCACTGGCAGCTCACTGAGCCCCAGGCTAGCCGACACGAGCGGGTGGAGCCCCTCCTTTCAGCAAAGAATTGAGGCGCTCTTCACTCGCAGCTCTTGATGCATGTAAATTACAAATTTGCAGCCGCCAACCCAAATCATGTTTCCCGATTCTCCAAAGGCTTTAATTTAGAGGCCCAACAAACCATTCACTGACAGGAATTCTTGGGGTTGGCAACGAGAGCACCTAGGCTGACACGGGAATCCGTGCCAGAAGCTGGAGGCTAGCCGCGGCTTGGGATGGGACCACTATGTTGCCACAGCAATGGATCCTGTCATCCCAGCTTTCAGTCTTCTCACTCAACAGCCACATCTTGAGGGGCAGCTTGTTCAAAGGGTTCCAAGTCTGCGGGAGCATCTCAGCCAGAGGTCGAAGTTCCAGCCCCTGGCAAACACACGACCAGATGATTTTCTTGTTGAGAACGGGCCTTGAATACGGGCCGCCCTTTCTGAGCGGCGAAGATGAACACCCTCTTTCTGGTTGCCTAGCCGTGCCGTTCATCAGAAAACGCAATCAGTGATAGCCCGATTCAAAACAGCCAGGCTGACTGCGAGACCAACCTCCCGAAGGGCAAGGGCAGCCCAGCGCACTTCATAGCCACGCCGGGTGCACTCCTCGGGATGGCTTGTGTGGCGGACAACCAATAGGGATGTTGAAGTGTAAGGCACCCGCATGAATCAAGTAGCACCACATGTTTCGCATTTTGGACTCCATCAGCGCCCCCACATTCTCAAAGTACAGGAAGTCCCTCAAACAAGCAGGCAGGGGCTGATAATGGGCGCAAATTGGCTTAGGCTTGGGCGGTTTTCGGCGCATTTCATCGGCCAGTCTCAAGAAATGGGAGCATAGTGAAGACCTCCTGTCTGCCATTCCCAGCTGGGAGCCCGCAGCACTCACCCCCTGCACAGGGTCGGCAATCGGGTGTCACAGCAGCAAGCTGGTCAAACGGCCAATCATGTTGGCACATTTGCAAGCTACCCTTTTCCATGCGGAACCCTCTCATCGAATTTGAGGCCTTATGCTGAGCCAGACTGTTGCTGGAAAGCGCTAAAATCATCAGGGTTTAGCACAATTTGGCAACTGATGTTGCGTGTGCCCTGGTTCAAGTCTGCCTTTGATTTATTTTGACTACAAGTAGATGCTGTTGCGCCCTGGCAAAGAAATTGCAAATCCTGGCCCAGGCCAGTGAAATCGACATCTTCAGATCGATGGCGGATGCTACGGATTCGAGCTTTGAAACACAAAATCACGAGCTCTCACAACTGAGCTTCGAGACAGGGGTTTCAAGACCAAAAGCAGCAGCATGGTCCACCTCGTAGAGAGCATCCACAAGCTCATTCTTGCGGCTGCCGCCGGTTGGCACCCCCAACTCGGCGCACAAGGCCGCAAGAGTCCCCTTTTTGTAAGCGGTGAACGGTGGCAACAGAAGAGCCTTGCGCTTTGATGTCTCCATGGCGAGAACTTGGGGCAACCCAACCCTGGACCTCACTTGATACTCGAGAGAGACAGCGGCAAGAACTATTTTCTGTTTTCCATGCTCTTGCTCAGCAAGATGGCAAGTGCCCGGCCTGGCAGGGGAAGCCCCCACCGATGCCCACAGCGCCCAGGTGATCGACGTCCTTGCCGCGGACAGCGGTCACATCTGAAAGGATGCCGCAGGCATGGAGAAGGTTGTCAGCTTGCCGTGCTTTCAAGACTTGGCGAGCATAGGGATCTTTCTCCACCTCAACCCAAGGGACACATCCATTGTCATGGGTTGATAAAGAATAAGCTTCTGAGGATGTGGCCATAAGCACTGGGTACATAATCCTAAGAAGAAGCCATCCATCTGTCAAGTCTGTTGTGGACCCGTTTGCACTCTGAGAGCACGACTCTGCGAAGCCTAGCTCAAGCCCGCCCACACCAGTGAAGAGCGAGATCACCGCATGCTTGTTCTCCTGGCGAGCATTGCTAAGCCGTGTTGTTCTTCGAGTGATCGGCTTGCCTTGGAATGCGCGTTGGGGAACATATTCGCAAAAATCTCGGCATCGACCGAGCCGGGCTTTGACGAAGTCCAGTTGCTCGGAAGACCTAAGGGCTAGCACCCCACCTTCAACTGACTCGACATCAAGAACTCATTTTTAACAAATTCAAAACAACAACTTGGCCCTGAGCCGCTGAACCATTCCGCAACTTGCGGGTGCAAGAACGTGCCAGGACGAGAGGATTGGATGGCCTCCTTGTAGTCCATGCTGAACCGGATTTGATTGGCCAAGTCCTCAATTCGATGGGCCAGTGGGCTGTTTTGGGTTGGAAGCTGGGCAATCTTAGGAGCAGGCAGTGATTCCTCTGCATGTCACTGCTGATTCGGTCACCCGGGAACAGGCCTTGAAGCAACCTGAGCCAATTCCCAGAAGCCCTGTTTTGTGGCACCCTCTTGAGTTGCGGACGGATGCAGCTCCAGGATCGAAAGACTTTGGTTCCAAAGAAGATTCCACTCTTGTGTTTGCCAGCCTTCTTCTTTGCAGAGGCCTTTGTGTTGTTGGAGACCTAGGTGTTGGCAATGGCATCTAACCTAAACCCGTGATTTCAACCAAGTCTGCTGAGGGAGGGGCAACCTTCAAGGCGAGCTTCTGGCAGTTGCGAAGCGCAGCCTGGGAAAGACTGACGCTTTCAATTACAGGGGTGGGGTGGACGCCTCCATGCCCAATAAGACCAACTTCCTCTTGGTAGCTCGTGAAATGAGGCCAGCTTTGGGCAGTTTCTCCTGGCAAAGTCAATGGACAGGGCCCAAAAAGAGTGATGTCGTTGCAAGCCTCGTGAAACTTGTTGATGACCTTCCTGGCTCCCACCTTGAGGTCAACGGCCTGAAAGGGCCACAGAGTGTTGGGCTAGGTGGTTTGCGTGAAGCGCCCAGCCTTCTTAGCAGCAATCGGTGCGGGGCGGCTCTCCTCCCTTCCTGACCTGGGGGTTCAAGTGTCCGGGCGAATGAGGGACAAACTGCGATTAGGCCAAGGTCTGGGCTCGCCCTCACCATCGCTCAGGTCCATCACGGGGCGAAGAGGCATGATCCTTGCTGGGCGGGCGATGAGTAAGCTTTCAAGCATTTCAATGCAACTCATGATGCATAGCATCATCAAACTGTTTAAAGGGGCACAAAAAAGGGTGCAACCGTTCTTTTCCACTATAAAGTGTTAATGACAAGGGATGCAGCCGTTGACATCAGTCTCAGCCCAAGGCCGTTTCAACATTGTTTTAACTGTTTACCTGCTCCAAGCACTTGTGAAAGCCCCACAGGCTTCAAACCTCTGATTGCATGTTTCCCAAGAGCTGAGGTAAACTTTGATTGTACAGTAGCGCATGCCTTCTGAGCTCGAAGAACCCGTTGATTCACACTAATTTGAGATCCACCTGGCAATGATCCAGGGGCTGATTCCCCAGTGTCGGGCATACATGGAGCCCATACCCAAGTTTTGGCGACTGACAAACAATGACAAACATTCCCCTGCCTCAACTCTCGGCGAGGCCGATGGCCTTTCGCTGCTGATCACTGCAGCTGCAGCGGAGCGTGCAGCAGCCACACACATTCACATTTCGGTGGTCTGCCGAAGTGCACCGGATCATTTTGGTGGCCCAATTAGGCCGAAAACATTTTATATATAGTCTATATATATATATGTATATATATATGTGTATATATATCTATATGTATTTCGTGTTTGCTTTTTCCCGCTTTTTGCCTTCTCGTTAGGTTTGTTGTTGTGTTTGGTTGTTATTTGGCTTTGCGGTGTGGGTAGGAGTTCTTGGGTTTGTTCCGGCTTTTGTTTGAAGCAGCCTTCTCTGCGTGCCTCCGGCTGACCATTTTCTTGGGTCAGTCGCAAAGCTGACAGTATCCTAGAGCTGGTTGGGGTATATACTCCACCTTGTAGGTATGTGTCAAAACGGAGGGACTTCGAAAGTTGTTGATGGCAGCGGTTTTAGCTCCGCCCCCAACTTGCCGGTAAACTCGCAGGTATATGAGCTATATCACCACTAGCCTTTCTATAAGGCGTACATGGTTGCACGCCGCTTCCCAACTTTAGCTCCAGATAACACAGATTCGTTGCTCCAGAGAAGCACGGGTATATGACTAGCCATAGACCCCATTCGGGTGCATCTTTCTTGGACCCCACGATATCGTGTCTTTGTCTTGCGCTGGAGCCCCTGCATTTCCTCGGCCTTGGGTTTCCCTTCGGTTCTCCTTTTTGGAACCCTCCCAAAAAGCAAACCTTTGCCTTGGGGTGAGAACCTCCGCATTTGCCCATTGGTCCTCTGCATATCCTGTTTCTTTCCTTTCAGCCCAGAAATGGGAACCCTCAACAAAAATAATAATCAAACCTTTTCCCCCTAAGACTCCCCCCCTAAGACCCCCCCAGCCGACCCTCCGCCTGGAGGTTTCCCAACCTGCAGTGGCTGGTGCGCCACGACGACGACGTCTACCTGCGCGCCCCGGCGCTGCTGGCGCAGCTGGCGAGCCGCCCCCCGGTGCGCTACCTCTGGGGCATGCGCCTCGGTTCGGTTCGAATTCGGTGCGGTGCGTTGGAGCGGCCAAGTGCGAAACCGGGTGCCCGGGTTTTCTTTGTGGCGGACCCCCCAAAAACTTGAGCGGTTTTGCGGTTCTCGGCTTTTTTCCAAGACTCCAAGACCAAGTTCTAAGTGGCCGGTTTGTTTTTTTAGCGGACTTCAACGTCGTTTCCTTTTGGTCTCCCTTTGAAACCATCCAAGAAGCGGTAGCCTGAATAGAAAGTGGACCCCCAAAAGAGCGGTTCTCGTTCCAAGACTCCAACATACCTTTTGAGCATACCCCGCCCCTTTTCTTGGCTGCCCTTTGAAACCTCAAAAGAGACACCAAATGGTTCACCCCTTCTTGCAACTCGTCTTGGGGCCAAAGGGATGGATAAGAAAACAAACGTATCTTCTTTTGGGGAGCCCCGCTGTTGGACGAAATCCATTGGACGAAACTTTCAAATGGTCAAATGGGTGCCTGTTTGGTTGATTTCAAACGAAGCGCAAAAGAAACGGACCATTTTGGAGGCTCCCCCATTTTGAGACAACCCCACATACCCGACCGTCGATCCCTGACGAAAAGAGGTGGTGGTTACCATGAAAAACCAAGCTTGTCCAAACATACCTCAGAACAGCGCGTAATTTGGAGTCTGGGTAAGATTCGATGGTCCGGACTCGACTTTTGCTCCATGACGGGACGACTGACATTGTTGGTTGGCGGACCTGAAACCAAGGGCTCATGATTTTGGAACACATTCTATGTTTTAACGTCGAGTCAAGAAGCAGAATCTTCAAGTAGTAGTTTGTACAGTGGAGACAAGAGAGGGCTTCCTCAAATTTGGGCCGAACATGTTGGGTGGCTAAAAGCAAAACTATCAGAGAGCCACCCATCCTTGTGGCTCCAAGAGGAAGCCACTCATCCTTGCTAGCAAACCGCTCCTCCGGGGGCATTACGGGATATACAGCCACTACATATCCAATTGTTTCTTTGGGGGCAATGTGAACCAAGAGAGGAGGATTTTTCACTTGTCCAACACAAAACCTCTGAAGCTTTGGGTGTGGCCAGGGGTCGCTGCCCGGAGAGGTTCGATCATGGGTCCAGCCCTGTCCGCGATCCAGCACACCAGCACTACAACTCCTTCGAGCAGTTTCCGAAGCAAGATCATCCCGCTTGGGGAGATATCTTCCCACCGTATGCGCCTTGAATGCCCATGGACTTGATGAGGGATGGGGAGTGACAGAGACGGCTGACAGTCAGGTGCCGGCTTTTTTAGAGGATCTTCAGTTACTTTGCCCACCAAGCAGGAAGCAAGCACATATGTGGGTCCTTATGACCCATTAAAAGCATCATTTGCATGACCTGTGCAACCCATTTATGATGGTGTTCCAACTCACCCTGTCGCCCGTTTCGAGACTCTCTCGGGTTGAGGCCCGGGGCCTTCTGTGGGCCATGTCCGCAGATTTGGTGGCGGCGACGGTCAGAGAGTTCAGGGAAGACCTCCAGGAGCGAATCGATGGCGGGAAACGGCTGTGGGTCAAAAACAGGTACCCAAAATGGAATTCTGGTTGAGAACCACTAAATCCTGCAAGTTCCAGGTGGTTTCATTTTGACCCATACCCAAATCGACCGAGTTCGCATTCGAACTCGGAGTCGCATTCGATCGCGAGCTCGGAAAGTCGACCCCAGGAGCAGCCGGACATCCCCCTGGACGAGGCCGGCGGGGGGGGGTCCTTTTGACCGACTGGATTTCCCCTTCGGTCGGTCTATGTCGAGTCAAGGTTGCAGGTGAATCCATGGCAATTATTTCCCACCCAAGTGAGAAACTGATGAACCTTTCTCGGCCGTGAGGGTTCCATCATGGCATTTCGTTTGTCCAGGAGGCGGCGAACCGTTTGCCTCACCCGGATGATCCTGCAGTCGGGGTGCTGATTGCAGGGTTGGCCCGGAACCCAAGCTCAACTTCACTTTTTGGGATTGGTTTGGGGTGACCCCTGGAGATCGTTTCAAGCACGACATATGCAACTTGGAACTCAGGGACCCCCCAAACCCCTAGCAGATCCACGGGTTTGCTAGGTCCACTTCACAGATCTCGGCCTGGCGGATTCCAAGGTTCGGCAGGGCATGTCCATCAACTTGGACGACCGCGACTTCAACTCCTTCTCTCTCAACCCCTCTTGTTCCTTCGCTTCTATGCGCCCAGCCGGTTTTTGTCAGTTGCTCTTTGCGTGTCCAAGGCAACTCCACCTTCTCCAACATTCACAACCGGACTTGGGCGACTCGGCAAAGCTGATTTCGGGGCATCAAGCGCTGGTTCGCCCTGCTTTCTGCTTTCTGCGGCGGCCCTGTTCCTTGGCTTGCCACTTTACATGAACACACTCAAAAACAGTCAGCTGGCTTGCACATACCAGCATCGTGGTCCCCAGGTCTTCGCAGGTTGGGTATCAGTTTCTCGGTGCGTCAACTGACGGAGATCAAACTTTGAGGGACCTACGAGCGATTCCTTTTTTTTGGGCCATTTGGCATTCCCTTCAAAAGCAAGCTAATGGCAGGTTCTGCTAAAGTTTCCAGACTCCAGATGCTTCATTCGGAAAAGCATGGTGGATGAGCTCTCTCTCTCTCTCTTTTTGTCTCTCTCTATTATTGACCACAAAAACCCTTGAAGAAAACCTTCTTGAGTGTGCCCATAAAACTACGGGCGTGCCTTTTTTGAGGATACCCGGTTTTGTGGTTTTAAACGGAAACCACAAGTTAAAACCCACCATTTTGGAGGTCTTTGGGGGTCTCCTGAAAAAAGGACGACAGACCGGCGGTTACGTAGGTGGTCCACCACGTGAAGCCGGAGACAATGCGCTGTATGTGGGACTTGGATACCGCGGAGTCGGCGGTTGGCATCTCCGACCAAAACTCCGCGGCTCGGCCAAAGGCCCAGCAGCTCCAAAGAGTGGCCAAGAGCTTGGTTTTAGAGTAGACATTTTGTGGCCCCTCCCGTCAAAAATGGTCAATCCCAGGAAGGGTGGCCAAGAATTGCGCGTTTTGCATTTTTGAGCCCATAGGCATTTGGTGAGCTTCCGGTTTTCGGTACCAGGGCAGCTCCTTTATATGTCCCATGAGCCTTTCAGCTCATGAGAGATTGGGTGTCTTTTGCTGCGAGCCTCAAAACAAGGGGGTCGTGGATAATGTGTTGTTCTCGGGATGTTATGTCCTGCACAGGCACTAGCCTCTAATAAATCCTATATGGTTGGGGGACCCACAGAGAGGGGACTGGAAATGGTCCCCCAAAGCAAGGAAGCCCTAGTAGCCCCTAATAGACCCTGCGAGTCGCTAGCCCCTATTGGGATTGGGGTCCTTGACAACCAGAGGAACAAAGCGGATGGCAATTCGCCACCCCCTTTGTGGCGCTGTGGTTGGTTTGCGGATGGAATCCACAGGGATCTGATGCCGTGGTTCAAGATGAGTCAAAGCCCCAAAAAGTGTTAGTCAAAAGCAGCTGGCTTAGGACATGGACGCCAGCTGTCCCCACCCTGGTCAAAGGGCTTCGTAGCATCTGGCTTGGGCCGAAGTAACTCTTCAGGTCATTGATGCATCCAGCCGCATCTTCCCGGACCTATGCCGATGTTCCACCGAAGTGGTGGAAGAGGAAGATGGAGAGGAGGATAGGTCAGTTTGGCTGAACATGGAAAGCATTGAGCTATTTGGCTTGCTTCGAATCATTTACCAGCACCTGCGTTCCTTAAAACAAAACGACACCCAAAACTGAGCCTTCAGTTCTCGTTTTTGGTTGTTTGGTGTTTGCACCCTGGGCACTCGAGAAATGTGGACCCCTGAAAGCGGATTTCATCACTGTTACTCCGGCTACTCATGGGGTTGTTCATGTTTTCAGGTGCGAAGCCCTCGCAAATCGCGGGCTTCAATCGCCATGTGCATGTCCACCAGGGGGTCCGCAAATGAGAGTGTTTCAAGCCTATCTGCCAGGAGCCTTTCTGGTACGACAAGTCTCGCTTCAACAATGCTCGGTGAAAAAGGAGCAACGCTTGGCAGACTTGGGCTGCCGGGGGTCGAAAGTTGCTTTTGGCCAGTGAACGGGATCCAAGAAAAGCTGCCATTGTGTGCCTTCGTTGTAGAGCAGGCTACAAATATAACGTACGTTATACGGCGGATTTCAATGGGGTACTTTTTGCCGTACAGCGACCAAAGCGCACATACACAAAGCAAATTAGCTTAGGGAGAATACCACAGCGACCTGAAATGACATGTTGGTTGTCCCACAGTCCATTTTTTCTGGCTGCTTCTCAGCAGGAAATGAGCGAATGAACCCCGGAAACCATCCCTTGTGGTTTCCTTCCCTAGGTTCATGCCTAACACCTGGAAGGACATTCCCTACCTATCGCACCAGATCACCGTTTATTTCCAGGTCCTTTGGACAACTGAGTATTCCCAACAGCTTTCCCCGGAACACTTCCTAAAAACTCTGGTTCGGGGCTCCGAAACGGTGACCCCTAAGACTTGTTCGGTCTGCGAAGACCAACATGAGGGAAGGACAGGGTTTTCCTGCTGGCTACCTTCACTGCTGGCAATATTTTAGTTGTTTGTTTTTTTTGGGGGTCTGTTCAGTTTCACTAGGGGGCTGCAACACACAACAAAGTTCTTTCCCAGCCCAGACCGCGGGTTGTACAAGTTATCCCTAGTCGTTCTTTGGGTGTTTCCCCCAGCCCCTCCAGTTGTTTTTGCGAGGCCAAAGACCGCCGACGGCAAGGCCAGGGCCTGAGGATTCGAGCAGCATGTCAATGGGACCCCCCCAAAATGGAGTTTGGTTTTCAACGTTTGGACTCCCCCCTGTCAATGTCCATAGGGGAGTTGTTGTGTGTTTTTTTAGGGGACCAACACCAAGATGGTAAAATTGTGGTTTTCAACTTTGGTGTCCCTTTAAGAACCAACCAACAAAAGGGTCCCCCGCAAATCAAGAAACATGTAATTACTGTGCCGAGCTTGGCCACCAATAGCAGGAGGGCACCTTTTAAAGTTTACACAAGTTCATGCTCGGCCTGAGATGAGAGCCAGAGTTTGATGGCGCAAATCGGAACGGGTTGACCACATTCCAGGTGGGCTCAGCATATGGACTCAATTTGTCCTGTTGAAAGACTCAAAAAAGACATGCCCAGGTGGTCCGCTTGTTCAAACCACGCATGCCTTTTGGTCGAAAGAAGAGGCGCTCAGATCGAGTTGAATTACGGGTTGGTGTTGCAGGGGTGAGGCACCCCGTTCAAAAGAGGGGCTTTGGACATGGGTTCCCAAGAAATCTTTGAAATATTTCTAAAACTGCATGTTGCAACCAACCCTTTGACCGGCCAGCCAACCAACCAACCACCAAGCCAATTTTACAACAAATGCTTTTCTTTAGGGCGTTCAGGGTTGGATTCACCGCAAGATGGATGTCCGACTAGAAACAGTGGATGCATTGACGATGGACGCCCGTCGGCGACTTCTCAGATGACCCCATTCCTTGAGTTCAAGGGCAAATCCGCATGGACACTTTGGAGAAGTATGAATCCAAGCACGGAAGGCTTCGATTTTTGTTGACCAAAGTCGCACCAAAGTTTGGTGCCACAACCCAAAGTGTCCTGTTGTTTTACAAAGTTTGGGGCCACGACCTTCAAGTTTCACGGTGATTTTTTCACCAAAGTCAGACCAAAGTTTGGTGCCACAACTAAAACTTATCCATGTGTTTTTGCCTTTGTTTTAGCCCCAGCCATGTGCCACCGACCCGATGTCCAATCCCGAGGTGAGCTTCTGGGAAGAAGTGCAGAGAAGGCGCCGCGAGGAGCGGCGGAGGCCGGGTAGGACGGGCTGTTTCATTCTTTTTCGGGTGGGTTCAGGGTGCCTTTGGGTTTGGGGTGGTTTGGAGGGGGCAAAACTCAGTTTCCCAGTTTGGTCCAGTTTTAGTCATGGCCCCAAAAGGTTAACCTTTTGTTTCCATGTCCTTGGGCAAGTGAGAAAACCCTGGAATTTTGTGGGTGGATTGCCAGAGGTTCTCCTTCCCTCTTTGGGAAGGGGAAGGATTCCGCTCTAAAATCTGATGCTGAAAAAGGGGGTTGCCCCTTCCCGGAAATATGAGAGTTTGTATGTTGGGCGGGATGGTAACGGCTGTGAAAGGCCTGAGAAAAGGCCCTGCACAAGTTGCACATTTGTGCAATGCACCGGTATGGTCACGGACTATGTTCATGCAGGAGCAAACAAGTAGCGTTTTGCGGGGGATCCGAGTCACAGAGCAAACGTTGGTTGAGGGAAGTTCCTCTTTCTCAAGTCTTGACTGAAGGTTGTGAAATCAAGGCTCAGTCTCCATCGCAATGTGCGAGCTAGGTGCAAGAGGTGATTCAAAGATGAACCCAGGTCACGTATATTTAGCGACAAGATAAGCCCGATTTCAAAGTGTCAAGGGTTCAACAACAGATCCCTTCAAGCCATCTTGGACATTACGACGGTTGGTGCAGGGTATCAGAGATCCACATATGTCGCTTCAACCCTTCATGAACATCACCATTTCGACCATTCATGTTTAGAATCTGTGCTTTGGGGATGTTCTGCTTCCAACAAAATAGCAACCATGGGTTTGGTTGCCGCATTTCCACAGCAATCATGATGATCATCTAGCATGGAGATGCAAAGTTCGTCGCTGCATGCGAAATCGTGCTGTGCCCGGGACCATTTTGCAGGCGAAAGCCGAGCGAGGCTCGAAGGGCGTGCAACGCGGAGTCGACCAACAGTCCTGCAAGGCTGTTCCTGAGATCCACAAACTGGTCGTATATGAACAAACAAATTGAGGGTAGTCCATTCTTTGAGGGAACAAGCAAGTTTGTCCAGGGCTCAGTTGGGTCATATGGGTCATGTGGCGCAAAAAGAAGCAAGCCGAAAACCGTGCATGGGAGTGGACCCGCTACATCTTCCCAGTTCCATGATCAAGCCTTTCTCCAGGATATTTCTGGGCAAGCCGTGGCTCCGCCATCGGGGTTTCGGATACCAGCTTTTTATGTCCACCGTGGCGCCATAAGACATGACCCATTCATGATTCCCGCGCCGTGATGTCACGGGGACCAAACAAACTTTCTCGCACCCGTTTGGAAGCCAGCCCTGACGCGTGTTCTGAGTTTCAGCCTGGGTGAAGCGTCGCAGGGGGACACACCTTGACAGGTGCAACAGCTCCTCCAGGACCTGCGGAAAGAGCGCGCTCAAGACCCTGCCAGCGCCTCAGAGACCTCGACTTTTGGTTCCTGACCAGCGGCAGCCTCACATCTAGGTCCCCCAGTGGTGCCCTTTTACCGTTTCTTTTTTGGGGGAGGGTTCCCCTACTAGAATAGACTGCAGAAAAAAGGGTACCCTTATTAAAACCTCAAACTACTGGAGGACATAGACATGGACCCCCACAAGAACCGGATCCCTCTTGCAAAATGCGGAGCACCCACATGACGCCGAACTGACTCTGCAAAGGAGAACCACTTCTCCTGCAGAAGGCTCAAACAACTCGTTGGTTCCCAGCCGTCGCCTCGGGTTTTTGGGTGTTTCGTTGGTTTGGTGGGGGTTGCGATTTGACCCACAAGTGCAACCTTTCTCAGATGAGCCTTCATTTTTCCATGGGCGGTTCTCACGTGTCAAACTTCGTGAACAATCCGGACAGCGCGGAAGCCTGGCCCACCCGGCGCCGGCCACCGCATTCACGGAAAATTGGCAGCTGGGTTGAAGTGAAGGCTGGGTGCCAAGCCTCGCGGGTTGCCCTCACCGTACACTTTATGGGAAGACCATCTTAGCGGTGAATAACAAGTTTGGACTTGTTTTGGCCCATCTGAGGAGAGTTCCCTAAGATGAAGCCAACTTCCCATGGTTGATTCATATGGCTCCTGGAATCGGACAGTTGGCAAAAGTTCTACCAAACAGACAACTCCGACGGGTTCAACCGTTTTTTGAGGCTCAGTTGGCTTCACCCTCTCGATCTTTGAGGTGACTAGTTTGACACATTCAATGCCTCTCCCACTTCTTCAGCACAGGTTTTTCAAATTTTCCTTGGTGGCTTCCCCACGTTTTCATCGAAAAGAGTTCCCTGCTGCAAAATCGGGTCACGCTTCGGAGAGAACTTGTCTCAGGTACAGAGCCCCACAGGCCGAGCCGGGCAAAGAGGTTTGGGGCAAAAGCCAGCCCTGCAGCCAGAAATTCGCGGCTGGATGTTGGGCCTCTTAGACATGTGCCAAAAAGTCGTAGAGACAGCAGGTCAAGACAGAGCATGGATTTCCTGGACCCTCACATGAGCTTTGAAGATGAGCATCTTAGACATCCCTTGACAACAGTCGTGCAAATTTGATGTCGGAAAAGCAAAGTGACTCAAGCTACCCTTAGAAAAGGGAAGCCACCCCAGAGTTTTGGGGCAATCGAAAGGGAGCCGCTCCGCAGCTTGGTGTGAAGTTTGCTTTTGACGGAGCCCTGCAGAGCTGCCAGGAGTGTGAGGACGTAGCAAACGTCATGAGGACATGTTGGAGAAACGACTTCAAACTAAGTTGGTGTCGGTGCGCTTCCGGTGCTTCCGGCTTGAATCCATGGTTCCAGTGCCCCAACTTTTCTGGGGGATTCTACCAATACCTGACCAAATTGCAAGGGATTCAACACAATGACAGTAACCATGAACTCTTCGCTGTTGTTGACAAGTTTTTAGTTTCTGTTAGTTCTGTTCATTTTATTGGAAGGCTAACAAAAGAGAGTCAGCTTTTTTAGGTACCATAGAGAGGTTTGTTTTTCCCTTCTTGGTTTTAAAGGGAATGTATCACAACTGGACGTATTTTTTTCCAGGGGGCTTAAGCAAATGGAAGAGACTTTGGGCGACAGGCAGCGAGGCGACCGCGCCCGGCTCCGGGTCTGAAAGGGTCGTCGGGGCCCCAAGCTCGGCGAGCGGAGTTGAGCCAACCAGTTGGAATGGCCCTCAGAAACGATCCCCGATGTTTTTTCCCGAATGCGTCGCGAAGGGTTTATAGTCTGGGGATTGTACCCTTGTGCTCGTTGTGCTTTCCTTTGTGGGAACTGAGCAGCAAGATTTTATAAACAGCAGTTTGAGGCGGGTGGGGCCCCAATTTGTTTCGCGGTGAGGTGCTATTTTCAGGGCAACCACTTTGGGGTGGTTTTAAAGGAACACCTAAAGGAACACCACTGGTTGAGGGGGGGGGGTCGACTCTGCATGATTGTTGTATGACGTCTCTCGGCAGTTGCCTCCGGTAGTTTCAATGGAGACTTGGCAAAAAGCTACACTTTCAGCTCGCGACAATCACCCCGATGTCCCGATGTGAAGCCTAGCCCAGACCTCTCGCGTTTCATCTTGACCAGGTCCAGCATATGGGGATGACGCCACAAATCCCCGCAGCTACTCGGATTTGGGAATTTCGAATTTCGGGCAAAGGAAACCCTCGTACTTGTTGGGGTTGAGGAAACAGAGGGTCCAAAGCACCCATTTTCAGGCTCCAAGTCGCCAAGTTGACACCTTTTGCCCTTTGAAGTTGACAAATCCCCGGGCTGTGCAGCATCTCAATGGCGAGCTGCGGTTAGCCTTTTGCATTGACGGCTATGTTGTTGGATCTCTCAATCAAGTGTTCGACTTGGCAACGCAACCACCAGAGCGAAGCAGGGGCTTTAGGGGACACCGGCTGATGGAATCCCAAGGGCCATGGCTGGGCATGGCTATAAGCCGTGGACGAGCCTCTACAGCCTTAAGGCTGAAGGGCCCTAGGCTTAAGGATATCGATATCCGATCCCAGAAGGTTTCTGGAATCTGTCTGGACACATTGCCGAGCTCACCTTGGGGAGGGGGGGGGTTCTTCCAGCGCCATCAACTTGCTTGGTGATTCCTGATGTCCGCTTCAGGAATTCTTGGAATGTGGGGTTGACAGTAAAAATGGGGAGCGGACATGGTGGACATGATTTAGGTGGGGATGTATGTCCACCCCGCTTTTGAGGCAGTTCCCTATTGAATATCATGGCCATCCGCGCAAGATCTGCCCAATAGTTTCACCTCAGGTCAGCGTTTCCCCCCGGGGCAGCGAGGCCAAGCGAGTGCCACGAGAAGCCGAGAGGTTGAGTGAAGAATTGAAGGTGCAATGGCTGCAGCATGTGGGTACCCTCCGCCAAGCGATTCCATGGAAGCTCCCAAAACCCCCTGAAGGAAGACTTACTTCCATTTGCAGAGGCCAATTGCCGGAGCTGCCATGTTAGGGAGTGCGTGTGTCAAAATAGGGGGACCTCCGAAACTTTGGTTTTGCTTTTAGTTTCCTCTTGAAGGAAGCCAAACAGGGTCTCTTGAACACACACAAAACTATGTGGGCCACGACGGTCATTTGACACATTTGTTGTTTTGTGGTTGGTAGGGATGGACCCTGAAAGGCATGAATGGCACATGTGACGCCCAGAGCTGGTCGAACTGTGTCCTGCCTCTGTCATGCTCCATCCAAATGGTCCCTCCTTCAGATTGCCAAGGCCGTTCTCGGCATCTCCAACCTTGGTGCTGGGAATGAACCATTTTCGGATTCCCTTAAAGCCTTAAAGGAAGCTATAGGGGATGGTTTATGAGAGTCATTCCCTGATTCCTTGCTGAGAACCAGCAAGCAACACACAATGTGTCGCTTTGGGGCTGGCCAAGAATGAAGCAGAAGGATGGACATGTGCAAAATGAGAAAGTTCGTGGCGATGCTTGCTGCCTCCTTGTCCGTTTGTGCATACTTCTTGCAAGTTTTGCTTGGCGACACACGCTTTAGCCGCTTCCTTATCGTATGGCTGCAGAGTCAATTGACGCTGGCACCATATTACTACTTGTGTGGATCCATGTTCCACATGCCTTTTGTTCCCCAGAAGGATTTCTCCACAAATTGGTGGCTTTCGGGTTTCCGTTGGGTGTCCAGCCGTCCGGCTCCTTAGGTTTTTAGGTGGTTAGTTTGTGAAAGGTAGAGGTTTCCATGAACCCACGAAAAGTTAGAACTTTTAGCAGGGGATCTGAGGACAGCCTAGAGATGTGGGCAGATTTTTTACTTGGGGACCCTTTGGTGGACATCATTTACGGGAACCCGTTGCCACTTGAAGGTGTCCCCCGCCAGGATTCAAAAGCCAGATGCATCAATGATCCCTTGTATGGTCCCAACCATTTATGTGTTTCTCACATCCGGCCGCCTCAAAAGCAGTAGGTCTCCTCTTGGTTTCTCTTCAAAGCTGTTCTAAGGGTGGACCCTGTGGATGGACAAAATCGTGCACCACCGTTGAGAAACCCTGGAACGATACCAGCCAACGTTATGGTTTTAACATCGTTTCGGAACGGTGCGAGAAACGGACTTCGCAACCATCCACAGTCCAGTTGGTAAGGCTTATCAACCATGATTTAAAGGGTTTCATCTATCCCACGTGGTGCGAGAAGCGCAGTTCGCTTCCATCCACAGTATGAAACACTGGATTTTCCATTGGACCCACAACAAGTGAACACATGTTGCAGAGGGGTCTCGCCAACCACGAAGGGGGAGAACCACCACTAGGTGTCCCGGTAGTGCCCTTTTACCCGTTTTGGGGCACAGTTCCCCTACTACTACAGTAGACTGCAGGAAAACAGGGAACTTATTCTAACCTCTCTACGGAGGACCTAGACCAGCATTCCCCCACAACTTCCCGCGGAGGTGCAGCAGATCCTGGCAGAGGTGCGGCAGGAGCGGCTCACGAGGACCTTCCCAGGCGCGGCTTCGGCGTCGGCTTCGGCTTCGGAGCTGGGAAGAAATGTCGCAGGGGTTCTCGGGGGCACCCTGGATTGGGGGTGGTTTAAAGGAAAACCCACAGGAAAGCCATCATGTTCGTTTGGGGAGGGGAGGTCCCTCAAATAAGACCCAAACTATTGTTGGGGGTGGCTTCACCTGTAGCGGTGTCGCTTTCACCCAAAGAAAGCCCGCCAGTTTGGGAGGTCCTACCTTAAAAATCACAGGCCCAGTTGCCTCCGTGCAGGTGTGAGTCGGCGCCAGCCCAAAGCCCAGCCCACGCCCGCGCGCACGCCCGCCCGCACGGCACCCCCCCGTGCGCCGGCCTTGGCGCCGGCCTCGGCGCCGGCGCCGGCGGCCGCGGAGCGCAAGGCCCGGCGAGAAGGGGCAGAGGTCGACGCGTTTTGGTTGAACCGGGCTGGATGTCGTGGAGGTGGGCATGGGTCAAAACTAAGCCACCAACACAACGCAGGTTTTAGTCCATGTTTCCATTTACCAGGATTCCATGTTGGGTACATATTTTTGACCCACAGCCATGTGTTATTGGTGCGCCCTTGTTGCGCCATGAGTACGAATATTAGATCGATATGTATGAGATACACACATACTCATTGTAAAACATGCGCCCCCCTCTCCAGGACTACTCACCTTTGATTCACAATTGCTGGCGGATGTTGAAGGTTCTCTCTTGACAAAGGCAAGATTTGCTGAGAAGTGCATCGCAGCCAAAGACCAGAACAAGAGCTTGCCAGGAAACTGGAGACTAAACAATTCCTGCACTCTCGTTCTTGACATAACCATTGCGAATTGACTTAGCACGCACGCCAAAGGTTGATACACATTTAAATTAGCAACGTCCAACACCGCGTGCACATGCTTGTCAAGGGCAATGTCATATCGACCCGTGGCAACAGCAAAGCCTGCGCGGCCCGAAAGGCAAAGAGGAAACAACCCGGCGCGTAAGTAATGTGTCTCTCCAGGCATGTTGCTTGTCATGCCTTGCTCATTTGTCAGAAGTTATAAAACAGAACTGTCCGTTGCTACTACACAACACAAAACCAGGCAATGTCGGGGCGCTTTCCGTGTAAGCCCCCGCGTAAGCTCCAGCAGAGTTTGTGACTGGGGACTGGGGGCATGGTTTCGTAAATGCCTTTCCTTGGGCCTACAATAATGGAGACAGCCGCAGCGCACCTTGCAAAACCACCCACAACTCGAGCTTTGCTGCACTCCACTGACTTGATCCACAAGGCAGCGCCATTTCGAGAAAGAAAGGCTCGGCTGAGCGAGGGGGATACTTGGACATGAGGCTACAACCATACGCCCTGCTCTTGGGAGCTGGATGGGCCCAAAGCTGGAGGACCATGAATTGACTCGCAGCTTTCCGGCTCTTCATCTGCCCCTGCGAGCTCGTCATCATGGCTGTTCTTGCTGTGTGAAACGGAAGTGCTCGCGTAAGCGAACTCTCACGGAATCTTGGCTGGGTAAGCATTGCGAATCCCGACACGTTTTGGACATGGCTCAACTCATGTTGACAGCATTGCCAACGTCTTCCTTCCGAACAAGGCGTGACTTACAGGAATTCACATGCGTATGTACGCAGTTTCTGAAATATTGTGACTAAGTTGCAGCAGCCCTTTCGGCCTCAGCAAAGAACAAAAACTGCCGCCCAACACCCCTGCATGGGCACACACAGAGTGGTTCGCATCCAAACCGTTGAGTTACACGTAGGTTTGAAAGGAACAAAACCCTGCAAAGGGCTTTGAAGCTGAAGACGGCGCTTTGAAACGCTTTGAAATGCGTCTGAACGCACGTTTCAGAATAACAGGGCTCTAAGTTTTGTTCTTGAACCCAGTAGTGGCCCCCAAGCTCGACCGGCATAGAACGCAAGATGCAGGGGTTGATGAAAAGGGGGGCGTTTTGCCAGCAACAAAGTGGTCAGGAAAAGTGCATGTTCTCTTCATCTTACCAGTTGCGACTTTCGAGCTGGACCTGCCAGAGTGTATACCGTACGCTGCACTTGTAGTGAAAAGTCACAGTTTTCGAGCAAAAGCTGCAAAAACACTGCAAACCGATGCAGAGAAGAAAAAACCCGATAGAAACCGACACCCCTCAGGGTAGAAGGTATAAGGGTTGTCTACTTTTTTTGCCAGCCCAACCTGAAAAGGACACCCTTAAAACACACGCGCAAAGGAGCCAGGCTCTGGCTGCGTGTTCCTTGCGAGGCGTCGCCCGTGCGGCGGCAGCTCTTCAAGGAGCCGGAGCGGCGGGGACGCGTGTCCGT
Source organism: Effrenium voratum (assembly GCA_963377175.1). Classification (NCBI taxonomy): domain Eukaryota; class Dinophyceae; order Suessiales; family Symbiodiniaceae; genus Effrenium; species Effrenium voratum. The sequence goes on along the minus strand of CAUJNA010000902.1, from coordinate 173,115 downwards.
CACTGGCACTAGGCCGGGGGTTCTTGACTGCTATTGGGTGGGATCTTTAGACTTTAACTTTTTGGGGAAATCAAGGCCTTTCGCAGTAAACCCCCAAAAAAGTTAAACTTTCTGCAGGGGGGTCAACAGCGAACAAGGGTTGGGTCCAGCCTCCTCCTGACAGCTGTGAGGGGTCCTGACTACGCGAAAAGAACTCCCCGCTTCGTGACACGCCATGTGCGAGAGAGAGACAGAGAGGCAGAGAGAGGGAGAGGGAGAGAGAGGTAACCTTTGAATCTTTGCATCATTTTCCATGTCCTGATGCTTGTTCCTTCGGCTGAATGCTGAATGGCTTTGCAGCTCCAATGTTTTCAGCAGTGCATTTCACAAACACTCAACTGTTTGCTCTTTCAATTCTTTAGTTTCTTGTTCTGGTGCATTTTGCGAGTCTTTTATTGAGGATCCCCCTTTTAGGGGGCTGAAAGCGAAGCTGAAAATATATAATAGCCATTTTTGGGCGTCCCCTCTATTCTATCTGTGTGTTTCTCCAAATGGCGGACCCCTTTTGGCGGCTGTTTAAAAGGAAGCCACAAGGAGAAAAATGCTTTTGGAAATGGACGCTTATTCTAAGAACTCCCCACATGTCTGAACCACCCTGGTAAACAAAACGCAGCCTCCTTTGGGTTTTTCGATACCCACAAATGGACAAAATCCACGCCAGACGCTCGTTGGGACGGATGAAGTCGGGTTTGAAGACATTCACCACCAATCCCTTGAGTGAGACGTTTGGGTGTGTCACGGAAACCAAAGGGAAACCACCCCACATGGCAGTTCCGGTGCCACCCAAAAACATAGCTGCCTAGTCATTGCCGTTTGCGTTAGCCAGAAGGGGGACTCACGTCGCACTCCCCTGTTTTGACCCCGCTGTTTCGAGCTTACCGGCTATCCTGATTCCAAGCGAATCAAACATACCATAAAGGGACAAATAGGTATTCCACATCATGTCACATCATTCTGATCCTAACCTCAGATGGGGTTACAGTACACAACCACAAGGTTGAGCTTGTAGTAACATGCCGGCCATTTCCCACGCCATAGATTGCATCTTCCCACAGGTTCGCCACTTGGGTGTTCAAGCAACTTAGTAGGTTATAGCCATGGTAAGCTGACTAAAGCCAGTTACCCCAGTTGTGATTATGGTTAGCTACTCAAGTTGGTTTCAAAGGCTGATTATATGCACCCATATATGAACGTTAACTAACTGCTAGTTCTGGCTCAATCCTGGAGCCCCCCATGGGTCCAAAACGGCCATGGACCTGTACAATCAGCCTTTGATGTTTGAAATGTTCACGTAAGTTTTTTTCAAGTACGGCAAGGTGACTACCCTCAGTTGCCCCAGTTACTCAGTTTTCCCGGTCGCCCAGTGGTGCCCTTTTTCCTTTTTTTTGGGAAGGCTTCCCTTTAAACTCAACCAACCCAAAAAAGGATGCCTTTCTTTCCCCTGGCCACTGGGCATCTGAGTTACGGCTGTCAGCTACTTAAGTTGGTTCATGGGGGCTGGAGGGGAGGCCTCCCCGCCCCCTCCCCTCTCCCCCAGCCCCATTGGTTGGTCCCCCGAACGGATCGACTCCCAGGGACCGGGACGACAGCCCGGCGCTGAAGCGGCGGCACGAGCTGGGCAGCTTAGGCAGCGGCTCCGTGGGGCTTTGGTCTGCGGACCTGCGCCGCAGCGGCTCGCCCACAGGCGGGGCGGAAGGGCGGAAGGCAGAAGGCGAGAGATGGGTGGCCAGGTCCCCCAGCGAGTGGTGCCCTTTGACCGTTGCTTTCTTGGTTGGGGGAGGGTTCCCTTACGAAAATAGACTACAGATAAAAGGATACGCTTATTATACCCTTTTTACTGGAGGACCTAGGTGCTGGGTCCAAACAGATGTGTTTTTGGCCCCAGATGGGTTGCCCCTGAAAAAAGGAAAGGACGAAAACCGGCTGTCCAAATATATCCTGGTGGTCGAACAATTTGAGCGCTGAAATGAAAGCGATTGCTATTTCCTCTCTCCCTGAGTTCCTGCACTTGAAACTTGTTTCATTTGGACCATTTTGGTGGCAAACAACCAGTTTGGAGTTTTTTGTTGCCAATCCGCTCAGGAAGTGAGTTTCCCTCAACTCTGAATCACTTTGGATTTTGGTTCGGCCGTGGGAAGGCCGTGGGGCTGTGCCACTCGTTTGACTCTGGTAGCCCTCTGGTTTCCAGCAAGCTGATGGCCTGTCAACGAAGTAGCCGGAAACGGCTGCAAGCAAAGCAGCGAGACCTATGAACCACTTCCTTGTCGTAAGATACAGGAGGCAAATGCCCGAAAGATGAGAGCTCCAAAGATGTGCGTGCCAAGCACCAGCTTTGTAGAATGGGGGGGGGGTTCCCAACTGTGGGAATTGCGGCAACCAGATTCATGGCGAAATCCTGCACCTGATGAGAAACCCTCAGATGATTCCCCTGTAAATGCCAACAAAGAAAGCTTTCCCATGGCATGGTCGTTGTTGGGAAACAATTTTACATTTTGCGTATTGTGGTTTAGTGGGAAATCCCCATTTCTCTACTAAATTTAATTTGTTGCTCCCCTTCCAACGTCAACCAAGATGGTTTCAAAGTGGTGCGAACTGAGTTTGTCCATCCACGGTATGTTTAGACATCTACACAGCTTTCTCATGCCAGGAGCCAGTCAGGAGGACCGCTTCGAGAGCACAGAGGCCGGCTTTCTGTTGGCTTAGCACTCGTGAGCGCTCGGAATCCCTATTGTACTATTGGCCACTTTATGTTGACCCCGGATGAATCAACCCCAGTTTATTCATAGGGGGATGATGTGCCTGGGTTGAGTGAGGAATCATCACTTTTGAAGGGAACTCCCCCTATTAATAAACTGGGGTTGATCAACATTACCTAGTTTCACGGGCCTTATAGAAAAGGTTAGGCAAATCTTTGCAACCATGTGCATGTGAGTAGAACCAAGAGTTAACGGGTTTTGAGTTCTGGTTGTGCAGTTCAAGTTAGCACTTGCAGCGCTTGTTAAAACCTGAAACCAAACGTTTGGAAGGGTCGATGTTCGGTTTTGACCCGCAGCCATCCAAGGCAAGCGAGTAAAATCACGGCCCATGCGATTGTATTGAATAAGCGCAGACTTGTTGAAATCACAAGGCAACCACAGGGGGATGCATTTAAATATATATATATATATATGTATATATTTATTTATGGGTACGTGCCAAAGTATGGGACTTCCCCCAAACAAGAAGCATTTTTTCCTTCTGGTTTCCCGTGAAAACCATCCACACCTTGAGGGGTACCCTCCAAAGAAGGACGAGCCACCCATATGTTTCTGCAAGACATCCAGAATTGTAGCTGATGGCTTCCGGGCTGACAGGCTGCGGCTCAGTCTCAAGCGAAAACTCGGCATTTTGTCTTTGGCTTCCCTTAAGCCATCGCCAAAGGACCGCTTGTGAGGTTAGGAGCATGCTTCGCCCTTGTAAAGCCTGGTACTTCAAGCATCGTTTTGTGGTACGTGTGTTTGATTCGCCGAGTGTTGTTTTGTTTTGTATGCTCTAGAGGGGAGTTGAGGCATCGAGATTGAAACCTGTGCTGAGTCTGGCTTAGCTGTCGCCTCGGCGGAACGAACCTGGAGGGTTGAAATGTGGGCTGCAGTTGAATGCCCCAGCTCCCATTAATGGCATACCACGACCCAAGCTCTAAAGAAGCTTTGCAATCTTTCTGATACCCTCCCACCAAGTAACATGGAACCTGACAGGGGGGTCCTGGAAGACCATGTTCCTTTTAAGGGGACCCCTTGTCAGGTTGTTGAAGGGGCAACTTCTGCGTGAGAAGCCTTCGGTCAACGCATCCCCATTCAAGACAACCAAGCTTCTAGCTCGCCATATATGGAATAGGCTTCCAAAGGGACCACAAGGGGACCAAACAGCAAAACGCAACACGCCGCTGAATGATGCAATCGAAGAAACAAGTCTTTGCCTTGTTTCTTAAGAAGCAAAGAAAACAACGAGTTGATCGAGTAAATCATTTCAACCTACCCTCTTGTCCTGGTTGTGGAAGACTGGGTTTAGGGCAAATTTTGTTTGATATGAACATCGGAATTGCCATTAAGAGTGATGAACTGTGTAGGGATAGCTTAGGCTGGGGTAATGTCCGGCCACCCGAGCCAAATGTTGACCAACGGACCCACCGCTCGAAGCCAGGCGCAGGCGTACCCGGCTGGTGGCTGGGACACGAGAACCAGCTGCCCCCGATCCTTCGATGATTTTCCCAATGGAGAGCCTTGGCTGATCGAAAGCGGCTTTTGAGTAACCGCCGCGCGGGTGGGAAATGGCTTGGTGACAGTGAACCACTGGATTTTGCGTTTATCAATCCAAAATCCAAACCACCGAGTATAGGAAAGCCGAGTGTTTAGCTGCTGTTGGTCTTGCTGGCTTTTGTTTGGTGGGACGGATCGGTTTCAAATGAGCGGGGTTTTTGTTGATCTATGAAACCGCAAGGAACAGCGAATCGCAGACGAGCATACGGTTGAGGTTTCCGTGCCCCAGAAAGATGTGGTACTGTGGATTCACTGTGGATGGGCACAAAATCCGCAGGCACCAGCTGCTGCTTGGATTTTGCCTGTGCGGGCACCCCCGAAAGCTGGTGCATCTTGCAAGCACTGGCTGTCGCTTTCGCCACATGTTTTTATTTCCGGAAATTGCCGGATCATGTGGGGGCTGTTTGGTTTGACACATCTCCCGAGACTGGAACTGACCGGTTCTTCAGCTCCAGGTCATCAAGAGGAACGGTCAGGCGCGCGACTGGCCTCAATATCCGTGTCCTTGGGTCGGCAATAGATGGGTTTCTCGGTGTTGTCTGGCCGTTCCAAAATGGTGGTTTTCCTTTTTGGCTTTCCTTGAACCCCACCTGTGGAGGGTTCCCTCCAAACACGAGCCCACATACATGGCTGTGGATCAAACACATGTACTAAAATGGCACCTTGGCAAATGGAACCTAAGACTCACACCTGCGTAACCCTAGCTCTTAACTTTTGAGTCACACCCACATTTCTTGTCCTAGGTCCGACACCTTTCCTGAAACTTTCAGGGGCTTCCGGTGGCCAGGCCGCAACGAGAGCTTCCCGGAGGGCCAGGATGGGCCGGCTCTTTCGCACGTCAGCCTCATGCCCTGAGGTACGTGTTTTCAAATGAGCCCCCCTTTTTCACTGAGACTCAACTCAGCAGTGCAACTTTTTTGGGGGAGGGTTGCCCTATTAACATAGACTACAGAAAAAAGGGTACCCTTATAGCTGCTCTGGCTCCCAGGTCATTGTCAAGGCTGGTACCCATCCCCGCCGGCTGTGCTTTTGCGTCGCCCCTGGCTGTTCTTGGCTGGTTGGTCCTGGTGGCTTGTTTGCGCCTTGGCGGTTGTGGTGGCTGGGTCCTGTCTTTCTCCTGCCATGCTTTCGCTTGACCCTGTCCTTCTGGTGGCCCCGGGCTCTCTCCCTGACGCCCTTGGTGAGGAGCTGGCTCGCTGGTGTGCTGCCATCCACTTCCGAGTGAATGAAGTTCTCTCCCCTACGTCCGTAGGGGAGCGCACCCTGTTTTCTACTGGCCTGCCTCCTGAGCCCGGACCTTTCTTTCCATACTGCGGTGATCAACGAGGCAACTCCGGTCTGGCGCCTTTCTAAGCCTCCTGTTGGTGAGCCCCTGTCCGTCACCCACCTTTTTGCTGGGGCCTTTCATGGTTGGTGACAGGCCTTGACGGCCATCCCTTGCCTCATCGGCTTGGATGTGGCCCATGCCCATGAGATCCTGGTTCATCCCCCCCCCATGGACCCTACGTTGCTTGGACCAAGCTGCCGCTAGCAAAAGTCCCCTGCGCAGAGTCTAAATTCACTGACGCTCATGCGCCACTTACCTGATTTACTTAGGAACATGTCCCTGAGGGCTTTTGATGGTTTCTTTGCATTCTGTCAATTGCATCTCGTGAGGAGTCGGCACTTTCGTGAATTGAACCAACCATAGCTACTTCATCAAGGGTCCTACTTAATGAGAGGAAGACTTGCTTTATCAGGCAATGCTTGCAGAGATCTTCACACCCCGGAGCCTTTGTCTGAGGGTCAAAGCTCGCCGAGAATTTACTTTGTCAAGGGACTTGTTTTGACCTGACAGGGGCTTACTGTATTAGGCCAAACGCGAGGGGGCAGGGGGCTGTCTTGATCGGAGGGGGACTTGCTCTATCAGACAAAGCTGGTTAAAGTAAGTCCCCACAACAGCAAATAAGTCCCGTGATTGAAGCAACTCCCCTTCGAGCTTTGCTGATAAAGTATTCGAGCTTTGCTGATAAAGTAAGCCCTGTCTGGGCTTCGCCTGGTACAGTACATCCCCATCAGGTCAAATAAGTCCTTTGAGGAATCAAATCCTTGGCGAGCTTTGCTGCATAAAGGAAGTCCGATCAAATCAAGCTGGTTTCTTGATGAAAGCATCTCCGCTTCGAGCTTTGCCTGATGAAGTCAGTCCCAGACAGGCCAAAGGGGACTAACTGCATCAGGGGGTTGCTTGCCTCAAAGGGCTATAAAACAAAGGAAGAAAACTCAAAAAAGCTTGTTGGCATGATTTATCTTGTCTTGTGGAAGCTAGATGCGCCTACGGCGGTCAGTGCGCGGCTTGAGCGCTTGGATGCCGCAAATGAAGATGGCGCCTTGGCTGAGACGGATGCTCCATTCTTTTCTTGCGCGCAAAGTAAAAAGTGTATAGATTCTTGTACTCCCGCTTGTGGATTCCCTTTCCGAAGGGGTTCTCCAGTTGAAATTGGGGTAGGATTAGGGATTCCATTTTTTCGCCCAGCTTAGGCTGTGAGTGGGGAAAGAGAATGAAGGGTAGATGTGTTGCTTTCGGGAGTAGATATCAGCAAGCATGGGCATATACTTGGGTAGACTTCGGCGTAAATATGGGACACATTTATAGTAGATATGCTGCAAGTATGGGGTCAACATCCAGGCTTAGTTTAGCTATCGCATATAAACTTCAATAAACATGATTTGGGCTGTATCCTAGGCTTATCCAGGGACACCCCCCCCGTCTTTCTTTCTGGATTTATTGTGTTCTTTCTCTTGTTTGTGCTTCTGTTTTCTTCCTTCCTTTCTGTTTATCCATCATCCATCCATCCATCCATCCATCCATCCATCCATCCATCCAGGCAGCCAGCCAGCCAGCCAGCCAGCCAGCCAGCCAGCCAGCCATCCATCCATCCATCCATCCATCCATCCATCCATCCATCCATCCATCCATCCATCCATCCATCCATCCATCCATCCATCCATCCATCCATCCATCCATCCATCCATCCATCCATCCATCCATCCATCCATCCATATCCATCCAACTACAGGTCTCCATCTATCTAGCTTTCCATCTACCTACATATGTGCTTACTCACTTAACTCTTTATCTCTCTATCCATGTCTCTCCATCCTCTCTCTCTCTGTCTATATGCCTATCTATCTGTTTCTCAATCCACGTGCCTATCTCTCTCTCTCTTTCTCGTTAAAATACGTTGGTACTTTACTGCAAGTGCAAGTGTTGTTTCTGTTGTCACAAACACAAATGTAGTTAGCCAGCATGCACTCTTTTCCTGGTAGACTCAAGGCCTGCAGTCGGGTAGTGTACATCATGCATGCACAAGTGACAAGTAGTGCAACATGATATTTGACACGGCCCCTTGGTTAAAAGACCTTGTAGTGTCCTTTAACCATAGACCCAAAAGGTGGTATTGACAGTAGTGGCAAAAACGAATGCACATGTTGTTTGCCGATGCTACTGTAGCGAACAGGCATGTAGTCTCTTAAAAAAGATGACCGAAGGTAGGTATCCACAGCGCTGCTGTCTGTAGTTCAACTAACCTTCAAATGATCAAAAAGTGAAATTGCTGTACAAGAACCCTAAATGGCTCTCAGTCATCTCGTAGTACGATGACGTAGTACAGCACGTAGTTGCAGCTCCACCTAGAGATCAGGTGTGCTTAGTCCAGTGTTGGACTCGGTAGTTCTGGACTTGGCTGATGCGGTAGTCCAAGCCTGCATAGTGGTTGGTAGTGAATGTGTTGAGGAAGTCTGGACCGCCACGGAGGCGGTTGTAGTCGCATTCTGGTGGTGCAAGTGCTTGGCCGGTTGTAGTGAGGTAGTTGTGGAGTAGTAGTTTGTGTTGTGTGGAAAGATTTGTAGCCGTGAGGAGGGTGATGCCGTAGTAGGTGACACTTTTGTGTAGCATCGTGTTGATGGACTTGTAGTGGTGGTCTTGAAGTTGTTGTGGTTGGTCGAAGTAGTTGAGTAGTTCTGGTAGGTACAGGGGCATGTGGTAGTTCCAAATGAAGTTGTTGGACAGGTTGAATGTAGTGGTGATCTGGTCCAAGTTGTAGGTGATTCGGTGTAGTCGTTGATGTAGCTGGCGTGTAGGTAGGTGGTGCTCGTCTTTGATTGAGATCATGTGGCTCACGTAGTCGCGGCAGAAGTTGATGAGTTGTCCAGCACTGACAAATCGTAGTAGAACTTCTGGTGGAATGTGTAGTTGGATGATGACCATCGAGTTGGTGTACTGAGTTGTGAGGTGTAGTGATGTTAGGTTGTAGTAGTAGAAGTTGACTGCCTCTGAAAGACGTAGGTGAAGAGGTAGTGAGTCGTAGTGTGGCATCCGTAGGTCTGAAGGTAGGTCGTGAACTGGTAGGTTGTAGTTGAGCTCGGGGATGGGTGTAGTTTGTTGTTGACTTAGTAGTTGGAACTCCTCGAGCGTCAAAGCCACGTAGACCCTGAAGTAGTTCTGCTCCGGGTCGATCGCTGGAGTGTCAGGGATGTTGTTCTCAATTGTAGTGAGGTGTGCCAAGATGTCGTCGGGTCTGTAGAAAGGTGCCGGTGTGGGTAGTTGGTGATTGAAGTTGTAGTTGAGGGAGTTGTAGGCCTCAGGTGGTGGTGTGGCCAAAGTAGCCATGCTGCTGGAGTCGGTAGTGCCCTGCCGATCCGGTGGTGTGAAAACACGGTCCGGTGTGGTACTGCCAGCCTGTTGTTCGACGGGCAGAGTAGTCTCTGGCGCTGACATGGGCGTAGTTCCAGCCATTGCTGGTAGTTCGGCCTATCAAGATGCAGTGAAACGGGGCAGACAGTAGTGAGCCAATGTTAGCTCACAAAAGCACATGCGGGCATGTAGTAAAACACAAACCAACATGTAGTGTTGACTCAAGCCGCCAAAAGCCGCCAAAAGTGCAAGTGCAAATTACTGGTGGTTACAATTACTATTACTTGTAGTCACTGTTACTGTTACTGTTACTTAAATGCAGGTAGTTACATATGGCCATATACAAACTGTTGTGGTTGATGTGCAACAGTTGTGAAACAGTTGTTGTTCGTAGTGCTAAACACGTATGCCAATGCTCTGTATGAGCCTCTGTAGTGTTTCTTTGCTAATGTATTTTGTGAACAAGTCTGAGCTGTTGTGTAGTGTGTTGATTTTGAGGATTCTGATGATGTCGTGCTTGATGAGGTCTTGTGTGTAGAGAAATTTAAGGTCGATGTGTTTTGCTCATTTGCTAGTGCCTTGTCGTGTAGCAATGCTCTTGCCTGCTGTGGAGTCTGTGTGGATGCGTAGATTTAGCTTGCTGCAAATGTTGGTTCAAGTAGGAAGTTTCTGAGGTGTAGTCCCTCATTAACTCCTGTGCAAATGGCGTAGAGTTCAGACTCTGCTGAGCTGAGTGCTATTGTAGCTTGTGTTCTGCTGCCAAATGCAACTGTTGTTCCTAAAAAGATGATGTTGAAACCTGAAGTTGATTTCCTGGTAGTAGGGCATCCTGCCCAGTCGGCATCGACATGAACGTCGAGATCCAGGATGTTGTTGGTGTTTGCTCTGAGTGTTGTTGTTGGTTCTATGGTGAATTTGTAGTGCTTGGTGCCGTGCAAGTAGCGTAGTAGATGTTTGACTCTCTTTTGTGAAAGTTCTGTAGGTGCTGTGAGGTCTCGTGCTAGTTCTTTTGTGGAGTATGCAATGTCTGGTCGTGTGTATGCTAACCATTGTAGTTTGCCAACAATCCTTCTGTACCTTTTGTGTTGTTCGTGGTCAAGTAGTGCTTCATCTTCTATTGTTGGTTTGTAGTGTGCAATTCCTGGAGTGTTCACTGAGTTGCAGTTGTTCATTCCAGACTCCTCGATCATGTTGTCGATGTAGGAGTCCTTTAGTCCCAGGTTGCAGTAGTTGCCAAAGTGGTCGATGTTTCTTCCAAGAAATTGTTGTGGTTTGCCAGGTTCGAGGTAGCCGATGTGCTTGAGTAGGACCTGCTTCTGGATGGCCTCGAAGGTGGAGTCGACAGTAGTCTTGTCACCAAGTACCAAGAGATCATCCACGTAGACCATGATGTAGCAGTCGCGAGTCGCGTTGGTGTAGACGTTAGGTTCTGACTTTAGTCTTACAAAGCTGAGCTTTTGTAACACTTCAGCCAGGTAGTCCTGCCATGCTTTTGGTGAACTGCGTAGTCCATACATGGCTTTCTTTAGTCGCCAGATTTTGTCCTGTTGTGGACAAAGTTCTTTAGGTGGCCAAAGGTAGACGTCACGTTGTTTACCGTCGTGGTCTTTTGCGATGGGTGCGTGTAGAAATGCTGTAGAGACGTCACCTAGTCGCGCTATCCAGTTTGGTCGTGACATTTGTAGTGCGAGAAGTGTCCGGAGTGTCGTGAACATTGGTGTAGAGGCGTAGACGGAGTCTTCGTCCTCGATCTTCTCGGTGTAGCCTTTTGCGACGATTCGGCTTCGTACTCCTGGTCCTTTCTTTCTGTGTACCCATCTTGTAGGTATCGCTTCTCTGATGACGTTGTCGTCGACGGTAGACGCATCTACTTCGTCGTAGACGTCATGTAGCTTCATTTGATTTGACTCGTGTTTCATTCCTTCCAGTAGTTGTGTTTCGTCGTAACCTTCGTTGTCGAAGATTATGGGTTGGTCTTCTGAGGTGTCGTCGTTTGTGTAGGGTGTGATGAACTTGCCGTTGGGAAGTGTCACTGCGTTAATTTTCTGTCGTAGTGGTGGTGGTTCTTTGGTTGCTTGCTCCGTTGATCTGATTGTAGTGTCCTTTGAGGTCTTCTGTGCTTTAGTGGGTTGCATTACTTCTTCCGGAGTTAAACGTCGTAGTGTTTGTCGAGGTGGTGCTGGTAGTGGTGGATGTTGTCGTCCGGTTGGTGAAGTAGCCATCGGACTATCCGGTAGTGGTCGTGAACTTGACGTCGATGTTGACGGAAGTCGTGGAGGTGGTGTGGTGCGTTGTTGTTTTGTTGCGGGTTCCGCAACGATGTCGTCCGTAGCGTTCGTTTGTTGTCCGAAGTCTTGCGTGGACCTTCTTTTCTCTGACGGTGGTAGTTGCGCATCCAACAGTGTTGCGAACGATGGGTTGTAGGTGTTCCGTCGTGGTGCCCACGGTGTGCCGGAAGCTTTGTTCAATAGTGCGAGGTCGTATTTGAAGTCCGGTTGTAGTCTCCGCACTGTTCGTACCTTTTGTACGCCTGATTCTGTTGCGACGTAGTTTTCTCCGGTTTCAGAAACTTTTCCGAGCCAGATGCATTTCTGCATCCGTAGGTCTGCTTTTGGGAGTTTCTTGTGTTGTGGTGGAAGGTAGAGTAGTGTCTCGCCAAATTCGCAGATTGCTCGCTCGTAGTTTCTTCCCCAGCGGCGTTCAAAGCTTGTGTAGCCGTCTGAGTGGATGACGTAGCGATTTACCGTCCATGCTGCATGTCGTACTATCCAAGGTAGTAGACAGTGCTTTGTGGACATCGTCATGCTGTAGTTGCTTTCAACCTGAGCTTTGACGACGCGGATTTGTCCGAGGAGTGTTCTATGTAGTCGCTCAACGCTTCCTTGACTGTTGCTGCTGTAGGACGGTGAATGTCGTACAGTCATTGAGCCGACTTTAGATGCTGTTGCTTGTAGTAGTGCATTGAGTGTGTCTTCGTTGTCGCTTTGTAGTATGCCGTGTGTTCTTCCGCATTCAAAGATGAATGCTTGTAGGTTGTTGATCATGTAGTCCATCATCGGTGGTTTGTCCGGAACCAATACCGCCATGCACAGTTGTGTAGTAACATCAACTGCCGTTAAGACTTGTATGGTCTTCGGATCTTGTTGTGATTTGATGTAGGCAAAATCCACTTGGATGATGGGTTGTCGTGATTGTTGTTTCTTGTAGTTGTCCTGGCGTCCTTTGCCTTGAACGCAAATTGGACACCAATTTCTGTATGGTAGGTGTGTCAAGTTGTGTTCTGCTATTTGTTGTGGAGTGGGCTGCTGAGGTTGTCGTAGTCCTATTGCTCTGTGTGCTTCATGATGCTCGTGTTGTTGTTCCTCATCGTGGTTCTCCTGGATGTACTCGTAGTCTTTCTTCACGGTGAACCTTGTTGTTCCTTTCCATTGAAATGGTAGTGCTGCGTTGCCCATGACTGTCCAGTCATCTTTGCGTTGTGAAACTTCTCCAAAGTTGTTGTGAGTGATTGTAGTTCTGTGAGGTTCAAGTGTGTTGATTGGTGGATGTCCTGGTCCATCTGTTGGAGTGAATAGGGTTGTTCTAAGTGTTGTGTGGTGTCTTATCCAGTGTTCACCTTGTCTTTCCCAGTAGTCTTGGTTGTCCTCCTGTGCTGTGAGTGGTCTGTGGATTGTCTCCTTTGGTTGTGTGGTGTCAAGATTGGTAGAAGGTGCTGCTTTAGGTCTCCATATCTTTTGTGGTGCTCGTAGTTGGATCTTTGATCTGGTTGGTGGTGTGTCCATTAGCCGTTGTGGTTGTGAGCTCTGCCTTGTTGGTGTTGTCTTTGATGTTGCTCTGCGTGTAGGTGTTATCTTTCTTCTGAATCTGGTTTCTCCAGTCCAGTTGTCACCTTCTAGTCTTCGTTGTAGTTCTTGCTTGGAAAGTTGTGTTGGGTTCTCTTGTAGTTGTTCTTGCTCTTGCCCTTGTCTGTTGATGATGGTTAGTCGCCAATCATCTAGTTCTCCTTCAGGTATTGGGCAGCCGCTGTTGTGTGGTGTGAATAGTGCTTTGCGTGGTCGTTTGTGTACTCTGATGGCGTAGTCACCGTCAAGTTTCCAGTAGTCAGTGTTTCCACCAAGGATCTGTCGTAGTCCTTGGTCTGTGTGGGTAATTGGTGCGATTTGTTCTTGTTGTTGTACTGCTTTCTCTGTAGGTTGAATCACAGCAATGGATTTTCCATTGTATGTAGTCATTGGGTAGATGTCGAATCCAGTAGGGATGTCGATCTTCTCTGCTCGTACTCCTGAGTCGATCAACAGGTGGTGGTATGACTTGAAGTTGGAGTACATGATGTAGTGTGTGATGGTGTCTTGTTCCTTTGTTGTTGTCTTGCTGCTGCTATGTCAAAGTGTGGCTGTGTGTTGTCTTCTTGTAGGAATTGTTGAAAGCTCTTGCTGTGGTCGTTCCATGATGTTGTGTGTGTTGTTCTCTTGCCAAGTAGTGATTTGGATTTGTGCTTGTGTAGTCGTGAGTTTGCTTGTCTGATGTGTCCAATTGCGAGGTGTGACTCGTTGATGCCTCCAATGTAGTTTGCTGTGTCATCATAGCTGTTGTCATTCCAATCCCAGCTGTTGTCATAATCGTAGTCGTTCCAGTTCTCCTCCATGTAGTTCACCTCGTGTTGTCCTTCTTCTCCTTCGTAGTACCAGTCCCAGGTGTCGTTCACATCCTGAGGTAGTTCTTCATTGTTGTCATGATCTGCTTGTTCATTTTCTATTGGATGTAGTTCTTCTCCTTCTCCTATGTGCCATACTGGCACTCTGCAGTCTTGTGCCCAGTGGCCGGGCTTGCCACATCGATGGCATGTTGTGTAGTTGTTGTTTCCTTTCCCTTTTGATTTGCTGTAGTTTCCTTGGCCTTTGTAGCCTTTGCTTGATCCATATCCTTTGGATCCTGAGTAGCCTTTTCCTTTGCTCTTGTTGTATCCTCCTTTGTTGTAGTTTCCTTTGCTGCCTTTGTCGAATCCTTTGTAGTGGCCTTTGCTTCTGTACTTGCCTTTTCCTTTGTTTCCTTTGTAGTGTCCTTTGCCTCCATATTTGCCTTTGCCTTTGTAGTTTCTTCCTTTTCTCCAAATGTTGTCCACGTCCATTGGTGCTGTTCCACCATTGTAGTTTGTGCCAACTGCTGAGCTCGCTCTTGAGAATGCAGATATGGTTTTGTAGTAGTCCAGGATCACAACTCTGATCTCGTTGTAGTTCGTGATCTGTCCAGCGCGTAGTTGGAGATGTTGTTGAAGTGCTCCTTTAGTCTTGTTGAGTAGTATTGCAATCTTCACTCCATCTGGTAGTGCTGTGCCGTTGTCTTTCTCGTAGCGGTTGATGTCATACTCCCACTGTAGGAATTGTTCTTCAAATTGTGCTTCATTGAATGTAGGTTCCA
>CAUJNA010000902.1:93691-153691 GCA_963377175.1 Effrenium voratum | reverse complement strand
CCAAGTTCAACAGAATTCTGACAATGCGATCATTGGAGACAGACACTCCGGTGCGTGATGATCTTGTGCAGGAGGGTCGTCACGGAAAGTGAAGTCTGGCTTTACTGGCAAGAAGCCGATGTCCCTCATGCTGCGTCGTGTAGTCGGTATGAAGATGACGAAGACATGTGGAACGATTATGTCAGCACACTTGAGGTTCACACGTTGGAGGATCTAGAACCTAACAGTTGGGAGGATGGCACACCCAAGATGCCTTGCATTCCGTGCTGCCCCACTCGCCGGGAAAAGTTGAAAGAGAAATCCCCGCGATTTTTACAATGCGACGGTTTCAAGACCCGTGGGTAAGAAAGACATGCTTTTGAATGGTCAGGTCTACACAAACAGTGCGTATTTGATATGAAGAATGCCCGAGAGATGCATGACGTCCGAGCGGAAGCTCGCCGTCTCGAGGCAATCCTTCATTTCGCCAGGGTGCATGGCGTTATGGTGGAAAGAATGAACAATTGCCACATGACGACCCACGAAGAAAGCTCAAATATCGTGTCGTGTTGTTGGGCAACCAAGTCAAGGATCAAGACATGGCTGATGCTATGTTTCACGATCTGGGCAACAGCCCTGCTACATTCAAAGCTTCCCGTTGGGCGGATTTCCTGGGGTGCATCAATGGTTGGGAAGTTGAAGTTCGCAGTCCAGGCTTACATTCAGGCATACATTCAAGGGCCTGCCTTGTGGGTGGAGCTCCCAAGGGAGGGCTGGCCGGAAGATGGAAGCTGGAACAAATTCCGACGACCATGAGAACGGTGAAGGCCCTCTATGGCTTGTCACAAAGGGGTCACTGCAGTTGGATTCGAGCTTGTGGGCGCGGAATGGCCATCCGTGCGCGTTCACAAGGAACTCAACTTGCCGTTAGTGGTCTACGTGGATGATTTCAAAATGGCGGGACCCAAAGACACTTAAAGAAGGGATGGGATCTCCTTCGGACACATCTCAGCATCGAACCCGAGACTGGGCTGGGTATATAATTAGGTTGCAACCAAATCAAGGGGGCAGCTAGACTGGGGGGGGTACCAGTCAACACGGTTACTCATGATATGGAAGAATTCCTCACGATGTCCGTGCAAAAGTATCGAGACATCGTCGGGAACCATGTCAAACTTAAGGATGCCAAGACACCTTCGCTTCCGGAGGATGCGAAGTATCAAACATAGCTTCAATCCCGATGTCCCGTTTACTCGAGACGAGACGGCCGAGTCGAGTGCGCAGAAGCTCGTGCAGGGTGAACTTGCGCCGCACGCAGCCAGCATGCTCATGAAACTACGATATGCGGCACGATTGGCCAGGTTTGATTTGCTCCGACCTAGCGCGACATGTCACCAAATGGAGCAAAGATGACGATAAGCGACTGCATCACTTGATATGTTATGTCATTTGGTCCAAAAGAAAGAAGATGATTGGAGGGGTCGGTGATCCATTGGATCAGATTCAAGCGGCCATGTATGCAGACGCGGACTTGTCAGGGTGTACGGACTCCCTACGCTCAGCTTCAGGATGTCAGGTCAACTTGCGTGGCAAGAACACCAGGTTTCCGTTGGTGGGCAACAGCAAACGACAAAGTTGCGTGAGCCACTCAACCCCAGAGGCAGAAATCGTAGCAGCAGATACCACTGTAAAGAATCAGGGGTTACCCTGCGCGGTATTTTCGGAGGGAGTAGTTCGGCGACAACCCAATGTCATATTGCACGATGACAATCAGTCCATGATTGCTGTTGCAAGGACTGGGAAGAATCCAACAATGCGGCATTTGGAAAGGACCCACGGCACAAGCATTGCCTGGCCCCATGAAGTGTTCAAAAGACAAGAATGCGCTCTTGTCTACGAGCTATCTTCCAAGATGGCAGCCGACATTTGCACAAAGGCTTTTCGCAATCCTGTTCGTTGGAAGCGCGCGTTCGTGTTGGTGAATCTGTTTGACCAGGGTGATTTGGACGATCCGGCAACGCTGGAAGCGTTGATGCCGTCTCATGACGCCGAATCTGGGCAGCTCCAGGTTTATGGGCAGATGGTGGATGATGTTCCGGCATTTCCACATACCCAAGCCATTTTGCCAAAAATGGAGGTGTACCGTCCAGGAATGACGTCCAAGGTTGGACTGCATGAGCGTGAGGGGGTTCCTTTGTTCTTTGTGGCAAAGATGCCCAGACACAAGAAGACCCGACCCGCTAAGCTTTTCATGGGATTCTCACATCGCCAGGTGTAGTTTCTCGATTGAGTTGCTGCCATTTCCAAACGGAAAACAAGTGACGAGCCGGCCCGCGTGTTGATAATGTCGCTTTTAACCTTCTATATGGGACCAACTATTCGCTGGCTAGATGTCTGCCTCTGCACGGAGAGGTCGAAAACGATCTGCGCCGTGCGGGGGGTGTGAGTAGAACGCATGCGACAGGTCAAGTAGAACCATACACACGTGTGGCCATGTTTGGCTCAAGGCTCAAGTCTCCCACATAACTGGGACTTAGGTCATGGTTCTGTGCAAAGGATAGCAGACTTCTCCAGCAAAAAAAAGTGAAAGTAATTTCGAGCTTACTGTGCGACCGCGGCTCCTATTCGGTGCTTTTGCGTTCGTATTGCGGGGCAGACCACACAGGTCTGCTGGGTAACATTACAGTTTCCCATCGATTCTGCCCGTCCGCCAGACCCGCGTGGGGGCAAAGCTGGCAGCGATCTCGCGGCTGGTCCTCTCCCGCCAGCGCGCCGCTTTCCTCAATTGGAGGTTCCTCTAAAACTTTTGTATTTTTGGGGATGTTGGGGGCGTTCTATGCTGCAGGGGACAACCTTTGATAACCCCCACTCTCTACAGTTGGGTGAAATTAACCCCCATTTTGGCATCGTCGTATCCTTCACCACCCGCATAAAGGGAGTTGCGCCATCTTCAGGAGCTGCCTGCTGGCTTTGCCGCGGAGATTCTCGCGATAGTGAATCCGAAGGCGTGGCGAAGCAGCGCAAGACGGGGAGTTTCTCAAAACAGGGATACCCTCAAAGGCCCAAGAGATCTGGGATGATTTTTTGAGAAACACCCGTATTTTGAAGTGTTTCAAATTCTCAGAGTCTCTTGGCGGGTGTAATGTAGAAACCGTTCAAGACTAGGAAGATCTTTTACGACATCCCCTTGGCCAGGAAGGGCCAAAGGGCCCATAGAGCCCAGGAAGCAGATTCTCCCACCGACAAATCAACAAGTCGGGGCCCTTTCGCGCCGGAGGGTTCGGACCTGCAACTGTTACTGTAGAGCCCCCCCCCCCCGTGTTCCGTTTGGTTACACCTTGACCTTTGCACTACCATTCATATCTCGGCTCAAGGCCCTTTTTGTGTACACACCATACTCATAGCGAGTGTAGCAGAATACAGGATTATATAGCAAAAAGATCCAGGGACCACATACACGACCTCTACTACCACAGGGTACCAGTTCCCTTCTGGGATAGGGACCCCCGGCAGTGGCTCAATTGTGGTAGCGGAGCGGGTTTTCCGCAGAGATCCGAAGAAATGTCATCCGATGGAGAAGGCTTCATGGAGGCCTATTCAAGTACAGCCCGATCATCAGGCTATACTGAGGAGACACTCAATCTATCGATGACCGCCAAGCAGCCGCCATCGTACGATGGAAAAGTCAGCTGGTTCAGGTATGAAGAACTCGTGGACGACTGGGTGACAATCACCACGGTGGAAGCACCCAAGAGAGGACCACTCCTTAAGAGCAGACTCATCGGAGATGCTTACATGTACAAGGCAGTCCTCCAAAATGACCTTTTGCAAGATCCTGAAGAAGAAGTCAACTACTTCAAGAACACGCTGAAGAAGTACTTCCTGAAAGGGACTACAAGCGTGTATTTGCACAGGCTCCTCAGTTTCTTCAATCACCGAAGGCAGAACCAAGAGTTCCTCATTTTCACATCCAAATTCGAAATCCTTCTCATGAGATTGAAGGCAGCATGGATGGACTTGATGCCCGTTTTCACGGCACAGTCCCCATCATTTCGACAGTCCGTACAGGACGCAAACAACAGAATAATTGCTCGGCATCAGCAACAAGCCAATGTCAGAGCACCGCCTCCAAACCTGCACAATGAGGATGATCCGGTAGTCCTCAGACAGTGCATCACAGGAATGCAGGACAGACAGCGAGACGCATTTCCCTTCGGGGGTAATCGTTTTTCATCATCCAGAGTGAATTGTCAGATCAGCAGAGAGAGAGACTGACCAGTGCAATGTCATTGAGAAATATTTCACTCGAGAACTACTCCTATGAGATGCTGAAGACGCATTACCATGAACTCTTCATCACGACCAGAACATCCATCCAAGATCCATCCATCCGACCTCAGGGAGGCAACCGAAGCAACACATTCTTCATCCTCGAACAAGGAGAATACGAAGGAGAAGAAGGCTTTTGGGTTGAAGATGAAGATGGAATTGAAGGATTCATGTCGAACAACGATGAAGAGACATTCTGGGTCCTCGAGGAGAATGGTGCGTTCATAGCAAGAAAAGTGTCGGGGCGGAATTTCAGATTCAAAAAGAGAAAAGGAAAAGGAACATCAGGAAACAAGAAGGGCAGTCACCAACGAGGTGGCTTTAAACCTTTCGAAAAAGCGGTTCTGGCGGGAAGGCCAATATGGCCAATGAAAATTATGATCCCTACGACCAGGCATATTGGGGAAAAGGCAAAGGAAAGAAGGGAAAGAAAGCAAAATCCATGGGTGGGCGGGTGGGTGGGTGGGTGGGTGGGTGGGGTGGGTGGGTGGGTGGGTGGGTGGGTGGGTGGGTGGGTGGGTGGGTGGTTTGGTGGTTTGGTGGTTTGGTGGTTTGGTAGTTTGGTGGTTTGGTGGTTTGATTGTTAGTTAGTTTCTTTGTTGCGCGGGTTCTGGCTGCCTCCCAGTGGTGGGAGGTTCTCAGTGCAGCGGAAGGGCATCACGTTGACCCAGTTGAAGCGGCATGTGTGCCCGGTGATCACTGAATTCACCCAGGCGATGTGTCTGGTACAAGCCACTGCTTTTCATCTTACGAATCTTGCGTATGGGGAAAAATATTGCTCAAGAAGTGAGCCCAGTTTACCCAAGTATAGGCTCACAATCCCATGACTCACTTGGAGTGAGCCCCCCCCAAAAAATAAACGGGGCCAGGACGCACAAAGCGCGGTTCTTCGGGTCCGGCGCTCGGGGTCAGCAGACCGGGCAGAGACCGGCAGTTGAGAGACACGGGATTCCTGAACAGGTGGGTGAGGGAGTATTGTAAACCAACCATGAGCCCGCTGAGATGCCCAATAGTAGGTAAGCGGCCGCTGCTGAACGAATTGGTTCGCGGTTGGTTCCCTTGAAAAACTGGACCTCATTGCAGCACCCGAAGCCGCAGGCAATGGTCGGTCAAAAATTGTTGTCAGGCCACTGGCGCAAGTGCGCCTCCAAAGGAGGATGCTGAGGCTGCGGGGTGTGTTGAGGCGCCAATGCGCAAGGTGGCACGGGAGAAACCAAAACCTTTGGCGTTCCCCTAGTTCACGAGGCCATAGTCAACTGGAAGCTACTGTCAACTTCGGATTTGTTTGGAGGACGACGGGAATGGCACTATTGAGGGCTGGCTCCCTCATTTAATGTGCGGCTGTGTCAATCTAAGGGGGGCCTTCCAATTTGATTTGCATGATCCTCTGGAAGCTACTGTGAATTGATCAGGAGAGTGTCGCTGGAATGAAAGGCGATGAAAGGCCGCAGGTTTCCTTTGTACACAAACTGAAGATTTGGTCAAGCCGCTTGCTCCTCTCCATGCCGAAGTGTTGTCATGAGTTTTGCTTTCCCAGGCGGAAGCGAAGAAAGATGCGGAATAGATGCACCAAAAAGTGGCGGCAGATGGACGGATGGATCATGGATCAACGGACAAACGCGCACGGACGGACAGAGGGAGGGTGGATGGATGGATGGATGGATGGATAGATGGATGGATGGATGGATGGATGGCATTTGAGGTTGTTTGTTTTCCCCCCAAGACTTCTGCGCGTGCGATTCTGGAGCACAGGCTCAGACTTCAAGGGCTTAGCATCAACGCAGCTTATGGCGTCCGTCGGCCCTTGCCTGCAACTGGAGCAGCCGAAGCTGGCATTTGACCAGAAGGCACGGCCCGACAAGGGGAAATGAAACTGGTTTGGCCTTGAAGCTCGCAGAGCTTTGAAAGCTGTCCTGCCCCTCTTGTAGTATCACAAAGCAATGGCTTCTCACAAGATTGGTTTTTATTTTGATGTTAAGAGTTAAACATGCATTTCAGCACAGGCATGAAACATTTGGAGCTCACTGCGTTCCTGCTTCCGCTGTATTGTGGAAGCCTCATGGCAGGTGGTTGGGTGTCCCTTCAAAAGGTTCCTTCATGTGTCACGATGCAAACACATGCCTGCCGTTTGTGTTAAGGCTAAGGGGTCGGGCCCCGAGTTTTTTTCCCTAGGTTTGGCGCGGCCATTTTGCTGCGTAGTGCTGGGGTCTGTCTCCCGGTCGGTCGGTCGCCCCCGGTCGGTCGGTCGGTCGGTCGCCCCGGTTGGTCGGTCGGTCGGTCTCAGTCGGTCGGTCTCAGTCGGCGGGTCGTCGGTCGGTCGGTCGGTCGGTGGATTGGACCAACCCTAAACCAACCCTAAACCCACCTAAACCAACGTCAAACACCCTTGAATATCCGTAAACCAGCCCTTGACCAGACCTAAGCAAGCCCTAAACCAACCCTAAGCCAACACTAAACCAGCATAAGCCAATCCTAAACCAGCCTAAACCCGACACCAACCCTAAACCACCCTAAGCCAAACCAACCCTAAATCAACCCTAAATCAACCCTAAAGTCCTAAACCACCCTAAACCAACCCTGACCCAACCCTAAACCAACCCTACACCAACCCTACACCAACCCTCAACCCTAAACCAACCTAAATCAACCCTAAACCACCCTCAACCAACCCTAAACCAACCTAAACCAACCAAACCAGCCCTAAACCAAACCAGCCCGCCCTACACCAACCCTGAACCAACCCTACACCAACCCTGAACCAACCCTAACCCAACCCTAAACCAACCTAAATCAAGCCTAAACCACCCTAAGCCAATCCTAAACCAGCCCTACTGGGATAGGGTCGTACTCATAACTTGAGTTATAAGTTACTACAAGTGGACTTATAACGTGGGACAAGTGGACTTATAAGTTTGCTAAGTCCGAGTCCTAGTTATAAGTTACTTGTCTAGGGTTAACTTAGATAGGCCCACTTAGAAGTTCGAGCTAAGTTCCGGGTGCCGGGACTTAGAATGAACTTAGCTGGGACTTAGTTTTTTTCACCATTTTAGGAAAAACAGTTTTGGCATCCAGCGTTTGCGGAGCAATGCCCAAAACGAGTTTGCCTCGCTGAGTCTTGACGCGCGTCCTCATGCGAAAAAAGCACGCGCGCTTTACTCCTGACGTGTCGCAAAGCACATCGCTGAACGCGAGTCCAAACCTTACACCGGGCGATGCGTGCGTATATTTTTTCGAATACGACAGGTCGGCATATCGCAGCGGCTGGTCGGCTCAGACTGCACTCGCGGCTGGCCCGCGCAGACTGGTGCGCTCAGACTGCACTCGCGGCTGGCCCGCGCAGACACCCAGCGGCTGGTCCGCTCAGACTGCACTCGCGGCTGGCCCGCGCAGACGCTCTGCACTCGCGGCTAGCCCGCGCAGACTCACATCGCGGCGGGCCCGGTCATATAGCGGCGGGCCCGCTCAGATTGCACTCGTGCAGGTCAGACTCCAGATGTAGACTCCACACTCCAGACTCCAGACTGCAGACTCCAGACTCCAGACTGCAGACTCCAGACTGCAAACTCCAGACTGCAGACTGCCAACTCCAGAATCCAGACTGCAGACTCCAGACTGCAGACTCCAGACTGCAAGCTCCAGACTCCAGACTGCAGACTCCAGACTGCCAACTCCAAAATCCAGACTGCAGACTCCAGATTCCAGACTGCCAACTCCAGACTGCACACTGCAGACTGCAGACCCCAGACCAGACTGCAAACTCCAGACTCCAGACTGCAGACTCCAGACTGCCAACTCTCCAGAAAAAAGACTGCAGACTCCAGACTGCAAGCTCCAGACTCCAGACTGCAGACTCCAGGCTGCAGACTCCAAACTGCCATCCAGAATCCAGATTGCAGACTCCAGATTCCAGACTGCCAACTCCAGACTCCAGACTGGATTCTGCAGTCTGGAGTCTGCAGTCTGGAGTCTGGAGTCTGCAGTCTAGAGCCTGGAGTCTGCAGTCTGGAGTCTGGAGTTTGCAGTCTGGAGTGTGAGTCTGCAGTCTGGAGTCTGCAGTCTGAAGTCCGCAGTCTGCAGTTTGGGCTCTGCAGTCTGGATTCTGGAGTTGGCAGTCTGCAGTCTGGAGTCTGGAGTCTGCAGACAGACTCGAGATTCCAGATTCCAGACTCCAGACTCCACAATGACTCCTGACTCCAGGATCCTGATCATTTTGTGGTGGAATTCGGCCACGGAGCCAAGTTAAGTTATGTTAAGTCGTGGTGACGCAACTGGGCCTCACGGGGAAAGTTTGGCAGTCAAGTTGATTGAGTTACAATAGGGACTCCACGGCTCCACACGACCCGCCCAGGTTAAGTTAAGTTAATTTTGTTAAGTTCGAAAAAACTGCACCGGCCTTTCCGGGCTTTGCGGCGGGGCTGTCTGGATGCTGGATTCTGGGGTCTGGACTGTGAATTCTGGAGTCAGGAGTCTGCAGTCTGCAGTCTGGAGTCTGCAGTCTGGAGTCTGCAGTCTGGAGTCTGCAGTCTGGAGTCTGGAGTCTGCAGTCTGGAGTCTGGAGTCTGCAGCCTGGAGTCTGCAGTTTGCAGTCTGGAGTCTGCAGTCTGGAGTCTGGAGTTTGCAGTCTGGAGTCTGCAGTTTGGAGTCTGGAGTCTGGAGTCTGCAGTCTGGAGTTTGCAGTCAGCAGTGTGGATTCTGGAGCCTTGATTGAGCCTTGCAGCCTTTCATCCGCGCACTCACAATCCAAACATGCAAAAAATCGCAAAGTGCCATCAGACCACCGCTTCAAGTGCCATCTCGAAATAAAAATCAACGCCGAAAAATTCTGGGCGGACCAGCCGCCAGCGGACAACCGCTTCAAGTGCCATCCCGAAATGAAAATGAACGTGGCAAAAATAGCTTGGCGGACCGGCCGCCAGCGGAACCACCGCTACAATGATATTTCATCAAACGAGAAAAGCAAAACGGGCGGACCGGCCGCCGGCGGAGAAACCGCCCCATGCGACTATATTAAGGCGGACCGGCCGCCAGCGGAGACACCGCTATAGAAACGATTATCGCACAACAAAATTCAACCGAGTCAATCAGTGCAAAAAATGCTCCGGCTCCATCGAGCCAAGCGTGCGAAGCAGCGCGAACAAACAGCGTAAACTGCATGCGCGCGCGCCTGCCCTGCTGTGTTGAGTCACACGAAAATGTGTGCTTTCCAGCGCGCAATGCTTCATCACTGCCATGCTTCAAAACGCATGTGTTTGCCAACTCAATGAACTTAGAATGAACTTAGCGGACTTAGAAAAACCTCTTTTCTAAGTTCAAGATAAGTTACTTATAAGTCCAAGCTAAGTGCTAAGTCACTTATAACTCCAGCGTAAGTACGACCCTATCCCAGTAGACCGACCCTAAACCACCAACCCTAAACCAGCCCTAAGGCCTACTGCCCTAATTCAGCCCTTTTCCAGCCCTCAAACCCGCCCTAAACCAGCCCTAAGCCAACCCTGCGTCTAAAGTGAACCCTCTGCGGACTTTGCTACCTTTTGGAAACGTTTTTTTAGAAAAGCTAAACCCTCTGCAGCTTTTCTGGGTCCGGACCACCGCGCCGAACCTAGGAAGAAAAAAGAACGCGCCGAACCTAGGAGGAAAAAAACACCTTCCGCCTAAGGGGTCCCTAGTTTTGGTACTCATTGGAGCGTCTCAGCATGGTAAGTTGTGCTTTCGTCGCAGCCATGCATCGGCGCGCAGGTCGCTTGGGCCTTCGCGGCCTTCGCGGGTGTGGGTTTTCTGCTGGTCTTCAGTGGCAGCTTTCTTCCAAAGCCCGCACCTTGGACGAGTCTCGCCCCGTCCGCAAACTGCCTCGTGACGCCACGAAATGCTGATGCGGCACTCAAATTCGCCATCAATTTGGCGGTTTGCGAGTGGGAAGTCTCCCAAATCAGCCGGAAAGGAGGTGCCTGGTGATCAAACACCCATGGACAAAGAGGCCGGTGGCTTCAAAGCAGGGTGTGTGTCTGTGTGTTCTCTGCTGAGTAGCTTGGATGCTCTGAGCATCCAAGCTGTTTTTCTTTCAAGACGCACACCCAAATCAAGAATACCTATCTTCCCCAGAGGAATGGCAAACTACTGCAGAAAATCTGAAATCGACAAACAACACACTTGAAGACGCTGGGGCAAGCAAAGCCGCAATGAGCTGTTGTTGGAATCAACTGTTGTTGGGCATTCACCAAAAAAACGGCATGCCGGCAGCTTAGGATCCAAACGAGAGGATGGCTGCGCTCTTCGTCGTGTGCGCTGACACAAGGAAAGGGCAGAGGAGGATGACATACAGCAAGGAACTCCGCAAAGTACTTGGAATCCTCTTGGCTTCCATTAAAAACTAAACGTTGTACCCTCCAGGACTCCAAAAACACGACAGACCACATGAATAGCAACTTCCCTTTGCAGCGCAGTTGCCGGCATGTAAAGAGACTCTTTTCTGCATTTGTTCCCAAGGGCATCTTTTCTACGTCACTGTGGGCGGCTGTTTCGCTGCCGGCTGCATCTCGGGCCTGCCGAAGTTGGAGGGCGTCGCCCTGGCGCCTCGGCAACCGCAACCCCAACCCCGCGGAGAAGATTTCCTTGGTGCATTTTGGAAAGAGATGGGACTGAAGAACTTTTTGCCAACTAATGGGTTTTCCAATTAAACCACTAAAAGTTAAGCTTTTGGCAGGGGAGCAGAAAGCAACCGACAGTTGATATAAGCATAGGTGTCCTTTTTAAATAAGTTTGGGAAGCAAATCGATGACACCGGTCTAGATGTGACAAACTCCATTTACCAGGTTTGTTCGAAAGGCCACTGAGGTTGACTAAATATGGAGCAGATTGTGAAGTGTTGTGTTTTTCCTTCTTCCCTTTTTTGGAAGTCCAAGCCCTGGGGCATTTTGCTGTGTTGGTGCCTGACTAGCGGCGATTTTCGTTTTTCTGGGCCGCACCGGCTGTCGCTCACCCACTCACTCAATCAAAAAGATGATTTGTGGTGTGCCCCAGAGCTGGGCAAAGAACAAATGGCTTCGGGCACAGCTCGAGGGTATGTGACTTCCTTTCCGGCGTGTGTGGTCACACTTTTAGCTGGGGGTTGGTAGGGGTTGTCATGCACCCCTCAAAAAAAATAGACTTGAACCACAGCTCATAAAAGAGAAGAACAGACAAGGGCCAGGGCTTGAGTCTGACGAGCTGAAGCTGCTTTAACGCACCACCAGTTGATACGGTCTGGGTTTGGCAAGAGTATTGGCCATCAACAGGAGCTTTGTCCATTTGTGCTGTTGCATCAGTGTGAGCGCTGTAGGAGGATTACCAACCTAGCCGTCCTGATCCCGTTCGGCCGAAGCCTCAGTTTTGCTCGCCTTGAATGCATGTGTGACGTGCGTGTGTTTCTTTGTGTTTGCGTGTTTGCGTGTTTGTGTGTTTGTGTGTGTGTGTGTGTGTACATGTGTGAATGTGCGTTTGTTTTGTGTTTAGTGATGCCCTTGGGTCGGGCAACCACTCATTCTGGGGTTCCTCGTGTTGGACAACACTTTACGGCTGTGCTATTCTCCGCTAAGACCTAATCAACATTCAGCTGTTTCTTGCCGACTATCAGCATACTTGCCCATGTGTTTGGCACACAATCAGTCACGGGCTTTCCGGGCAAGTAGGCATCCATGTGTTTCTGTTTGTTGGCCCAGATTTTGCTCTTCTAGCTCGGTGATCCAGCCTGTTCCAATGTTGCAAAGGCTTCATGCAAAGGTCGAGCGAGGCCCACCCATGAAAAGGTCATGCAATTTGAGTGGACAGTGTAAGGAAGAAACAAATCAAACACAGTGTTCGTTCTTGGATGACCACCCCATCTAGCAAGTGCTTTGGTTAACAAGGTTCCTATGTAGGAGCTACCCTGTTTTAGAAGTCACTTGCGGTGGTCATCCCTTCGGCATCCCCTTCCACAGGCGGGCTAGCTCTTCTTGTTGGTGCTCAGTAGCAAATATAAGAAGGAACCCAGGCTTTGGTCCCCGAAGAAAGGAAACCAAAAGGTATGGTTTATAGACGGGTCATTCCATTTCTCATTCCCCGATGGCAGCAAGTCTCGGTTTTTTCCATCCGAGGCACTTCGTTTGGGCGCGGGTGCGATATGGGAAGCTGCGCGAGGGCAAAGCGCCACACTTTGGGTGGCTCAGGGTGCTGAGGCCGAGGGGGGTGGAGGTGGTGCGTTTGACCCGGAAAATTCAGCCCGTACACGTGTGGCCCAACCTATTTTTTATAATTTGATGTGGGGAGTACATGTCCTGATTTGTGTTTGAATCATTTGATGTGGGGTGTGGTTCAAAGGGAACTTGCACTTCTGGCAAATGGTAGAACGTGGAATTCCAAAGGCCGGTCCCTACGAGTGTCCTCAACGTATGGAACGAGTTAGCCGCCCTTCTGACGGTTGACTGTTGCCCAAGCCATGGGCCCCCGGAAGAACTTCCGCCGGCGGAGTTATGTTTTCGGTGACCCACTTAGAGGGAAGAAAGGGTCCCACAAAGAAGGCTCCCGCGCTGCCCCGGTCCCTTCACATTTCAGGATTGTCAAAAAGCCAACCACTGGTGTGTGATGGGAGAGTCCTTCCTACACATGCAGGTAACACACATGTATTGTCCCATGTCCTTTCTGGGGGAAATCATTTGACTATGGCTCACGTAGGACAATGCGGGTGTTGAGAATGTGAAGTTTGTTTTCCGCGCCTCTACACTGGAAATGTTTTCTTGATTATGGCTCTGGCTTTCAGACACTTCCTCCACCCGAACTGACGCGGCACGATGCCCTCCTTTCGCGCTCCTGTGTTTGTGTGTGTGTAACATCTGCTTTTGGTGAGAGAGTTTTTTCTAGTTGTTGTCACAAGTTGACAAGACTGTTTATGCCGTCCACCGTGTTTCATCGACTTAGTGGGGCAACTGGGTGCCTGGAAGACTGATCTCCAAGCAACGGGAAGTACTGTGCCCAAAGCTTAAAACCGGGCCTTGGTCAGCAACCTGCTTGACATGCCACCGAGGTAGGAGCACGTCAAGCCAGCCCCTTGCAGACCCACAAGAGCAACTCGCATCTCATGCCACATGAGCAAAAGTCCAGCATCCAGGAGCGCAAACCCGAAAGCCTCCAAGTTCTTACCGTCACACTTCCTGAGTTCATGGACTTTAAACTTTTTGAGAAGACCATTTTAGTGCCAACTCAGGAAGTGAGCAGTGTCCAACAGAGTTCAACATACCTTCCGCGACGGCAACCTTCCCGCGAAAGCTTCTTCAGCTTCCACTGCGACTGCAGTCCCACGAGCATGTTGCATGTCCACCAACTCTGGTTCGACGAGGCGGAAACAGCTCACTTGCAGTCCTGGCAAGCGTGGGAATGCGTCGTCCCTATCAAAGAAAGCCGGAACCTCCCAATTTGTCAGGCGTTCCAAGCGAATCGATCTGCAAGACCTTTCGGTTTGAACCAGTTTGGGCAATCACCTTGAATCACAGCACCCCCAAGCTCTGTGGACGCCCGTGACTTGGGATTGGCAATTAGGAACCCGCGCCAGATTATTAGTTTGAGAGGGTCGCTTCAAGCCTCGCAAACCACAAGGCTCGGCTTGGTAAATCCGCCCCGAAAGGGACTTTGAAGCATCCCTGATTCAGGTGAGGCTGGCTCACCTCCTGAGTTCATGGACTTTAGTCACTTGGGTTTGGACCATAGTGATAAACAAGCAGCTCAGTTACCTTTTCTGGCCAGTCTCAGGAAGTGATATATTAGTTTCCCCCTTTTCAAAAATCACCCTATATATCAATAGATTGTATTCTTTTCAAGACCACCCCCCTGCGGCTCAAACGTACCCTATTAGTATCTTTCGGCTCCCAGGTATTTTGACGAGGGGGGGGGATATATTATTGGGGGCGAGGGAAAAATGTGCAAGCCCCCTCCCCCCTCCCTGCTTCAACATTTTGAGAGAGGACAGAATTCTGCACGAGTTTTCATGGCACAGAACTTTTCCTTGGACCCCCCCAAACACACAACTACCTCCCCCAAACACACCTCCCAAAATGGTCGATTTTCGTCATTTCGTCCAGGAGGTGTGCGTCCTTGCCTCTTTTTGGCAGGGGGGATGGTTTGGGCGTGACATAGGTATATGGCCATGGGTCAACATCCAAATCGTACCCCCAGTGAACATCCGATTCAATCCAACCACGAAAAAATAGGTCCTAAAATGCGTGGTGAATTCACCGAAAACCCCAAAATGGGACCAAACCCGTTTTGACCACCACAGCCAGTTGTTCCTCGCCTTTCTTGCGAGGGAAGCTGCCGAGCCTGTGGCGTACCTCATGGGACGCGCCGCTCCGAACTGAACGTAGCGTGTTGGGGTCGCAAAAAATCGGGGAACCGCCCAAAAAACGGCGGGGTTCCTGATCGTTTCCTTCAAAACCCCATTTTGTTGGTGGGTTTCCTGTATGGTTTCCTTTAGAACCCCCTATTTGTCAGTTGGTATCCTTATGGTTCCATGCATCCACAAAAAGGGGATCCTCAAAACAAGAGACACATCCACTAGGTACTAGTACCATGTGATGGTCGTGAAAGCATGGGAAATATGTCCACAATCCATTTTAAGGATTTTCCAACCATTAAAACTCACAGCCACTTTTGCTAAAGTTTTGGGAGTTGTTTCTCTACAAACGAGAGCTCTTCTGATTCCTCCCGTGTGCGGTTTCGATTAGGCCTGGCCTGTATGTTGTGTTCTTGGGATGGCCCATTGTTTGTCCGTGGGGCTGATCTTTTGGAGAGTACCCTGTTCATCTTTGTTTCAGGGGGAATTCAACAGGAGCACCAATTTGATATGCCACAAATGACGTTGCACAACCCTCAAGCGAGGCCAAACCAAACAGTGCCCGTGTTTTTTTTCGATGTTTTTGTTGTTCTGTTTCTTTTTTGTTCTTTTTCTTTTTTGTTTCGGGAGTTCAACTCTGAATGCCCAATTTGGGACTCATCCAGGAAGGGCTAGAAACATCAGATCGGGCGAAGTGCCGGTCTTGGAACCGCTTCTTGTTCTCGGTTCCAACGTCAAAGTGCAAAATGAAACAAGGCCCCCACAGCATGGTTGGGTGGGCGTGGCAAAGAAAGCACAAAATCCAAGTGACCCATGCAGAGGGGCTATTTGGTAGAAGGCGTTTTCAGCAATGGGTACCTGCCTCTGGGTGGGGGGGGCGACTTTCAGACAACAGGCGTGAAATTCAGACAAACACAATTCAGAAACAGTGGCGTGAAATTCAGAAATCAGGAACGCAAAGTTTGGAAAACAGGGGGTTGGACTCACTAAGTGGCACACAAGCATCCGGGGAGCATGTATTCAGCATGCTCATTTGACCAACGAGGGTTGCTTCCGCGAATCCTGGGACGAATGGAGAGGTCTGGGCGCAGCATTCCGAGTGACAGCAACGAGAGCACAGACCGCGGCAAATTGCTTCACGCAAAACTGTGGTTCAAGCAGGAGTTTGTCCTCTCCTTAAGTTTGCCAATCCATTTCGCTAGACTCCCTCCCTGAGTTTTGTTTCGGGCTTTAGTTACTTTTTGGGTTTGGACCGCTTTGGCTTAGACAATCAGTTTGATTACTCGTGTTGGCTAATCTATCCACTCGATCGGTGAGTCATCTTGACCCCCTATTCATCAACCCCAGTTTATGAATAGTTGTTTCCCCTCCAAGAGTCTGATTCCCCACAAAGCCCAGGTTGACACCCCTATGAATAAACTGGTTGGTTGCTTAATATGGGGTCAACGTCGGAAACGGACACTGGTCGTGCCTTGGCTTTGAGTCCGCCCACTGAACCAGGCCGACACCCCGCCACCAGCGCCAGTTCTGCTGGCTGCCTGCCCTGGATGCCTTGCCGACTTCGAGGACACGGACGAGGCGGGTGGGGTGCGAAGTTCTTAGGCTGGTCTCCTGCTAGGTCCCCAGTAGTGCCCTGTTACCCCTTCTTTTGGGGAGGGTTCCCCTAAAATAGACTATAGAAAAAAGGGTACAGTTGGTCATTTTAAGGGGAATGTTTCACCACTGGAACTATGTTGTTTGTTTCAGGGAACTTAAGAAATGGAAGTTGTCCTTTGCGTCGTGGAGGGGCTTCGCAAGTGTTTTTTAAAGGGTGTCCCTTTAACCACCATCCACAACGCCTAGGCCCAATGTTCTTCCATTTGCTGAAACATGAATCTATCACTACTGGAAACATGTTTTCTCCAGATAGCTTAAGCACATGGACGTGTTCTTTGCGCTTCCTTTAAAGGTGACGTCTCAAAGGGACAAATACAACGGAACCCTGCGTGGCCACGACTCCACTAAGCCCTTCGGCCGATATCTGCAGAAGGAATTGTCACATGAAACTCAGATGGAAGAAATGGACGTTGTGTCACAGTTCACAGTCTATCGCGATCTCGCCGATTCGGGTGAAATAAATAATCATGGCGAAGGTCCCTTTCTTGGTAGACCCCTTCACTGCTGTTGGCAGGTTGCTAGCTGTTTGTTTTTGTTCTGTTCATTTTTAATACGGGGTTGCAAAAATAGAAAGTTTCTTGCTAGCATACCAAAGACACTTACATTGGATCCATTTACCAGTATTTAGCAGAAAACCAAGGAAACCACCCTTTAAATGAAAATAGCTGGTTACCTACTTTACGGGGAACCGGATCCACTGGGGAGCAAGGATGCAGATTGCGTTTTTTTTTGGGAAAAAATCGGCTCACTCCGCAGAAATCGCGCAGGTTGCGCTGTTGCCATGCGGCCACGTCTTCTGCGAGCGCTGCGCGGCTTCCTGGGCGGTGGCAGAGTCCAACTTGGCTGCGACCTGCCCGGTCTGCCGCTGCACATTTGGCCCACGGAGTCCCTCGGCACAAGCGGTACAAACGAGCATCCAAAGCTCCGCTTTCGGAGTTGAGTCTTTGTGGGCTTAGACCATTTTAGTGGTAGAAGCAAAAGTTTTGGACTTTTTGGCCACTCCACTCGGGAAGTGAGAAGATGAAGTCATGTCCCCATGCAAACCTCCCGAGTTCTCTAGATGACTCGGATGTTGACGAGAGTCGTTTTACGAGGCCCATCCAAACGGGCTCCCATGGAGTCCGCACGCCCAGGCGAGGCAGCGAGCTTTGCCGGATGTGTTCCATGAGCCGCTGAACATGAGGAACCGCCTGGCGGGAACCGGGAACCCCACAGGAAAGCCTGGGAGCTCTTTGAAAGTCTGGGACCGACAAGGCGATCTTTCCAGTGTGCTACTTTTCCAGTAGCTTTTGTTTATTTTCTGCTGCCAAGCAGCACATGCATGCCGAAAGGCGTTTAGAGGTACCTCGACTCAATCGAAAGCCAGCCTGCACAAGTCAGCGCGGACCTTGCGGTAGAACAACTTTTGCTTACATTCTTGAGATGTTTCGCACTTGACGTGCGAGCAGACTCACGTATAAGTTTTAAAGCAGCAGTGCATGTATGTGCCAAGGTATGCCAAGGTTGAGCAAAGTTGAAACAACCAGACTCCCCCTTTGAATGGGAAACCAAATGAAATTGTTGAAATGCGCGGTGTACAGATGCTAAGCGGAATCGAGATTGATTCACGGAGGCGGACTGCTAGTAGCCAGAGCAGCGTCATAGCGAGCCAATTGGCCGGGCGCAGTCTCGTGTCAGACTTGTTCAATGCCTCCTTGCATGGTGTTGGTGAACAACCAATTGTAAAGATCGGCGCCAAGCAGAAAAGGAGGTGGATCGTTTTTGGCTCTTGCGATGTAGACTACCTCCTTCATTCACAACGACACTGTGTGCGTGTGTGCCTTAAAATGTGGGAAGGGCTTGAGAACAAGGAAAGCCGAAACGAAACCAGCCAATTGGGCGGGTCCCCATTCCCATTTTAGCAGAACACTGTTTAAGACCCCCCGCGCCACCGCAGCAACACAAGGTGACATGCATGGAAATGTCTCAAACACGTAAGCGTGAGCAGGGGAAACCCCTCACCAGTCCAACTCCGAGACATACTGTGGATGGACGAAATCCTGCACCACCTAAGAAATATTGGAATGATTATTCGATTCTTTTGTACATCAACAAACCATGGTTTCCCATGGTTTCAAAGTGGTGCGACATGGATTTCCTCCATCCACTGGTGTCTTTGACCCAACTTGGACCAAAGCCGCGCAAAGAGATGTGACGGCTCGAGTGGTGGATCTCTCGCTCGGCTTTGGCCATGGCGCTCTCGGCGCCTGTGCCGAGCCTCGGAAGCCGAGGCCGCTTTTGAAGTCGTGGCTGATATGAGACACGTGCTCAAAGCCAGCTACTTTCCCTGGGTTTCCGGAGGTTTTCTAGAAAGAAGGATCCCTGGAAAGAATGGGGAAGGTACCCCTAGAACAATCAAAACCCGGGTAGATGAAGGTTAGTAAGGGCCAGTCCCAGCCAGAAATAGTTGCGGATACCGCCTTCTGAACTCTTTACATGGTTCTGGGATTTTAATACCGGGTTTCGATTGTGACTCATATGGCACTTCTCTTCTTGGGCTTTGTTGGAGGGAGAATCGTTCAAAGTCTTGTTGGGAAGATTGGAGACTCACTTGCCTGAAGCGAATCGACCTTTTTTCAGATGCCAAAAGGTGATCACCTTTGATTTCTGGGTTCCGAACGTGCAAGTGAGGAGATCTTGGACGCTCCGCCAGGTCCGATTTTGCGCTTGGAAGGTCCGGTGGCTGGGCGCTAAGTGCTAGGGACTTTGAGTCGTCGGACTCCTAGATCCGAAGCGGTCGTTGGGCGGGCCAGTTCTATGCTGGTTCTGTTTGGAATTTATGGCCATGTTTCCTTTCTTGTCAACAGGGGTGGCCGTATTTTGAGAGGGAGTCCGCTCAACGCAAGCCATATTGTATTGTTTGTAAACGCACACACCCAGCTGTGGGCAGATGGGTCATCGCTCACGAGAAGGTGCTTGCACTTCACCGGAAGTTGGACTTTCCTTGTTAGTTCGCCAAAAGGGTTTTTGGGGCTGAATCCCGCCCAGTTTCAGGAGCCCTCACATATTTTCCCAGAATGCTGACCCTTGATGAATACCCCACCACGTACTGGGGGGGATCCCTTTCTGGTAGTTGGCATCCTTTCTGCCAGGACGGGGAAATGTGATGAATAGCTGGGGCGGGTGTTCGTTGTGGCTATTTAGGAATGGATCCTTGGACTTGAACTGTTTGGTTGAAACAACTCGGATTTTCCGCATTGGACCCTCAGAAAGTGACACACTTTTTGCAGAGGGGTCGTTACAGCAACCAAGTTGTTTACTGTGGCTTGCTATTCTTTCTCCTGAGGACTTTAGAAGAAGTTGGTCCAAGCCGCAGAGGGATTCCATGGAAACGGTTTATTGAGGCCAGCGCGGGGAAGTGCATGTTGCTGCGTCTGAGGCTCACCCGTCCCAACCCAGCCGGCCTTCTCGAACGCCCGAGCGCCTGGAGAATTCCTTCGGTTCAGTGGCAGACATGGGTGTTTGATATGCCTTCACATGTTTTTTGCAGCTTTTTGGGTTTCTGGTTTTGTGGTTCTGTTCACTTTTAGTAGGTGGGCTGTTTTAAACAGTCATTTGTTTGCTTCAAGAGTGGTAAAGAAGCTTTATCATGGATTTTGGGTAGTCGCAAGCCATAGCTTTTGATTTGACTCAGGTGGCGGAAGTTCAACAGTCGGCTCAAAGAAAGGGGGAGATCGCGTTTCAATCGGGTCGTCAGCCTGAAACGTGCCTATCTGATGTCCACAAAATTGGTTTAAATTGGGATGTGTCCCTTCTTGATAGGGATGTTAATTGGGTGTGGCTCAAAAAGCAAGAGATGGGTCTGCGCATGTTTTAGTTGTTGCTTCCATTTTCCAAGGTGCCATTTTGGTACAGTTGTTGGAGCCCACCTTCGGAAGCTCACATGTGCTGTCCTTTGTCCTTCTGCTTGCTCAGGTTGACGTCCAGCGCAGGT
Source organism: Effrenium voratum (assembly GCA_963377175.1). Lineage (NCBI taxonomy): Eukaryota > Dinophyceae > Suessiales > Symbiodiniaceae > Effrenium > Effrenium voratum. Next base: position 133,418 of record CAUJNA010000902.1, on the reverse strand, counting down.
GCCAACCTCAGATTTCAGGTCTCCGGCTCTTCTTTTCTGGACCCATCGGATCGCTGTGGCATGTTGGTCCTGTTCACAAATGTTGGTCACGATCCTGTTGTATTGCTTGGAGGATAGTTTGCACCTGGTACTTGTAATTACACTTGAAAGTTTAATCAAAGATGACTCGCCAGTCTCAGCAAGCTAGAGGTTTGTTGGAGTTTCGTCCGGTAAGCGTTCTGAGTCCAAGCCAGGATCATGTCGACCCTGCTGAAGATCGACACTTTCCATTGAAGAAACAAACCGTCACAAACTGGCCAGGTACACACATGTTCACACATGTTGACTTCAACACAAAAAGGCAACATCAACAAAGCGTATTTCTCCACATGTTTCTCCAAGGAAAGAAGATTCCCCAAGGAATGAAGGAAAACAGGCAGCGGAAGGAAGGAATGAAGGCCTCTGGCCGCGCCATGGGCTCGCCAGGTGCCTCGGTGCTTGGAGTCCTTGGCCTCGCGCGGGAGACTCAGAGAGCCCGCAGCGCTCAATGCGGCCGAGGAAAAGAAAGCGTTCTGGAGTTGATTCGTGTTAGAGGTGTTTTGTGGGGTTTAGTAGAGTGTGGTTGAGTGGGGTTGAGTGGGGTTTAGTGGGGTTTAGTGGGGGGTGGCATCTTTATCATTCTGAGTATTAGTTTTAGTACAACTGTCATCGTCACTAGTTTATTTGTCGAGGGTTCACTGGGGGTGTTGTTGTTCGGGGTTGTTGGGGGATGTTGGGGGATATATACATATATATATATATGGGGTTTCTTGGGATGTCTTGGAGTTGTTTGGGCTTTAATCATTGATGTGCATAGTATCCTTGAACCATGACAATATTTTCGTGGCTTGAAAAAACACACTCCAAGAACAACAGCCCAAGACATGGCGATACACAACACCAGATGCGGCTATGGCCACTCAAAAGCCGCATCCAAACCGTCCAGATTGACATGGAAGCTGACACAGGACATGGGTTTACTTGCTGCTTTTTTGGGGCATCCACCGTAGAGTGTAGAGTGTTCCGTTATGGGATTGCAACTGGGAAAGCAACCCATTCAGGCTTATTTCCGGATAACATCTGGTATGTGGACCATCCCAGAAAGTGTACTCGGAAATGATCCACACATCCTTAGGTTGGTGTTGGTGTTCAAGCCCAGCGCGTCCAGTCATTCTAAGATTAAGATGGTTTCCACTACCCCCAAGCCACCCTCCGGGGTTTCCGGGATGTAGGGGCCACCATAAGGAGTATACCGCAATTTCCTGGAAGGTAGTGGCTCTAGTGTAGTGGAAACATGGAAGGAGCCAGCACTGGGCCTGTGAATGCCTTCGCAGGTCGCGTGCGCGATCCACTCGCTGCAAGGCGCGGGAATCGGAATGGGCGTCCAGGAATTGCTTTGAGGCTAGCGTCACAACAGTGAATTAGATGTGGGCAGGGAACGAACATGACCAATAATGCGTTGATCAGGCTTGCTCAAGCTTGTTTCTTTCTTACCGTTCGGTGCCACTTTGCCAACATTCGCATCTGTTGGGATCAAACAGATACATATATGGCACGTGAGTGATTTCCGGTGTTTGATAGTTTGCCCCAAACTGCCCACAAACTCACAGCGTACAGACATCCTGTTCATTACTGACAAACCAGAAGTCTGAGAGCAAAACCACGGCCTTGTCACATTCCGCCACATTCCGCCACACCAAGCCTCTTGACCACACGAAATGACCAACGGCGGACATCTCTTTTTGATCATTGATGGCCTAAAGTCAATCCTACCCATTTTGCACTCAAAACTTTCGGACTTTCCTGAGAGTCTCTTAGGTACCCTTCTCATATAGGGCTGAGCCAGGTTATAATCACCAATTTCAAGGCATGAAAATTGACAGGAGCCTCTTCCATTTGCTGAAATCGATGTTGTGCTTTGTCTTTCCCTGTCGGTGTTAAAGGGACTACTGGCTATTTTACCTTTCTGGAACCTGCTTTGCCAATACCCCAATTGGTGGTTTGGAGCCCGGTGGGTTGGATTTGGATTTGACACCCTGGGTTTTTTGTAGAGGGCAAATGGGAAACCACCTCGGAACAACACCAAAGCACCGATCCAACCAACCAATTCGAGGGGAGCTGAGATACCCCCGTCGTCGCGCTGTTGGTGTAAAAAGTAGAGATGAAGAGACAGTCCCAACCGGATAGGTGCACGGCCATGTTGGTACTTCACATGAGGGTACGCAACCAGACGTGTAAAGTACCGCGAACAGGCTATCTTCAAACAACCACATACCCGAAAAAATCGCAACCGTGGCGAAGATTCTGAGGGGGCCAACTGTTCCGAGGCGCAGTTGGCAGCCCGGCGCCGCCGGCAGAGCACGGACCCCTTGGAGCATTTGTGCCATGGCTGAAAAAGGGAATCATCCGATCAAAGGACCGGGTACTTCGAGGGTGTTTTCGGTGCATGTTGCATGGTTCTCAATAGTTGTTATGGGATCCGCATTTGGGCTGGCGGCGAGAAACGCATTCAGTCCTGGCAGTTCTATGCACGCTGAGTCCAACATGCATGGCTTACCGTGGATTCACACAGTGCTAGCTGCAAGGAGGCCCACCAAGATTCCCTCAAACAAGTTTGCCCGCTTTGACCAAGTCTCAAAGCGACGTTGGGTGGTTTGTGCGGGAAAGATTGGATGCCACTTACGTTCATATGCTTTCATGGGATATGGTGCAGTTTGCCCAGAAGCTCAGCCGGTTTTTGCATAGGCTCACCATAGTCCCCGGAGGCATCTGCATAGGCTGTAGCGCTCTCGTTTGCGGAACAAACTGGTGAAGGAGGCGGTGGGCTCACAAAGCGTCGCCGGAAAGAAGCTTTGCAAATGCTTCATTGGCTTCCTTTTGGCTCAATGGCCACGGCTTCATGTGGCAAGCTTACAGTCTGTATGTGAATGCATGCGAACTTAGCAACTGCGTAGGTTTTTGTTGAACGCACAACTCCAACGACGAAGGCGGGCGAAATGATGTTCATGTTGACGCGCGCTTCGCATAGGCCGACACGCATGGTATTCGGACGCAGGGCAGGCATGCGCAGGCACTAGCAGCCTGTGATGCGTCTGTGGCATTCCAAACAACGGTGCAGGGGACTACTTTTCCTACCCACCCATCCACATACCTACATCTACCTACATCTACCAACCTGCCTATACCTACCTAAATAGGGATACTAGCAATTGACCTGACTTGGGGTTGCAGGACGGCCTTCTTGGGTGTCCCTTTTGGTCCTTGGGAAAACGTTGGGAAGTTTGCGCTGAGGACACCCCGGGCAGAGGACATCGAGCCGGGTGAGCGGCTCTTCCGTCAGATCTACAAGTTGGGGGGCCCGAAAAGTGTGTGCCGCGCCGAGGCGTTTCGCTGGGTCTGTCTTTTGTTGAGGGGCACTTGTTTTTTTTTGGCGGGGTCAAGGAAAGCCTTTGATTTGGGTAGGTCAACATCAATCCAGGACATGCACCGCAGGTTTTCGTCCATGTTTCCAAATTTTCCAGGGCGAGCCATTTTGGGGTTGCCCTGTGTTTTACGCTTTGGGAAAGTGCTTCTAGTCCCTGGTTTCAGAAAGCTGCTTTATGGATGCTGTCTCACATGTCCAGGATATTCGGCGCTTGGAGTGAGATTGGCGGTGCGAGATCTCAAACAGCTCAGGGACAGGTGTTGGTCACGGTTCCGTTTGAGCGGAATTTGGGGTTCAGCTAACAAGTGCTAGCTGTGGTTGAATCCGTGGGCATCCGTGGGCGATTGAATGTGTGACCATGTCATTTTGATTGATTGCATTGCACAACTGTCTCCCATGAGTGAATCCCATTTAAGGGACGTCGAGGAACAGAACAGCTCGACAGAAAAGTAGGCCCTGCTTAGCTATTGTTTGTTGCATGCTTGATCCATGAGTGGCCAGATTCCAGGTTGCCTTAGGTTGCACAAGTTGCATTGTTGTTATGGCCAGCTTGGCGGAGCCATTATTAGCTAGTGGAGATTTGATTGTTTGATAATGTGTTCCACATGCTGCCTGAAAGAAAGCGTCCTGTGCAAGGCTTGTAAGCATAGGTGCATTTTGTTGTTGTTTTGTTTTGTAGAGAATAGATGGCCCTGGGTTGACCTGGTTGTTTCACAGTCTACCAGGGCCATGTATTTTCCCCGAAGGTCACCTATGGTTGTAAGGCTCAGAGCGGAGATGTGCACAGCTCTGCCAGAAGACTCGGAGTGTCTGAGGGAGACACAACATGCCTAAGGCCCAGCATGCGCAAGGCGGACTTCCCTGAGGGTGAGGAGGAGGAGCAGGAGGAGTGATGGGCATCGTTTGATGTGGCTGTGGGTCGAAAATAGGTACCGCAAATGGAACCCTAAGTGGAAACATGGACCAACACTGAGGTCCCCTGGTGGTTTAATTTTCACCCATACCCATGTTGCTTGAACCTCAAAGGGACATGGCGTCGTTGCCCGCGTCCAACTTAAGGGTCTGATGTTGTTTAGTGCCGTCTTGGCTTGTTGTGAAAACAAAGCCCTGCGCATTTGGCGTGCGAGTCAGCTTCGCTTGCTAGGAACCTTCTCCACGCAAGACGAAGAGGAGGCCGGCCGAACATCAGTTGGCTTCGAGGCAATGTGAGTGGAGCAATGGAAATATCCAATCAAAGCAATGAATTCCCTTGCCCCTAAAAACCACGGGTTCGTCCCAAGCCCAAAACCTCAAACACTGAACTTCTTGACTGGTATTGGGCTGGATGTTTAGACTTTAACTTTTGGGAATGAAGGTGTTTTCCACCAAACCCCCCAACAAGTAACACTTTTGGCAGCGGGGTCAACAGCAGCCATGACTTGAATGCGATGCTTCGCAAGGGGCAAAGCCGCCTGGCTCGCCGCCAACCAGAAGGAGAAGGAAGACCCCGCCTACGGCAAGCGCTGGCAGCTGGACGGGTTTCCGATTTCATGCGCGTGAGTGGGAGCCGCTTTGGGCGGGTCCAATGCGGTGCAGCCCCTCATGACTTGAAGAACCGTGCTACAGAAACCTGGGTGTGTCTTTTTTAGGTCCAAAAAGTTTTCCTTTTAGTGCCTCTTTAAAACCACTCAAAAAGAGGGTGCCCTCAAAAAGTACACACTCATGGCTATTTCTTCAACTCAGAGCCCTCTCGGTATGTTTGAAAGGGAGACTGAAGCAACCCCAGCCACCTCTGACTGAGAGCTTTTTGCACATATTTCGGCGCGAGGATCCTGCCAGAAGAGGGCCAAAGAACAAGCCCTGGGCAGTGGGCGAGGTAGTGGATGAGGTCCAGGAGCTTGGGGTCGATCAGCCCCAAAGAAGCCGAAACCCGTGGGCGCATTTTCCTCTTTTGGCAGCTTCTCCTCTCTTCTCAAATGCTGGACTCACTTCCTGAGTTCATGAACTTTAAACTTTTGGGGAACACCATTTTAGTGGTAAATATACAGTTTGGACTTTTTGGGCCAGTAGTCAGGGCAGGAACATAATGACTGACCTAAATCCGCTTCGCACCAGTTGATGGGTGATGTGTCCGGATATTTGCAGTGTTCCATTCATCCATATCGACTGGTGCGAAGGGGATTTTGGTCCGTCCACAGTCAATCCTGACGAGAAGCGGACACATCTGCGCATGCGAGGACATCGACCAACGGGCCTCGAAATACCGCACCATGTGCGCCGGAGGTCTCTAGGCCGTCTGTCTTTTTCTAGGGGTTGATTCCTTGCCCATTCTTTTCAACCTTCGTTCTTTCCAAACTCCGGCCGCTTTCAATTGTTTTCCGTTGATTTCTAGAAAGAAGGATCCCTGGAAAGAATGGGGAAGGTACCCCTAGGCTTTTTGTACGGGTCGCGCCCAGAGTCCGTTTTTCCAAATGCTCCAAGCACCGCCCAGAGAATGGCTGCTCTGTTGGAAAGGCCTCGAAACCTTCGGTTTGTTTGCGGCTTCGCTTGCTGAAGCCCCAAAGAGACTTGGAGGTACAAGCGCCCACGGTTTAGCTGGAAGGAAGTGGAGAAGGACCCATTTGCGAGTCGGGGTTGCCACAAAAATGCGTGTGTTTTGAGGCCCTCTGCTTGTACAGGGAGACCGGCCAGAAAACCAAACCGGTGTCCCTGCAAATTCCATCAAATTCCGACCAAATCCCCAATCAATATGGCAATATGGTGGACCAATCCAAAATGGATGAGTTTGTTGGTTTCCCTAAACCTGACAAAGGTCCACGATTCATGTCGGGACCATGGGGTTTTGTGTCCACCAACCCTTTTGAGGGTGTTCCACATTGAGCAACAGGGTGAATCGGTTGTCTTCGTTTGGGCATGAAAACCACCACGAGTTTCCACTAGTTCAGTGTGAGCAAGAAAATGGTCAGTTGCTCTCGGTGTCGTCGTGTGCACGTCTGTTTGAGCGTGCCCGAGTCTTCGGCGTTGAAAGGTGAACCAAAGGAAGCCACCCGGGTTCGCCTGTTTCGACACATTTAAGTTGAGCGGTGCACGCAGAGTTCCAAAAGCACTATGTTTGAGGCCACGTGCTCCAGGGGTGTATGGGCCAAAAAAACAACTTCAGAGTTTCCATGAAAGGCGAAGAGCAAGGTGAGATTCATGGCCCTGTCCAGCTTTCAGCTTGGAAGGATGTCCAGGTGATCTCATTGTTTGTTTAAGCCATGATGTACGTTTAGTTCAAGATCCTTTAGTCCAGGTCAGTTGGCAAGTCGAACTTCTGTTCTGACGAGTTTTGGCCCAGTTCGGGCGCGTCATATTTTGGCTAGGACGATCTCCGCACGTCTGCGCTGAGAGGGGACATGTCTGCCATCGGTGACGATGAGGCACGACCATTGGAGCTCATCATGCGAATTCCTGTCTGTTTTAGGTTCTGTCTTTCTTGGAGTTAATGCCCCAGTTTTAAAGGGAAACCACACGGAAAGCAGGAACACAAACCATTTGTTTGGGTGTCCGATTCCTGAAACAAAAACAAGCCCGACCAAAAGGTTCTTTGTTCTGTGCCTGGTGGGTGTTTTTTTTCCTGGTTGGCACCGATCGCGGTGATGCATCATCCATCTCGACTGGTGCCTTTTTGGTGGATTTGGTCCATCAGTGTGGATGGTTTTGCGAAGTCCATGAATCGCACCACCGTTCAGAAGCCCTGAAATGCTTCGATCCCCCAACGTAAAAATAATTACCAAACACACGAACCATGGTGAACAACCCATGGTTTCATTTCGGTGCTGCGAACATTTTTTGCTTTTCCCTGTTCGGGGTACCGTCCGGCTACAAAAAGATCGGAGCTTGGGATCCGTGAGGTGTGGCTCGCCAAGTTCTTGTCCCACTCGGGGGCGTGCTCGCGGCGGCGAGTGAAAGAGTTGGTGCTGCAAGGCCGGGAAGGATCTCATCCGCCGCGTCCTTCAACTTGGACGTTGGGCTTTGTTGAGACATTTTTGGGCTTCGGGCTTGAGGGCTTTGTCCAAAGGGACTTGCTTTGGGCTTTGGGATGTCCTCAACTTGAGATATTCTTTTAATTCGGGACCCCTTTGGTGGACATCAAAGAAATGTGGGGATTGTTGTCCACCACTTTTTAGGGGTTCCCCTTTGAAACATAGCCAAATAGGGAAGCGGTTGTCCTTTTGCTTCACTTTAGAACCATCCCAAAAGGATATACCCTCAGAAAGAAGACCCCCCCCCCCCTTAGGGGGCTGATCACATATTCAAACAACGGCTTCATGGGTTAAACAGATGACCCAGTTTTGACAGTTGACGCGCAGCTGTTTTCTTAACTTTAGCCCGGGAGCCCGAGAACTAATCCGACGATTTCCTCCATGCACCCAGCAAAGTACGGCCCGGATTAATCTATGTGGGGTGTGTTGAAAAAGGTCATGCCCCGCAATTACGGTTTCTCCTCTCGCATTGAAACCGTCCCAAATCGGGTACCCTCAACACATCTCAACACACTAACACATGGGTGTGGCTCAAAATTAAACAGGAGGGGTTACGCAGGTTTTGGTCCATGTGTCCACTTACCAGGGTTCCATTTTGGAACCGGTTTTTTGAGCCACAGCCAACACACCCTCATTGATGCCCTCAGAATCATGGACCCTTTTTGGTAGCTTCGAAGGCGGTTTTTGTTCCGTTCTAGGCCGCATCACCGTGAACGGGGAGGTCATCCAGGAGCGCGGTGGGGGGTGTTGCTTGTGCAACCTGCCGCCCTTTTCCATTTGGTTGTGGGTCAGAAACATGTAGCCACATGGAGCCCTGGTAAATGGAGACATGGACTAAAATAATGCGGTCCCCTGGTGGCTTAATTTTGACGCATACCCATTTGGTTTGGTTCAAAGTAGATGGCGTTGGCTTTGGTTTGGCACTAGTCATGCCATCATGTGCCATCAATTGGTGGAAAGGCTGAAGGCCCAGGAAGTTTGAAATAACAACTGCCCCAAACTTGGCTATTTTTGGCCAACAGGTTGCTACGCAATGGCATGCATGCGCACTGATTGCGGTTTGCCGACAGGACCCTGTCATGAAGGTTGATCCGAAGAAGGCTGGGTGGGGAGTCGGGAGGGCGGGGCTGCGCAAAGCACATGAGTGCAGCTCGAGAATGCCCTCCTTTCAGTCTCCCGTCTCACCGTTCGGCACAGGATACGGTGACACTGGACGGGAAGGCGCATTCGGACGAGAGGATCCAAGACACCAGGAAGCTTCATTGCGGAAGCGCGGTTTTGTCACTACTCTTCGCATGCTGTTCTGCAATATTCCTGCCCGGTTTCTTCGAGGATTGGCAAAGTTTAGAGTCCTCCCATCGCCATGTGTGGCTTGCTTGGATGTTTGGGCGGCCTGTATGGGGGTCAGATGAGCATGAAGTGGCTGGCTTTTGGGGACAGATCCCGGACGAGCAAATGCTTGCAAAACTGAGGTTTCCAACCATCCCCATGCAGATTTCCCTTTGACACCAACAATGGTCTCCTTTTTTCCGGGGGGAGGGCAAATCCCGCGGCTCTGCGACTTGGCGTTTCCCGGGCCGGATGTGGAGGAAAAAGAGTAATGGAAACGCCATGAAATATGATGAGTGGTTTCAGATTTCTCCATGTACTTCTGACATCCGCCAAAGAAGTCGCCGAAATATTTTGTTTAGCTCAATTTTCATGAATGCCTGATATGCAAGAGGCGTCCATGCTTTCTTTACTCATTAGGTGCACAAGCCTCGCACCTTGGACGAGCTGGTGTGGATCATGCTCTACAAGCCCAAGGCCTTGGGAAAAAATGTGGTAAGGGGAAGCTAAGATGGAAAAGTGTCTGACTGTCTGACCAAAAACAAAACACCCCTGATTGGTTCCGGAGCTCGTTGAAAGGGAAGTTGGAGGGAAAGTCATGAAATGAAAATCATGGATATGCCACTCATGTTCAGTTTGGTTTCTTAAAGTCGTTTGGAAGAGGGGGCTGTGCACTTCCATGTTTGTTGGGTAGTGGAGTCCATTTTTGAACCAAGAATCCAGAAGCCACGGGTACCCCAAGAGTAAGATCTTTGGCATCCAAAGCCAGAGGGCAACGGCGGCAACGAGAAAGTCTTCCTGCGGGGGTGTCTTTGTTTTAGGTTGGACCCCAAAAAAAGTGTTGGTGTTCCTTGTGGTTTGCCTTTGACACCACCAGAAGAAGGGGTACCCTCAAAAAAGACAGACCCATGCGTCACTTGCGCTCTTTGGGTTCTGAGCCTGGCAGGACGTTCTCACAACCTTGCAGGCGGGAGCGCCCCTTTCAGCTGTGGCCGTCCAGCTGCAGAGCTCGCCGGGGTGTGCTGGTTCAACATGTGCACCTCCACTAGGTCCCCCAGTAGTGCCCTTTTACCCTGTTTTTTGGGGAGGGTTCCCCTAGTAAAATAGACTACAGACAAGAGTTGGTACCCTTATTCTAACCTCAAACTGGAGGACCTAGACCAGATGTTTGGTTTGAAGTTCCCTTTTCAAGCCCTGACAGTTTGTGTACGCGAGATGCACAGATGCCGCCTTGTGAGTTTGGACCACGGGTACAAATCCCTTGGACCAAAGCAGATGTTGGCAAATCCCATTTGCAAGAGAACCCTTTTGAGGCTATTGGCACAATTTGTTCTTTTCCACATCTTATTTCTGTGTTGGCCCGACCCAATAGGAGAACCAAGAGTTAGGCATTGTTTTCCACAGAGGAAGTATCTTGCCCTTTCTTGCATGTGCCCATCAGTTTGGATGATTTATGACCCTATCGTGCTTTGTGCAAATGCTTCGAGTAACCATAGTAACCAAACTAACCATAGTAACCATAGATGATTTATAACCATAGTAACCAACAGAAGATGGTCTAGTGCTTCGAGTCAGGACCCCGCCGGGCGCAAGACCATCGCGGACCTGGTGCCCTTCGCGCAATCCAGACGCTTGGTGTCAGAGTCCCAGTGGGCTTGTGGAAATGTTCACCGTGCCGGGCTTCCTGTTGAACGACGACACATAGGATCCCCTTAAAACACACACACACCCACACACCCACGCACGCACACACGCACGCACGCCGCACGCACGCGATCGCATGAGCCGCAAGCTGACACGCACGACGACACGCACGCACGCACGCCACGCACACACGCACGCACGCACGCACGCACGCACGCACGCACGCACGCACGCACGCACGCACGCACGCACGCACGCACGCACGCCGCGCCATGCGCCGGCGCCGACGCACACCGCGACGCGACACCACGTCGCACGCACGCGCGACGCACGCACGCGACGCGACGCCACGCGACGCGACGCCGACGCAGACGCCGCGATGCGACGACGCACGCGACGCACGCCGACGCACGCGACGCCGCGATGCGCCGCGACGCGATGCGCGCACGCCACGTGATGGGTGATACGCCCGCAAGCGCACCGACGCCACGCACACGCGCACACGCACGCCACGCCCGCCACGCCACGCTACGCGCGCACGCACGCATCGTGACACGACACGACAAGATTGCAGCATGCACATGACAGCACGCATGACACCACGATGCACGCGCACGCACAGATGCGTGACACACACACACACACACACGCACACACACACACACACACACACACACCACACACACACACACACACACACGCACGCACGCACGCACGCACGCACGCACGCACGCACGCACGCACGCACGCACGCACGCACGCACGCACGCACGCGCGCGCGCGCACGCACGCACGCACGCACGCACGCACGCACGCACGCACGCACGCACGCACGCACGCACGCACGCACCCACACACACACACGCGCGCGCGCGCGCGCATACATTCATTGATGTGTTTTTTGTTTTTTAAAGAACCGTATAATCAGTGTACATATGTATATGTATAGTTTTCTTTGGGTGCGCGGTGGTATGTTGATCAGCTTGGTTTTCCTCTTACCGACCACTTTGGACAGGAAAGCCAAGGATTTCCTATGCCGATCCTTTGACAAATTGCAGGGGTTGAACCTGGGGATTCCCTGAAAGGAAACCGGGAATAGCTCATAGGGGTCATTTCAACTCATTCCCCGGCGCACCGGCGAGAGTCTCATGTGCGCGCACGTCTGCTTTAAGGCCAGTCGGCCGACTCGAGCGCAACTCCACGGGCCGCCGGCTTGGCGCAAGAGCTCTGCGGAAAATCCGGGACGCCCCAATGGCAGCGGTGTTTTGCTGGTTTCTCGTTTAAAGCAGACCAAGAAGGGGGTAAAGACAGACCCATTCCGCCACTCGAGCTTCTCGTGTTTGAGGTGATGTCCGAGATAGCTTCCCGAAGGGGGTCCCCCAAAAAAGTGTTTCTCTACAAATGGTGGCTTTCTGGGTTCCATGCGCATCTCTGGGAGAGTACAGGGAGTCCTGGGAATCGGGCCCCTTGGAGAAGGTCAGAGTGCCCAAATGTGACGCTTAACCCATCCGAGTGGTTGCCCCAAACCGCCCCAAACCGTGCTGGCACTGGAAGCTGCCGGGTTTGGACAGCCGAGTTTTGTTTAAACACTCCTTTGAGATTATGCAAAGTCCTTGAGTGGTAGGCCATCTAACCTCCACCCTCACGAGACCTCATGAAACCTCCCTCCACACATCACTGAATGCATTTCGTTTGAAGCGGGCTCTGGAAAGAACATTTGCTCCCAGCTGCAAAAGATGCCGAATCAACGCCTGTGACAGTGGCACGGGCCAAGCTGAGCTTCTAAGGCATTGTGCTGCTGACCAACGACTACGAGTGGCACACAATCTTGGTGCGCCAGCCAAAGGGCAATGTCAGGAAACTCATGGGATTCCCTCCAAAACTGGGTGTTGTCCTTTGGTTTCAAATTTGTCTACCAGCCAAAAAGGGGTACACCATTTTGAGAAGCTCCCAAATGGGAGTTGAGGAACGAAATGCCAAGACACTGCTCAAGCAGAAGAAACTAGTCATAGGAATGGTTCACGCTGGTATCGCAGGGCCTATTTCCCACATCATTTCAAATGAAAGCTTGGCTCCCTGCGGCCACGGGTGAAACAAAACGCGAAGACCAACCCCAGTGGCCCTTTTATCAAGTTCTGGTTTAGGGATTAAGCAACAGATTCCCTACAAACACCTTTATGACCATAGCAGAACAAGTCAATGGGCTCTTCAGTCGCACATCTTGACTGTTGGGCATGGTGAGCGCTAGGCCCACCCACGCTACGAGATGCCCAAGCGCTACCGTGTCACGGTCTTAGGTTCCAACTCTATGTCCCCCTGTGGGTTTCAACATCACCTTTTGGGCGTGTCTATCATGTCTTTTTTGAATTGGGTAACCCTTCTGTGGGTTGGTTTGAAGGGAAACCAACAGGAAAACCGAAATCCTTTTTTTTGGGGGGGCCTGCAACAACAGCTTCCCCTTTTGGTTGCCATTTGAAAGTGAGCCTCCTTTGGGTGGCGCGACGTTTAGGGGAAATTCTAGGGCACCCTGATGGATTCTAGGGCCCCCTTTGGCGATTTCGGGCTCGGGCGGTTTTGTTGTGGGGCAAGTCCGAGTGAAGCCGAAGGGGGAGCTTCTCATTTAGGGGTTGATCAAAACGCCCCTTACCATGGGAACCACCAAAAAGATTGTATTTCCCAGGCCCACTACATGGAAAAAGGAACCCATGATCTTGGGGCCACGAATATTGATCACCCCCATTTCATGATCTTTGAGTTCTACGAGATTCCCCCCCCCCCCCCCCAACGGGTGTTGGGGCGTTATGGAAAAGAGGATCTTGCACTGAGGTGACGGTCTTCAACGGAGCGCCAAATGTCCAGAAGCTTCAGGATGGGCTTCAAAATAGGACCCAATGATGATGGTGTCCCTTTTTGTTTCCCTTCTCACCCAACCTGAAAAGGGTCCTCTCAAAAGGAGCAGACACCCATACATCATTGGAATCTTGCAGGATCAGGATACCCCTGAAAAAAGGCGCCAACTCACACTTATCTCGTTGTTGAGGAAAGAGACTCAACCAGTTATATTTTTCCACAATGCCAGCTTCAGACCTTCGGCGCAGGCGCTGCAGCGGGGGCTGCACCTCCCGGACGAAGCTCGACCCTGCCTGCCTTTGGAGGAGTTGGAGGCGCTTCGGCGACTTTCGGGAGGTGTGGCAGAGGCCCAACTGGATCGGACAGTGCTGTGGATTCGGGCAACCCCTTGGTGGTTTGGATTGGGTGGTTTGGGGATTTGGAGTTGAAGCCCTGGTGTTTGTAAAGGGTAGATGGTAAATCACCAAAGCACCAACCCAAACCACCAACTAAGAGGATTCTGATGGATGCTTGCGAAATCCATTTCGCACCACTGTGAAAAAATGGGCCTCCATTGTTTGTTGGTATGTACACGGGAATCATGATTCCAGAGTTTCTTAGGTGCAGGATTTCGTCCATCCACAGGATTCTAGCCACAATCAAAACCTGGCTAGATGAAGGTTAGCAAGGGATAATCACGACCAGAAATGGGTGCAGCCGCCTCTTTAAATCTATCATGGTTCTGGGTAGACTATGTTAATACCTGGTTTTGATTAGGACCCAGATTTGGGGTGTTGCAATGGTCAATATTTGCTGTCATCTACTGCGGTCGACATGTTCGCCCACGAAAAAGTCCAAATTTGGCAATGTCAATGGGAGACACAATGAAGTTTTTACCTGGCTCAACATAAGGACTGTTTCAGGCCTTACTGAAGTTTTGCCCGCAAATCCCCTCCAGTTCCTTTCCAAGAAATAGCATCAAAAGGAGGCCATATTTGCATGTGGCAAGCCCTGGTCAACGACGTTGTTTGAGAATCAGGGTTGATTTCCCTGTCAATGAATCAACTTGGGCAGATGACTGTCTTGGGAGGCCCAAAAGGAGGGGTATTTATTTTAGGAATTTTTTTCGTTTTTTTTTGGGAATTTTTTTCGCTTTTGGCTTCTTGGCTTCTTGGCTTCTTGGCTTCTTGGCTTCTTGGCTTCTTGGCTTCTCGGCTTCTTGGCTTCGGCTTTTCGGCTGGCTTCTCGGCTTCTCGGCTTCTCGGCTTCTTGGCTTCTTGGCTTCTTGGCTTCTTGGCTTCTTGGCTTCTTCGGCTTCTTGGCTTCTCGGCTTCTGGGCTTCTAGGCTTTTCGGCTTTTTGCTGGTTTATGCGGCTTTTGGTGGCTTTTTGGCTGTTCGCATCCTCTGCATTCCCAGTTCCTCTTCGGCAGGTGGCGTTTTTCCGACATCATGGGGGGGCCCCCCAACCCCCCCGCTACGTTTTAGATTTTCTGCAGAGATTTAATTAGTTGCACCCCTAGTTGAATCATCAATTCTTCGAACATCATGGGGGGGTTGCACCCCTAGTTGAATCATCAATTCTTCGACCATCATGGGGGTAATCTGTGTAGTCCGTGTATGTCTGTATGTATGCATTTCTTCGAACATCATAGGGGAAGCCACCCCCGCCAACCCTCCCGCTGCCTTGTAAATTCTATCACACCCTTTCTTGAATCATTGCACCCCTACTTGAATCACCACTTCTTCCGACATCATGGGGGGGCTGCCGCCCCCCCCAACCCCCCCGCTACGTTTAGATTTTCTACAGAGATTTAATTAATTGCACCCCTAGTTGAATCATCAATTCTTCGAACATCATGGGGGGGGGCTGCCGCCCCCCCCAACCCCCCCGCTACTTTTTAGACTTTTTGCAGAGATTTAATTGCACCCCTATTCAAATCATCACTTCTGCAAACAACATCGTGGGGGGGGCTGCCGCCCCCCCCAACCCCCCCGCTACTTTTATATTTTTTTACAGGGATTGACATGCCCTCCTACTTGAATCATCATTTCTTTGACCCCGTCACACGATTTGTGGGTGATGCTAGGGATGTTGGTGGGACATGCGGGGTATATTTCGCGAGAACATGCTGTAAAATACGACACTTTACTGGCCCGGCAGAGATTGAATTGCACCCCTGTTTGAATCATCACTTTTTCGAGCGTCCAATTTCGCGAGAAAATGCTGCAAAATACGACATTTAGGTAATCTGTGTAGTCCGTGTATGTCTGTATGTATGCATTTCTTCGAACATCATAGGGGAAGCCACCCCCGCCAACCCTCCCGCTGCCTTTTAAATTCTATCACACCCTTTCTTGAATCATTGCACCCCTACTTGAATCACCACTTCTTCCGACATCATGGGGCCCCAACCCCCCCGCTACGTTTTAGATTTTCTACAGAGATTTAATTAATTGCACCCCTAGTTGAATCATCAATTCTTCGAACATCGTGGGGGGGGCTGCCGCCCCCCCCAACCCCCCCGCTACTTTTTAGACTTTTTGCAGAGATTTAATTGCACCCCTGTTCGAATCATCACTACCCCGCTCTGTTTTTCTTAATTGTTTTTTTTTGATTTTTTTTTGCTGCGATTGAAATGCCCTCCTGTTTGAAGCATTATTGTTTTGACCCCGTCAATCCGCCAGCTACATTTGTTGGTGATGCTAGGGATGTTGGTCGGACATGCGGGGGATGTTGAAAACGATGCTGGGGATGTTAACGAGCTAGTGTAAAATGCGTCAATTTCGCGAGAAAATGCTGTAAAATACGACATTTTGCTGGCCCGGACGAAAAACGAAAAAAATTCAAAAAAAAAAAAAAACGAAAAAAATTCCCAAAATAAATCCGCACCCGGCCCAAAATGACTCCGGAGGGCGTCACTTTGCAACCACTTTGATGGCATCAAGAGCTTACTGGATAGTAACCCTTGTTTCGTGCATACCCTCTCAACAGGAAAGCCGCGTTTTTTGTTGTTTACTGTAGGATTTGTAGGGAATCCTGCAGGTCACGTGTTTACAGAGGCTGGCAGTCTGGGGTCGACGGCTGGCGAAACACCACGCCTGGATTTCAGGTGGTGGAGCATGACCGCAAGATGGAGATGGCGGCCCTCACCTTCGTCATGAAGGAGGGGAAGTGCGCCCATCCAGCCGGAGGATCGAGCGGCTCTTTTTCCCGTTGTTTTTGCCCTCTCCAAGTGAAGGTACCGAAATTAAGCATCGGCTGTAAGGGAAGTATAGGGAGGCCTGTTGTGGGTGTACCCGTTTACCCAACCCATTTACTCATACCAGACATTCTTCACGCCTTACCAAGCCTGTGGTTGCCGGCAGGTACCGACAGATCCTCAGGATGTTCGAGTTTCTTGGGCACCCCATCAGGGTCCGGGGCCTACGAGCGAATGGCACGGGTTGTGCCTCACTTCCTGAGTTCCTGGACTTTAAACTTTCTGGGAAGACCGGGTTTGTGGCAAATTGCAAATTTGGACTTGTTTTGGTTATTCCACTCAGGAAGTGAGTCCATACTGCTGGTTTCCCGGGTGGGGCCCTTGGATTTCCTCGCTTCCTGCACTGCTTTGATCCGATGCAGGCAGTGAAGCGAACACGGTTTGGGCCTCGATGGGGGGCGGGGAGGGGGGGTGGGCACGGAGTTTTCTACAGGAGGAGCTTCGTTTGTTTCTGGGGGGTAATGTTGGATATTCACGTGAGCACTGTCTTAGCATGTCTTAGCCATGGGGTTGTCCAAAGAATCAGCAAGGAAGCTAATCAGTTGGGAGTGCCTCAAAGCTATCAACATCCATGTCTCAGGAGGGGTATTCGAGGGTTTGCCTGTTGGCCCCCTTATTCGTGTCTTGAAGTGAATCCACATTCTCAAGATGTTTGAGCAGTTCCGTTGCCATGGCGGACACGCCAACGGACAAAATCCGGCTCCGTGATGGACAGGTTGAATACCCTGCTCTGGTGGACTCTTGGGTTCAACTTATAGGACCGGGCAAGGCTTGCTTGAAAGACCTAGGATTGGCTTGGTGGGTCTTGACAAAGAGCTCAAGGCGCGGTCGTCGTGGGTCTGGTGTCGCCGGGTGTCATGTGTTTGTTGGACAGATGGGTGTCTTTGTTTGAGGGTATCCTTTTCAGCTTGGTTTAAAGGGAAACCAAAAAGCACGCCCTATCTTCAGGAGTCCCCCCCCTTTAGACTCCCCCTTTAGACACGGACCCACATGCTTGGCATCGTAACTCGTACAAGGAGGATACGTTGGATCTTGCTTCTTGCGGACTGTTTTTCTTTTCAACCGTGCACAGGCTGGCCAATACCGGATGCTGACTCCGAAAGAGATCAGGAGGCCAGGATCCAGGTGCGTTCTGACAAAGATGTGCTTGCACCCAAGGGGTCCATTGGAGGGTTGGCGATCTCGAGGTTGATCCCCCAGTCCACAAGGCTTCATTCAAGCGGAACATGATCAAAAGTATGGCTTCGGTTCCTTTTAAACCCCACCCAAGGTGCCGCCTTTTTGGACGTGGATACCAAAGGAGTCCCCTAATGTTGACAAGCGAGAGACTGGAGGTCATTGCTTTGCCCATGGGCGGACACCAAGGAGGGAGCCTGGATTCAGGGTATTCTTTATTGGGCGCCTCGTTTTTTCGGGGTACCCCTTGTTGGCAGGCCTAGGAAACCAAACAGAAAACGCAACCAAATCTGTTCTTCTTCCTCTTCTTCTTTTTGGGGGGTGGATTCCTAAAGCAAGACAACCCCTTATGGTTGTTGCTTCAAATAGCTTACTCGTGCTCAGTAGGGAATGAGGGAATGAGCCCAAGAAACCACTCATTCCCTGCCTGTCGCACCAGCAAGTTGTGGTTGCTTCAACTCGGCTTCACCCCACCCCCCCCAGCCCCACCCCCCCCAGCCACACCCCTCTCCAACCTCCCCCCCCCCCCCACCCCCTCCGGCCCAAACCTTCGCGTCCGAGGCTAAAGGGCTCCACCATCTTGAAGAAGCCCGGCGGCGATCCGCTGGCCAGGCGGGGTCCGCTCACCTCACGACCTCAGGGCCCGAGGCTTGGATTTTGCTTGGAACTGGCCAAGAGACCCGGGGGTTGCGTCTCAAGCTTCCATTTGCTTAAGATTGTTTTTGAATTAGTTTTACAGGGAATTTATCACTACTGGAAATATTTATATATTTCCAGGGGACTTAAGCAAATGAAAGAGAGGCGAGATGTTCGTAGATTAGATGTGGGGTTCCATTTACATGCCAATTTTGCTCGGCGAAAGCAGAGGCAAGCCTATCATTTGCTGTCCTCCCTTTTGGGAAGTATGGATTTGGGGACACTTAATTTGTGGCCAGATTCTGGTGGATTCATCTTGGCTCACTCGGCAAGCTGCAAGGAAGCAATCTCATAGATAGCACGCTTGGCTCACCAAAATATGCTTGATTCAAGCATACATTTGTGTGCACCGGCAGTCAAAACTTCAACTTGCAGTTTGTACGTGGTCCAACTTAGTAATTACAAAAAAAAAAAAAACGACAGGGACAGTGGACTTTCTGCGGAGCACAGTGTCCGGATGTCGTCACTCAGGAGACGCGTTTTTCCCCATACATGGAGCAATGCACGAGGAGGGATCTGATGTGCGCCCACGCAGGGCCAAGAAGATGAAGAAGGTCTTCGGAGGTGCGGCTTTACTCTTTGCTGTGGATGGTTGCGAAGTCCATGAATTGCATCACCGTTCAGAAGCCCTGGCATGATTTGGTGCCCCTGTAAATACCAAGAAACCTGCGGTTTCAACCATGGGTTCTTAGGTGGTGCGAGAAGCAGATCTCGCAACCATCCAGAGTATTTGCCATGGAGACAATCAGCTGGACTTTGGGATGCATGAGCTCACGATTTCACCTGCTTCTTCTTGGCGCGGCCTCTAAAGTTCCCCATGTTCCCACTGAAAACCCTCAAGAATCAGAAGGCTTCCAGAGGGTCACCAGGTGAAGTTGCCCTCTCCTTCAGATCTCAGGCGACTCGGACTTTAAAGACTTCAAAGACTCAGACTTTGACGAGCTGGAGTCGGAGAGTAGGCCTTCAAGGACTTTGGCAGAGTCGCCCGCATGGGAGCGATTCCTTTCTTTCGGAGTTACCTGGTTTTGGGGGGTTTGGAAGAAATTCAAAAGCAAAAGGAAAGGGTCATGTCGGTGCTTTTCGCGCGTTGATGGGTTTCTCCTCCATTGGGTTGTTCAAAAACAAGCCATCCTACATGTACTTGCAGCAGTGGTTTCCATGACGATGAGGAAAGTTGTGCGCAACAGGGCACGTTTCGGTGCCGTGTGTTGTTGCCTCGTCCCGCAGGAGAGGCGGGAGAGGTGCAAGAGGCGCACCCTCTCGCCGCAAGGCGCGGGACGCACTGGGCTTAAAGCTGGTAGCCACCAACCCCTGGTTTCCATAGCATTGAATCACGGGACACCGACAGGAGGTTGCTGAAGCATTGGTTGTTTCAGCATGCCTGAGCAAGCGTCATGGCACAACCTTGCCCTGTTCCCCCCCCCAGAAAAAAACAAATCGGGCTCATAGCTCGTGGCTAGATGTTGCTGCATTTGCGTTTGCTAGAGCCAGCGGCTCGTGTTTGAACTCCAAGAACTCAACAGAGACACCGACCCCCGCCTTCTTTGGTGGACATACATCCTCGCATGTCTGATGTATCTATCTCCAATTAGCATCGCCGGGTGGTTTTGCAGGGGACTCAGAGTTGGTATACTGTTGACGGTCCAACACCTCAATTTGTTCGTTGAGCTCAAGTGTACAGTGGTTAGCCACTTGGATAATGGATGAAGGCATGAATATTCGGATAAGCCAAACAACCCAAGTGTAATGGTGTAACCGTCCGCAGCAACCCGGTGATGCTTGTTCGCCAGTGATGTCGTTCATCCCAACTAATTTGGGACATTCAAATCAAGGGCTTCTACTTCCGCAGAACGGCTCGGGAACCCCAAAACAAGTTTGGGCCATGTTTGAGCCATTAGTTCAGATTCCGATCCAAGTGGATGCCGTGCCCGGTAGAAATCCGGCAAGATTTTGGACCATCCGCGCCATAGGCCGAGCCCCAGGAGGCGACGCTGGAGTCGCTTCAGGCCGTTTTTGGGGGAATCGGTTTTGGTTTTGGTGGCGAGTAGCGGCAACCAGGAGATACGGAAAACCCGAAAGAACCGGTGGAAATACACGCTTAAAAAATAGAGATATGTGTGAGGGGTGTCTTTTTTGAGTTGGTACCGCATTTATTTTGTGGTTGTAAAGGGAAACCAAGGAAGCCAGCACCATTTTGGGGTCCACCCCCAAAAAAAAGACACTCATGTGATGCTCTATGGTTACAAAATCCACCTGGGATGGATGAAGCCCAATTCGAATACGATGAACTATCTACCTGGTGAAGGATTCTGTCCATCCACAGCACCAGTGCGCACCAAGCACGTGTTTTGTATCAAGGCTTCTTGCCAACTGTTTTTGTCACGAGGGCATGTTCAGATGTTGAGCTCTACGGCTGCTGAGCGCAATGGTCAGACATACAATTTAGGAATGTGGCTCAGATCAGGGGTCGACCCATATTTTGTCAACCATTTGATATCCCCGTTTGCACTAGAACATTCCCGTTTGTACATTCCCAAACATGAAGTACTTGTTTTTTGTGTATTGCCAATGCTCAAAGGGTCCATTCCCATTTGAAAGCTTCTCAATATGTCTCCTTTCGGACCCTGGTGCCGCTTTTTCAGGTGCCGTTGAAAGAGAAATGCGGGCCATTTTGGCGAACCCCAGTTGGTTTCTCTTGTTTCAGCCAACCTGAAGGGGCGCCCCAACGCATCCACATGCCAAACTGTCCATTTCAGCCAGGTCCGTTCCGTGTCCGGCGTTGCGCAGTAAGTCGCACTAAGATTCTTTACTTGTTCATCGCTGTGCACACTTTTCCATGTATGTCAGACATGATTTGAGGAAAGGCCCTCATTGTTCGAGTCTTGGGATGGGGACTGTGTCCTTTTTCTGTAAGTTCCAGAACTGATTCCCCATTATTTTCAATCATCGTTCTTCTCAAACGCCTGCCGTTTTCTTTTCAAAACCCTGCCGTTGTTCCTGGGTTTCTGGAGGTTTTCTGGAAAGAAGGATCGCTGGAAAGAATGGGGAAGGTACCCCTAGATAGCTTTGGTGCATTTTGCTTGGATGTTAGGACTTTAACATTTTGCCAACTAATGGATTTTCCATTAAGCCACAAAAACTTAAACTCTTAGCAGGGGAGCAGAAGCAACCGAGATAAGTGGGGCCCCTTCAAAGACCAACCAACCGAGGGCTGCCATTTTGTGCACTGGGCCAGGGCCTGGCGCTAGATAGCGAGTCGGAAGCGGAGGAGATGCGAGTCCCGCAGTCCAAGTCACACAAAATCCCGTGGTGTTTGGTGGGGTTCAAAGGGTTTTCTTTTGGCTAGTTGCACAAGAAATTCCGGTAGCTGGGGTTGGAAGGGGAAACCAAAGAGCCACACATTGATGGGTCCAAAGCCCGATTTAGACACATAGCCTTTTGGATGACGACTGACGTCTCCTCGAAGAATATGTTAAATTTTAGGATTCTCGGGTAGATGAAATATATGGAGGATCCCCAAGAACATGTTTTCTTTTTGTGTACCAGCCTAGATGTGCCCTTGTGGTTGATTGTAGCTTGTCACCATCACCTTCGAGGCATTTTGGGTAGAGGGGAAGTATAGAGGGGAAATATAGAGGACCCGGTGTTTGGATAGCTGAAGGAAACCAAGCATGGTGGTCCCTATGCAGGTCCCGTCGAAAGGATGTAGATATTTTTCTTAGCCATCTACGGGTGTCCCCAGATGCAGCGTCAAACCCTCTCCTTCAAATCCACTCTACGCCCACCCATCCTAAAGCAAGCGGTTTCAAGAGTGAGCCCTTTGCAGCTGTTGTGCATCAGGACTGTCCCGCCGAACCTCGGAAAAGCATGCCGCCAAACCCAGGGAAAAACACAAAAAGTCCAGCCTCTCCCGCACATTTCGGAGTGGTTTTGAAAGGACGCCTAAAGGAAAGCCACCATTCTTGGGGAGTCCCTCAATATTGAACCATTTGTTGATGGGTCCCTCAATTTTTTGACCCGTACCTTGGAAATCCACATCAAAGCCAAGCGCTTGTCTTCCAGGACGGGGGGGACTGGGAGGCGAGCTGGGTGCGGCGCTCAGAGAGCTCGGCGTTTTTTTGGCCCCCCCCCTCGAAATGGGTGGGTTTTTTCCTTCGGCGTCCCTTCAAAACCACCGAGAGCGGGGTACCAACTCAAAAAAGGACGGCCCCAATGGGGGAACCTCGGCAATGGGGTTGTTTCCTTCGGTTTCCCTTTGAAGGATTCAAAAAGGGCACCCCCAAGAAAAGACGCAGATTCTTGCGAGCTTTTTTCAAGGGACGCCAAACGGTCTGCACCTGGAGAGGGGTGCAAGGACCCAAGACCTGTGAAAGTGGCGCTTTGGGCTCATAGGCCTGAGCTCGACTGAAGGGTTTTGGCAGATTGGCCCAGATTCAGCAGCTGGACGAGATGACCAGCAAGAGGTGAGCCATGGTGAGCCGCGCAGATTCGGTGTTTGCGGAGAGTGTTCCAGGCACATGCCGGCCCCTTCGTGTTTCACTCCACTCTTGAAAGGGGCCGAGCAGAATGATTTGAAGAAAGCGCTTGACGTTGATAGCAAGTGGGTGCCTTGGGCCAATTTGGAAAGCAGCCAGGACTGTGCAGGGAAGATCACACAGCTCAGCGCCTTTAGGCTACAGCCTCCATTCTTGAAAGGGCCGTGCAGAATGATTTGGGCAGTCTGAACTTTGCAAACGAAGATGAGGGCCCAACTCATATCACCTGTGGGTGTTTCTTGCAGCCGTTTTTGGCTCGAGAGAGAGACTGCACTCATTTAGAGCGATCCTTCTGAGGTGCCAAAGCCATAGCTGACGTTCTGCTTTGTTGGTTTGATTGTGAATGGCATGCGTGACGTTTGGAACGAATGGCTTTTGTTTTCTTGGCCAAACGCTTCAGGTCGCATGTCAAATCAGGTATCCCTTAATTGGTGGTTTGGATTGGTGGGGATTTGAAGCCCCGGCTCTCGTAGAGGGTAGATGGAAAGCTTAACCACCAATCCACCCAAGCAAACCACCAAGTAGAGGGAAGCGTCGCGTGCCAAAGATTGGGTCACTCAAAAGCGCCCCAGCCGCAGGGTATGGCTGGAACCGGCGAGTGCGAGTCCCATGACGAGGAGGGATTGGAAAAAACACGTCCACGGGTAACCTGAGGCACGTCCTCAAAATCCGGGTAGTTGAAGGTTAGTACCAACCAGAAATGAGTGCTGCTGCCTCGGTAGCTCTTTACATAGTTTTTGGTTCACCATTTTGGTACCAGGTATTGATACCTTGCGACAACGAGAGCCATCCCAAAGCTTCCCACCTGATTTAATTATGGTCTCCTTTTGACCGCTTAGCTAGAAACAGATGGGTTCCTCTGCTTCAGACATGTTTTATAACCTATTTTGCCCGAGCCGCCTTTTTCAACCAGAAGGCCACCTATGCCTGGTTGAACTCAGGTGGAAACCTTCTGCAGGAAACCCTTTCAGGTGTCCCTTGGGTGGGTGAAATGGGTATGCGAAAGCTTCAGGCGTGATTCGCTTGGGTGCCATCGATTCGTTGAAAAGCACACATTGTCCATGTCGCAAAGCTGACTCCCCTGATTCGAGAGGTCTTGGATAAAGCAAACGGCAGCACGCATGATCCTTTTCTGTCCGGATTTGGAGATTTGGGTTCCTGAAATTGCCGGACTTCTCGGATGCTGTTAAAGATTCAGAGTTAGCCACTTGTAGATGACAAATTGTACGTGTGTGCGTACCCCTCCAGGTTGTTGATATCCTCTTTAGGCCTTTGTTAAAGCATGAAAGCTTACAAGGCGGTTGGTAAACTGTTTTTTCAATCCCCTCTCCACCCCGTTTGAGCAACGCCCAAGTCCCCCACTGACCATAGCGGGCCCACCCGGTAAACTGGGGATTGTAGTGTGGCCCCATGATAAATCAGACGGCTCTAAGTAGAAGATCTCCCCCAACGAAAGGCAGACGACAAGGCTTCCAAAGGGAGGTGTTTTTGCAAACTCCAAAATTGTACCAAGACGTCATTTTCCGTTTGGGTGTTCTCCAAAATTTGCCCCCCCCCCCCAAACTGGATTTCGTCTGTCCTTTTGGTTTACCAAAGGAGGGGCTACCGACTCAACAAAAAGCCGAGCCCATGGCCGTTCGCCTTTCGCAGGAGGAGATGGAGGTGGCCCAGGCTTGGCTGCAGGCTTCACGCATGCGCCTGGAGGCGGGTGGCCTCTGGGGACCAGGGCATTCCCTGGACTGCGAAATCCATTTCGCACTTGAGAAATCCTGGAATTCCAACAAGCAGTGGTTTCAACCATGGTTTCTTAGGTGGTGCAGTTTAGTCCATCCACAGTAGGCAGAAAATCCATGGCGATTCCTGGTTGGCCTGGTTTAACAAACCAGGGGAATCCGTCGATGTTCAACCAAAAGAACACCCATGCTTGATGGTCTTTGGAGCACCCCCCTAAAGAACAGGTGTCGTTTTTCCACCCTGCAGGCCTTGAGGGTCGAATGGGAGCAGTCCCCCTAAAGAGGTCACCATGGGAAAGACATGTGGACGCTTACTGAAGGCCGGCAAAGATCGCACAGATGTCCAAATCCATTTTATGCCTCTCGACTTACTGAAGCAAACCCAATTTGAACAACGTTCCTTGAATGGATCACTCCTTTGCCCAAAAACAGCCTCAAACCGGCGCTTGAAATCAAATTCCAACACCTTCCAAGGGAGGTCCCCTTTTCTTTTTTTTCCTACGGAGAGTCTCCTTTCTGCTTTTCCGGGCACAAAAAAAACCGCCCCCCTGGGGCGCACACCTTTGGCCGCGTGGCCCCGGCGCGCCCCGGGCGCGCTGGAGCGAGG
Organism: Effrenium voratum; assembly: GCA_963377175.1. Classification (NCBI taxonomy): domain Eukaryota; class Dinophyceae; order Suessiales; family Symbiodiniaceae; genus Effrenium; species Effrenium voratum. The sequence continues at coordinate 108,162 of CAUJNA010000902.1, read as the reverse complement.
CCGCGCAGCTGAAGGACACCCTGCGCGAGGCCCAGGACCGGAACCTGCGCCTGCGGGCCCAGCTGGAGGCGGCCGGTCGGTTTTAACCGGCGCTGGGGTCCACGTTTTTGTGCGTGTTTTTGTTTTCTTTCTTTTTTTCCCCCAAGTTCCCAGCTGCCCGGTGGATTCAGAGGTTTCTTGTTTCAACTTCTTGTTTGGCAAGGTTCGCCTTTAAAGTCAGCCAAGAAAGGATGTCTTTTTTTTTTGCGGATTGGTATTTATTGTAGGCGTTTTTTTGTTTTTTTGTTTTCGCTTTTGGCTTCTTGGCTTCTCGGCTTTTTGGCTTCTTGGCTTCTTGGCTTTTCGGCTTCTTGGCTTCTTGGCTTTTTGGCTTTTCGGCTTTTCGCTGGTTTATGCGGCTCTTGGCGGCTTTAGCTTTTTGCATCCTCTGCTTTCCCAGTTCCTGTCCGGGCTTTTTGGCTTTTGCACCCTTTCATTGGTTTTTGGATGTGGCTTCCCGCATCATCAGCATCACCAGGTTCCTTTTGAATTATCACTTCTTCGAACATCATGGGGGGGAACCCCCCCCCGCAACCCACCCGCTACTGTGTAGATTGCTTGCAGAGTAATTGCACCCCTATTTGAATCAACACTTCTTCAAACATCATGGGGGGGCTGCCGCCTCCCCCCCGGCTACTTTTTTGGATTTATCTTGCAGAGATTGAATTGCACCCCTAGTTCAATCATCACTTTTCGAGCGTCCAATTTCGTGAGAAAATGCTGCAAAATACGACATTTTAGGTATTCTGTGTAATCCATGTATGATCATGTATGTCTGTATGTATGTACTTCTTCGAACATCATAGGGGAAGCCACCCCCGCCAACCCTCCCGCTGCCTTTTAAATTCTATCGCACCCTTTCTTGAATCATTGCACCCCTACTTGAATCATCACTTCTTCCGACATCATGGGGGGGGCTGCCGCCCCCCCCCCCAACCGCCCCGCTACGTTGTGGATTTTCTACAGAGATTTAATTAATTGCACCCCTAGTTGAATCATCAATTCTTCGAACATCATGGGGGGGCTGCCGCCCCCCGCAACCCCCCCGCTACTTTTTAGAGATTTAATTGCACCCCTATTCAAATCATCACTTCTGCAAACAACATCATGGGGGGGGGGGCTGCCGCCCCCGCCCCCCCCCCCCCCCCGCTACTTGTTAGTGTGTTTTTATTCAGGGATTGAAACGCCCTCCTATTTGAATCATCATTTGTTTGACCCCGTCAACCCGCCAGCTACTTTTTGATTTTGTTACCGATTTGTTGGTGATGCTAGGGATGTTGGTCGGACATGCGGGGGGATGTTAAAAACGGTGCTGGGGATGTTGACGGGCTTGTGTAAAATGCGTCAATTTCGCGAGAAAATGCTGTAAAATACAACAAAATAAATCCGCACCCTTTTTTTGCCGCGGCCACTGGGCATCTGAGAGTTGGTACCCTGGTGTTGGTGGGTTTTAAAGGAAGACCAAATCCAGAAGGTGTGGGCAAAAACACATCAGCTGTCCAAAGGGGGCGAATCGACTGGATCTGACCTTTTGGGTTGGAACATGTTGGTACATAATTAGGTCCCAACGGTTAACCCGGTCCTTTGGGCAGGTGAGAAATTGCAGCAGTGGCGTCCAAATGGGGCCAAGACATGGTTTTTAAGCCTCTTTCCTTCCCGACTCAACCAACCTTGGAGCCTTCTCCAACTCCCGGCCGATTCGCGGCGGGGCGTGCCCTGATTGGTTCGGAGTTCGATGGAAAACTGACAACCCTGGTATGAGATTCGTCGAAGGGGTGGACATGGCGAAGGGGGCCCACCCATAGTGCATGCTCAGTGACTTCGTCCGGGGCTGACAACAACTGATCGAGTATGATCTATCGCGGGTTGACCAAAATAGAGGGATTTTGGGGGACCTGACATGGCGACCGCCAGGTTTGGGTGGGTAGCAGATAGGCCGATGTGTCAAGAAACATTCGTGTGGACTGGACAGCATTCTCACAGACAATTTGGTAGTGTTGCATATATGCAGAGATCATTCCTGCCATTTCAATTCGTCTTGACTTAGTTACTTGGTAATTCAGGGTTTGCAATTAGATTGCTGAATGCGAGCTCCATGGCGAGACAGGGCGAGACAGGGCGAAGCTCTGTGTTGGCGTATGACAGTTGCTTAGTGATCGTTGTTGGAAATGTTGACACTCGTTGGGCAAACTGCTGACTTGATACTGTTCAGGTGATGGACACCCTCAAACTGGGCCCTGGTCCCCCAAAAAGGAAATTCCTGCAAAACTGGTGGTTTTTTGAGCTCCATGTTAATTTGCAGGAGTGTGCGCCTTTGTTGTAGCAGGATCCTGTTCGTCAAACCATCTCATTCAGACCATACAACAATTTGCTGCGGGGGTTTATCGCTTTCTGCTACAGGTGTGGGAGTTGTGACAAGGGTATGGCCGGCCTGGCCAGCGGACAAACAGAGGCACGGAAGTAGAAGCATATGGGTAGCTTTGTCTTTTTTGAGTTGGTACCCTCTTTTTGTTGTGGGTAAACTTAAAGGGAAACAAAGGGTCTAACACTTGTTTTGCGGGGTCCCCTAAAAATGGACACACCCATATAGAATCATATGCGAAGGGGCTGGAAGTTCATTGCTGTACCTGTTTGGAGGTGCGTGAACATGACTGCAACATGCCCAGCGGTTGGTCAGATCAATGGACATGGAAGTGCTGTTCTTGGGGCTCCTCTTGTGTATCCAAGGCTTGCATCATTTCAGAATGGTTCCTTTGGAGTTATGGCTGGAATGACTACTGGACCATGGTTCGATGCACGTGCAGACTATATGGATGAGCAACTCTTGACCATTCTGGGATCGAATGTATAAGTGCAGTCCGGTATGTGGCGATTAGAGTACGACCGTCCTGGGAGTCTACGGATTCAGTCGCCTTCAGCATGTGGTGATCAGCCCAATGAGATGTTGACTCAGTGAATCCCAGTTTGCCGCCAGGCGTCCAAAATCAAAGCAGCGGAGGCTGGGATGCCTTTTGATATTTTTGTTACCTCTCGGATGTCTCCACGACCCCCAATCACCCCAAGGAAAAAAAGGGGGAATACGCCTTTCCGTTCAACCCCTCCAGGTAGCGGTTTTGCAGCTGGAATCCCAGGTCTGCTCCAAAAAGTAGAAGATATTTCACGATGAGACCAAATATGATCAAAATCTGAGTATGATTTCTGGTGCACAGTACCCCATGCCCTACGCGGATGTCAGGCAGAGCAGAACCGGGCGCGTGCGGAAGAGCTGAACCAGAAGCTGGCAGCAGCGTTGGGGTTCCCAAGCTGTGTGTTTGGGACATAAGTCGCACTCACGAAACACCGACCACAAGGTGTCTTTGTGTCACGTCCATAAAAACATGTACATGCGATTTGTTTAGAGACTCAGAATCCTAAACGATGTCCAAAGGGTCTCTGATTGAAGCTCATACCCAAATAGAATAGACTTCATAGGCTTAGGCAGATGCTGAGAATCGTGCAGACAGATCTTGCCCGGAGCAGACACCACTGCCCAAGTGTCATGTAAAACGGAAAGTGCCTTCAAGCGACCCCCGAAGTTTCAAGTGTAGAAGTCCTCGGGCAAGCTTAGCTTTATCCGGCTGTGGGTCAAAAATATGTACCCAAAATGGAACCCTGGTAAGTGGCAACATGGGCCAAAACTTGCGGTCCCCTTGCGATTTGATTTTGACCCACATCTCCAGCCAGGCAAAATCACCTGGTGTTCATGAACCACCAGACTCAGAAGGTACGGAGCTTCGGAGGGTTTGCGGCGGTGGTTTTAGGCTCCGTCATAGCCAAGTTACCCTCTGCAAGAAGTTCCCACAAATCCCTCCAAATAGGTCAACTATTGTTGTGTCTATGTATGGCTGTGGGTCAACACCAATGGTACCATTTGAAGATATGTGCACCGCCCATTCTAGTCTATTGTAGTGGGGATTGAATCGGATGTTCAAAGCCACCCCGGAAGAACGGTCTCAGAGGGAAGCTGACTTACTGCCCTACCAAACAACAGGTCACCAAGACTCAGCGCAGGTCCCACTGGGTCAAGCCATCACCCCACCCAAAACCCGGATCCCACTGCTTGATCACATCCGCACACATGGCTAGTGTGCCCAATAGAGGACCCTTCTCTACTTGGGTCACCCCCCAAAATTTACCCCTTGGCCAACCATCCCAGGTGAGCCACAATCAAAGCCCGGGTAGATGAAGGTAAGGGGAACTCCCAGCCAGAAATAGTTGCGGATATCCGCCTTCTTAATTCTTGAAGCAATGTTCTGGGTAGACCATTCTAGTTGAATTCCGGGTTTTGACTGTGACTCAGGTGTTTTGTCCACGCCAAATCCCACGGCGACATTTAGGTGAAGCGCGACACCTTAGAGGCCCACCGCGCCGAGGATCCCACGGCCCGGGCACCCGATGTTTGGGCGAACAGGGAAGCCACATGTGGATGGTGCGGGGTTTACGGTATTCGGGGTATGGGTTGCATGAGTTGTCCTTTGAAGTGACCTTTGTTTCGTGTTGCATATGTTTTTTTTCTTCTTCGCGTCGCGCGGACTCGCTCTGCATCCGAGAGAGAGAGAGAGAAAGAGAGATGTTGGGTGGGTTGTGTAAGTTTTAATTACGGACCCTTGGTTGTGGACGTCATGTAGTTGGGGATAAAAAGTCCGCCAACCGCTTCTTATAGGCAGTTCGACCTTGGTGTGGACATCAAAATTCGCTGGGGATAAAATGGCCACCAACCGCTTTTGAATCGGTCATTAAAGACTTATAAAGTCAGGGCAAACGTTATGTCAAGCCCTTCTTGTCCCACTGCTCCGTCAAAATATGTCAAATTAATGAGCTCCTCATGGATCTGGATCATTGCACGTCTCTCGTGCACGTCTTTTTAATGCTAGGTCCCCCAGTAGTGCTCTTTTACCCTTTTTTGGGGAAGGGTTCCCCTACTAACATAGACTACAGAAAAAAGGGTACCCTTATTCTAACCTCTTTACTGGAGGACCTAGGATGTGTTTTTTTTTTTTGTGTGAGACTCTCTGAGTATTCCGTGTCCCTGTTAGACTGATCATAGGCTGTCGGATGGTTTCACCGAACCTCGTGTCTAAACGCTTTGGTCAGGTAACCCGGGATTTGGATTGGTGGTTTGGGGATTTCTTGTAGAGGGTGAATGGGAAACCCCTCCTGAACCACCAAACCACCAATCCAACCACCAACTAAGAGGAAGCCGAAGTAGGTTTCAATAGTTGCAACTTCTTTTGAGGGGCCAACGACAACTTCTTGGTTTTCCCAGCCACCAGATGGAAGTGCCCTTTGCCAGACCCCCTATTCACCATTTCCCCAAACGGTTTGGATTGGTGAGTCTGGGGGGTTTCCGGGCCAAGAGCACTTCAGTAGCTGGGCAAACAGCATCTTCAATCCCAGACCCTGCACAGTCAACCAGCTGAACATGTGTGTGAAAAGGGTGTGTGTTTTTAGAAAGACAAATCACGATAGCAGTCAGGAACCGGCTGCAGGCACATCTACATGAATGAAGATGACCGTTTGTTTTGACGCCCCTGTTTGCAGATTTGCGGCCTGCAGGCAATCGCCCTATGCGTTCGCACCAAAACGGTGTTATAGCCATTGAATTGCAGGGCTGGTCTCAAGCCCATCATTAACATCCAGTAAAGTGCTCCGATTTGCTGCAGCAGCATATCCCTTTGAACAAATGGGTGTGCTGTAGCCATTTATACGGTTCACTTTGGTCGAATATGAAGGTTCGCTTGTTTCATGTTGGTTCCTTTTCCCCTGATCCCATGGCCAACACCTGTCAGTCCGTAGTGGCAGCATCGCGGAAGGCGGGGCTGCGCAAGACCCATGACCCACAACCACAACCCATAAACCAGAATTCAAAGACTTCCTCCACTGACCCCGAGACCAAAACCCCAAAGAAATATATGGCATGCAGTTAAGCCTTATTTAGGGCCTTTTCACCCCTTTACTCTGATGTTTGGCTTGTATGTTCCAGTCTGTTGGTACAACCTTTGAATGACCCAAAACCAAACCCCACAAGCCAAAGCCTAAAGCATGACCCCCCACTCACACTCCACAACCCAAAACCCATAACCCAAAATCCACAAGCCACAACCCATAAACCGCGTGACCACCACTTCCTTTCACCCAGCGCCAAACCTTTGACCCACAGATCCTAAGGCCATTTTCCCCCAACCCAAACCCTCCAAGAAAACAAACCCTCGACCCTTTCCCCGCGCGCCGAGACCGCCCGGCTCCGCGGGGAAGTCCGGCGCCTGGGCCAACGCAACGCCGCGCTCTGCGCGGCGCGAGATCGCCTGGCCCGCGCCTCGGGGCCCCAAAGGTCGCGGGTGCCATGGCCGATGCCCAAGACTTCAAGGGGTCAAGGGGCCAAGAGGCAGTAGTTTTTTTGGGGGGGTGGTGGGGTTTGAGGGGTGGGGTTTGGGGGTGGTACAGGGTGGCCATTTTGGGTGGCACCCGGCGCTTTAAGCTTCGGCAGTGCCCAAGTTGGGTTTGGGGAGCTGCTCATGGAGGTTCTCCAAGTCATGTATTTGCTGATGTGTAGGTAGAATTTTGGTGTTTGCCCCCATGAGAAGAAGCGACATGTTCCAAACTGTGTAGAACATAGAGTTCTAGATCGGATGCATGCAGTGCACTTCATGGTCATCCAGTCAACATGCCATGATCTGCTTCGGTTAGATTGATTCAGGGTGTGAACCAGATGCCTGACGTTGATGCTCATCTCTTTCAAAATATTTCAAAGATGTTCCGTTGCAGCACCTTGAAACCGAAGTCTTTACCTGTTATCGGAACAAGTCAGGAGAACTTCCAAAAAAAATCCACAAATCGGGAGAACTTCCAGAAAAAGAAAAGAAAAGAAACAACAAACACCCAACAACGTCTCCACCGGTTTCTTTGCGAACAGAACAACTCACTGGAAATACAAACAACTCGACACTTGGAGCCGCCGGACTTGGAGCCGGTCTGTCACTGGCCGCTTGGTTTCAAGAAGCCGCTCGCTCCAGGCGGCTCAGCTCGAGCTGGAGGAGGGCCCGGGGCCCTGCACGTGCCGGGCGTTTCCTTGAGCTTGGGCTGAAAACCGAAGCATTCGGAAGGAAAATCAAAGCCAAATTCGGTTTGAAGGAAAGCCAAAGGTCCCCCAGCGATTGGTGCCCTTTTACCGGTTTTTTGGGGAGGGTTCCCGTACTAAAATAGGCTACAAACATAAAAATGCTACCCTTGTTCAAACCTCTCTCTACTGGTCGCGGACCCAAAAAGCGGCCACGGTCCAAACAGCGAGACGTGGCGAGCCGATGACTTGTCAGCCCCTGGTTCCCTGGTTCTGTTCCCTGGCTCTATTATTTTGAGGGGGGAGTTCACTTGCAATCAGGTCCTTCTGTCCTTATCCGTGCTGTTAAGCCTCATGAGTTGCAAAATCGTCGCATTGCATCCCTCTGTAGCAAGGAAGCATGGGAGATGGGAATTCTGGGCAAAAGTACGGCATCCAAGCTTCGAGCGGAGGTCCTCATGTGTTTTTTGTCTCGCAGTCAGTTGTTTCAGCCGGTCCGGGCAGTACACAAAGTCCACGCAACACCCAACAAACCGTTGTTCCCCCCTTAAAAATGAAAACGAGGGAGGGGGGGAGACGCCTGAAACTGCATTTATGGTTCCATTTTTCCTGGGAGTAGCAACATAGAGTTGGGGACCCCTGAAGGCGGGGCCAAACCGTTGCTCAGCGGCATTTTCTGAAGGATGGCCGTCTCCCGAGCGAGGGCCTTGCCCATCCCATCCCAGGCACATCCGAGGCTGAGGAGGCTGGGGGATTAAAGCTCTCGCTGTTTGACTTACAAGCTCAGCTTGCTTCTGAAGCTCCGAGCTTCGTCAAACCCGAGCCCCAAAGGTCATGTTGACATACCAAACAGGGAGACTGCTTCAATGCAAAGCCCGGGTCGAGACGATCGCGCCTCCTTCCGCGCCTGTAAACCTAGGCCGGAAGTTCCCTAAATGTCGGATTTGTTCTATTTGATAATATGTGTTTGTTGTTTGGCCACAAACGCGATCAGTCTGATAGAACGCCGCACAGGTTTGGGGATCCCAACAGCTTTGTCCGGTGACCTGTACCGTCCATTTGCCAAGATGCATGTGTCAGAGGCGACAGTCTCAGCGAGTGCCAAGCTTAGCTTTGAGGTAGCCGGAGGTTTGCTAGTTTGACCAATTGCATATGTGTGTGTGTGTGCATGATGTGTTGCGGAGTGTCTCTGTGTGTGTATGTGTGTGTCTGTTTGTGCGTTGCGTGATGTGTCCCTTGATGTGTTTCCGTGATTGTGATTGTTGTGGTTCTCGTTTGCGTGTCTTATCGCAACTGCAAGTTTGAGGTGAGTTGTGCTTCTCTTCCTTGGGTGATTGTAAAGCGAAAACGGCGGGACATTCAACCGAAATCCATTTGGTGGCTCCAAAAATCCTACAGAAAGCCGCCAGCTGCTCCTTAGCCTCAGGCGTGGATCCCAAGCGAGAGCAGCTGCCGCACCTCCTCGCAGCCATCCAAGGCGCGGCGGCGTAGTTGTTGCTTTGTCAGGCGCCACGGTGCCATGGCGGCTGACAAGGGGGGCCCCTAGAAAAGCAAAATGAGCCACAATCAAAACCAGCTACTTTCCCTGGGTTTCCGGAGGTTTTCTAGAAAGAAGGATCCCTGGAAAGAATGGGGACGGTACCCCTAGAACAATTAAAACCCGGGTAGATGAAGGTAAGGGGCAGTCCCAGCCGGAAATAGTTGCGGATATCCGCCTTTCTAATTCTTTACATGGTTCTGGGTTCATCATTTTTGTGCCAGGTTTTGATTGTGCCTCAAATGATCTTCCAGGTACCCTCCAAGAGGTTCTATATGAGTGGAAGCAGGGTATACTTTGATCTGCTTTTGCAGGGAAATACTGTTGTTTTGCACTTGCTTTGCTTCTGTTGAACTCTTGAATGAATTGTGTATAAATGTCAGCTGAGTTGTAAAGAAATGTCTGTTGGAAAGGACATCCAGGGTAAGTTTTAATTTGAAGTAGAACATAATGTCTTTTTCGAAGTTCAAACCAATAATATGATTGGGTTAAGTCCTTGTTGAATTTTGCTAAGAAACAGTTAGATGTTGTATTGAGTTTGATACACATATTTCAAAAGGACATTATTCAGAGGTCCAAACATCGTGGTTTGTCTAGCCCTCAGCACTACCATGGTCAGAAAACACCGTTTATTTACGGTGTCCTGTAGCGTTGCTTGTACTAAATCCACATCTCCGCCAACAGCCGCTCTCTGCAGTTCAGTTTGAATTTGAATTGAGTGAACTCAATAACCAAATGCTTGTTCCGCATCCGAGATTGGAATCTCTATCTTAAATCTAGAGTTTAGAGTTTAGATACAATTCCTTACACAAAAGCCGACCACAGAAGCTATTTTGATTTAACATTTACACTTGTTTTCCTTTCCAACACAATGCTCTGTATCAATATGTCAACATCTAGACAAATCTTATTCAATCGAGGTCAGCTTTTTAAGCTCATTTTAACCTGGATTCTTAAGTAGGAATTCCTTTCAATAAAGCAAGTCCACTGGATCAGCCCTGCCCCAGGCCAAACACCAAAAAACGCGGACAAAACAAAATCAGAGAAACAAAGCCAAACAACTAGCACAGTGAGTGGCTACCTGTTTTAAAAGTGCCTAACAAATGTGATTTGTGTTGTTTGGTTTTCTCGAGGTTTGTTTACTTCTTCGGAAGCCTGGAAAAATACATTAGTTTACACATCCCTCAAGAACAATGTTCATAGGTCCTAAGAGCACGCAAAATACACACTGCCACAGGCCCCTGTTCTGATTTCGAAGACACTGCGGCATTGCAAGCGAGCTGTTCCCAACCTCAGGATTGCCTGGTTTTCCTTCCATTGCCCAGCTGGACTAACTATAAGCGGCTGGCTCGTCTTTTCTGAGTTGGTACCCCCTTTCTTGAGGGTTTTAAACGGAAACCAAAAGGACAACCACGTTTTTTGGTGGGTTGCGGAACAAAAGGCACTGCCGCAATCAGGGCTTTGGACCAGTTCCATGTGTGCCGATGCCTTTGTGAAGCTAGCGAGTGTCAGGAACTCCTTGGGTGGTGGTTTGGCTGTGTGGTTTGGGGGTTTGAACCCCTGGCTTTAGCGGTTAAATGGACCGATCCCCAACCTCTAACTATTGTATGGAGGGGGACCTGTTCGGGCATTTATGGATATTTAGTTGATGGATGTAACAAGAGCCCCGCATCCAAATCAATAGGGGAGCCTTTTGCGGTAATGTTGACCCCTTCCCATTAATTGGGGGGTAAACACCCCTCTTGGGGAGGGTTCCCCTAACCGAACCGGTTCAGCTCCCAGCTCATGGGGCAAAAAAAGAAAAGAAAAGAAGTAAACACCCCTTGGAGATGAATCCCAAACCAGAAAGCAGAACACAAGAAACAAGAAACCGTGACATCAACCAGAGGAGTTCTGCTTCCCGGAGCCCGGTCCGCCAATCGCAGGCCTGGAGCAAGAGACCGGGAAGCTGAAGGAAGCGCGGGCCAGCGCCGAAGAGCGGTCCCGGCAGGCCATAGCGCTGCGCCCAGCCGGAACGTTTGGGCGAGCGTTTGTGTGGCTAGGTCCCCCAGCGATTGGTGCGCTTTTACCCTTTTTTGGGGGGAGGGTTCCCTAGTAAAATAGACTACAGAAAAACTTATTCTAACCACTCTACTGGAGGACCTGGGTGGGATTTCTGAATTTCCTTCTTTGGCACCAAAAGTGACCGGTTCACTGGAAGCAACCAGTCATTTACAACTGTTGAGGAGGTCCAGTGACCCCTGGTTCTGCAACCGCATGGTTTGGACGACACACAGTGGTCTTTGGATTAAACAGACATCAGTTTCCCTCGCGTGTTGTAGTTAAGAAAGGGGATCTTGGTACATTCACCAAAGTTGGGTGACGGGAATTGGTTTTCTCACCATCCATTCAAATTGGTGGACTGAAGATTGTCTCGCAACGTCCTCTTTCCAGTTCCCAAGACAAAGAAAACAAAAGACCCCCCCTTTCCCACTGTGGTTTGGACAAGGCAACTGAGAGTGTTCCAGGTAGGTCCGAAATCGTCTAATTGCCCACTTTGGGGGCCTCAAGGCTGTCTTTTTACTGGACCCACAAAATGGATGGGTGTCCTGTTGGTTTCCTTCTGAACTACAAAAAAATGGGGTACTAACTCTAACTAGGTCCCGCAGTAGTGCCCTTTGACCCTTTTTTGGGGGAGAGTTCCACTACTAAAATGGACTACAGACAAAACCCTTATTTATTCTACCGTCTCTGCTGCACAACCTAGCCAAAGAAGACGCGCCCAGGTTGATCCCCTCCCTTCGCACGCCCAGGCACGCGAGACGAAGCTTCGGAACCAGCTGGCTGCGAGTGCGCTAGCCGACTTGACGCGGCCGTGCGAAGCTGACCAGCTCAGTTGTTCAAAGCTCACCTTTTGACTAAAAATAATGATCCGTGTTTGGTCAAGGTTCCAAAGGAAAGGTGATCACCTTTTCTTTCCAGATCCCTAAAATCCACTGAGAATCCCACAGCCCTGAATTGTTATTGTCAGGGCCCTGAAGGCGGAGTCTGGAAGTCGGTGTTTCGAGCCTCGCGTGGAGCCTCTCCATCGAGTCGCCAGGTGACAGGAAGCTCGAAACTGCGCTGGCGGAGCGACAGGCCAGTGCCCCAGTTGGGATTTGGGTGAGGTCGAATCGCGAGGCAAATGTTCCTATAGGGGTAGCTTCCATTTCCATTCTTTCCAGGGATCCTTCATTCTAGAAAACCACCAGAAACCCTGGGGGAAAGGCTGGTTTTTGAAAAGAACGATGGCCGAAAAGAATGGGACATCAACCCCTAGAAATGTGTGCTTGAATTTGTCCAGTGCTCATGCTCAGCGTGCTAGATACCTCTTCGCAATCTCGGAAGGACGACACAAGGGGATTGGTCGTCCATATGTTTAGTTTCAGGGAGCCACCTGGATGGGCCCGAAAGAAAGGCCCGGCGAACGTGGGACCATGAAACAACCCTTGCGCCCCCAAAGTCACCCTCTGTCATTGCCAATGTCCAGGGGTCCAGGAGTGAGCCGCCAAAGTGACCCTGGATCGTTTTGCGGGGGGGGGTGTTCGATTCTGTGTCTTAAGACACCCGGACGGAGGCGGAGCATGCCTCTCGCACCGAGCGCTTGCAAGAGCAGCTGCGGGAGCGCTACGAGGCCGGAGGTGGCCAGCTTCGGTGCGTCGGAGTCCAACAAGACGGCCCAAGAAAAAGTTCAGCATGGTCTGCTAAACAGCAGGCGGGAGCATTTGCAAGCTGATTTGTTCTTCTGCAAAATCGAATACCGTCTTCAGCTATTGAGCTCCCAGGGCACAAAGTGTCCTGTGCGTCAAAGCTTTGCCCGAAGCTTTGCCGCGTGGGGATCCAAGGTATCAGAGTCAGTTTCATATGCTCTTTTTCGCGGTTTTCGTAGAATATAGATGGCGATTCCTGGTTGACCTGGTTGTTTCACAATCTACCAGGGCCATTGATCATGGGGTTTCCCAAAAAGCACACCTATGGTCAGCGTGCTACGTCGTGTTTGCGCCAAAAGCGCAGAGGGACGCATTGGTTTTCGCCCCAGGCGATCGATGCTTGTCAGAAAGATGCTGACAGAGTCATGTCTTGAGCTTAGCCAGCTTTGGCAGTGGCTGATCAACATGTCTTTCAGGGCCCCCTGCTGTTTTGACCAGTGGTGAAAGTCATTTTTGTGGTTTCCTTAATGGTGCTTTTACCTGGAAAGGACCTTGTGATCAACCCCCATTTCAAAAAGAATGAAAGGCGTGGAAGGCTTGGCTCACGAAGATTGGCACAGCTGGCATGGAGGTTTCCTATCTCGGAACATGTGATTTCAAGGGGTGCAAAAAAGACCCTTTGGTGAATAAGGTGGGGATTTAGGGTTCACCCACCACTTTGGAGCTGGTTCCCTATTAGAAAAGTCATAGCCATGTGCTGGTTGATCCGACTTGTGTTTCAAGGCTCGAACTAGAGGAATGGCAAAAGGAGTGCGATGTGAAGGATGCGGAGATCAAGGCCCGACACACGCGGCTTCGTGTTTTGGACCTGGTGCTTGCCTGGCAGACATGTCGCCGTCCGAAGCAAGGTTCCTATGTTTTGCTCTGCTCACCTTGACTGCTATGGGGTTAGATCCTTAGACTTTAACTTTTTGATGTAAATAGAGGTGTTCTCCATGAAACCCCAAACAAAATATATTCACTTTTTGCATGGGGGTCAACAGATGTCAACAGCAACGAAGTCACATCAATGTTTGTAGCAACATGCGCATTGCTCAGGAGCTCAACGGTGCACGCCTCAGCGCTGTGCCATGGTGACGAGTTGGGGCTGAAGTGGAGACGTTTTCATTTTGGGCCCCGGGCAAACCCCTGGAAACTACGTGCCTGGAGTCTCCGTGACCCTCGAAACATGGGGTCATGACCCCGAGAAAAAAAAAAGGCCCGGGTCATTCGACGTGTGTTTTGAGGCCCTTCGAACTTTGGGGGTCCAAGCCGTGTGCGCTTCGAACAGTCTTGGTTTCAAAGATCCAGCCTGATCCAGCTGAAAGTCCCGCTCACCATTTTGGCCAAGGCCACTTGGAAAAGGTCCAGCGCAGTGAGCGGCAGAGCAAGATTGTCGTGGTGCCAGGGCCCCAGGGCGAAGCTATCGATCCCAGATTTTGCCCATAGCCAATGGACCTGAAATGACCGTTGAGTTAGTTCTCCTTATAGCACCGTTTTTGGTCATGGCAACGCAGGTTCAGCAAAGTGCATTTGGAGGTGTCCCATGTTGGGCCAACGACAGTTTGGCCCAGATCCCCTGTGTATGCCTCCAGGTCTGTTGGGCAAACCTCCAAGTCTTTGACGCAATCAACATTCACACATGGGTGAACTTGACCCATATCGCCATCATGTCTTCCATTGTGGTACTGATCTGCCTTGGGTGGTGGTTCTCCTGAACTGGGTGGGCGAGCAGAATTGTCCAGCGTGAATCATTTCGGTGCATGAGCCCCTCACCGCACTGCAAATATCGCTCACTGTGTGGAACTATCCTCCTGTCCACATGGAACTACCCTCCTGTCCACAAATATGAAACCTAGGGGGGGTCCTGGAAGACCATGTTCCTTCGAAAGAAACCTTTTGGCGGGTTCCATGTTAGTGGAACCGAGGGTAGCGCCCCCCGGTTGGGGATTGGGAGACGAATCAAACATGTCCCAGCGAGAAAGCGATTTTGTACCCGTTTCTTGTTGCGGCGATCATGTAGCGGAAAGTCCTACTGCCGCAAACGTGAAGCCCGAAAGGTCCCTCAAGATGCAAGCTATGATTAAAAGAT
>CAUJNA010000902.1:53691-91191 GCA_963377175.1 Effrenium voratum | reverse complement strand
TGTCGTCGCCTCTTTGTGTGTCTGTGTCTGTGTGTTTCTGTTTATGATTTTTTGTTTTGACCACCATTGTTGGCAGACTCCATTCTGACACGCACATTTGGCTGTCGAGGTTGCGCTGGTTTGCTCTCTTGACTACAGTGGCCTCAGTAGTTGTCTTCGCTTGTGCCGGCGGCCCAGGGGACTCAGAATGTGCTTTCGACCCCTGATTGTGACATTTGTCCTTTGCTTTTTGATCGCTTCAGTGTCTCAGTCAGGGTTTACACCCCAAGTTTAAAGGTGAAACCTCAGGTGTTGAAAGCAGATTTGCCTTGGGTTTCCCTTTAAAGGGCACCGGAAACCCGGGTGTGCAAACACCAGTTTTGCTCACCGAATCCCAGGCCGGGCTCCGCATGTGGGAAGCCGAAGGCGATCCGAGTTGGATGGACCACTGGTTGGACCCGTGGGTTTTGGGTCTGTGTTAAGACACGGCCATAGGCGAATGAGTGAAGGACGTCGATGGCTGTTTTGCTATGAACTTGACATTCTTCAGGACTTGGGAGATGGCTTTGGAGCTATACCCCTGTAGTATCGAGTTCCAAGGTTCCAATTGCGACTCCGCTCCCACTCAAGGGGCAAAGACATGCCGGAAACCGAACCGAGGGCCAAACGGTTGGAAACATGGTTGGTGCGAGAGTAGTTGAGGCATTTTGAGGTGTTTGAGTCCACGCGGCTTGAAAACCAGCGCGGCACTTGGGGTGAACGCGGCACAAAGCAGTCGGGTGGAGCTCATTTCCAATTTTAGGACACCCACCGTTGGCAGGAAAGCCATGGAATTGGACGCCAGCAGATAGGCTGGGGGCAGGGTTACTCATTGATAGCCCAGTCAACGGTTGCGCATCCCCAGAAAGCTACATGTGGTTTGATAAAAAGGTCCTTTACATGGAATGACCATGAGGGCAAACCACTAAACAGATGATATGTGCCGCTGAACGGGACAAGTTACCCATGGTCCTTGGGGCTTAGGAATATTGATCAACCCCCATATGCCCCAGGGGCGAACAGTATGGCTACGCTCAATGGCAAGTAACAGGGGTACACCATCACCTTGCCCAGCTTGAATACAGACTGGGGCACACGGACCCACACACACACATGTTTTGTTTGTTTAATTTCTCTCGTGGCTTTTGTCTTCTTCTTTTTTTCCAGCCCTTGTTGTATGATTGCGAGATGATACCTCACAGTGCATGCGAATGTGCAAAGAAGTGTTTGATATCATGTATGCTGTGGGCGAGTCTCGCAGTGCCTTCAATTCAGCTCTCAGGCGCCGTCCTTCTGAGCTTTGAGCTGAGTCGGATCGGCGAATTGCTGCGGGAGGTCTTGTCTGAAAGGAATTGCTTCCCATTTTGTGAGCTTCGGCGCAGCGTTGAATCGCATCGGCAACCTGGCGCCATTGTTGGAGTTCATCTGGAAGGGAGGCCTACACCCCGGACTTCTGGTTATTTGCTTTGAGGTGAAGGCATGTGGGACATCTCCAGGTTGGCGATATCGCGCCAGTTTCACCAAGCCAGGTGCATCACGGTTCACACCTGGTCAAGGGCTGCTTGGGGCGCGAGCAGCGTTTCTCTACGTAATTCGTTTTTGCCTGGCGCAGGGGTGCGAGTTTCTGAATGGGTATCGCTTGTGGAGAAAACAGCCGCTGCCTCCAGTGCATCTCAAGGCTCACTCAGCACGTGCCGGCGCTTGAAACCAATTATCGCCCCGGGCTTGCAGGTCGGAAGGCTTGTTCTGTTGAATCTGCCTGGGAAAGAGCCGAAAGAGCCATAGAAATCGACTCTTTCTTGAGTCAGGAACTCTCCATACAGATACATCAGCATCTGTTCCATCCATCACCTGTTCCCATGTTCGGATTCCCAACCGAGGCGCAGTTGCCTTTTCTTCCTTCGTAGTTTCTTCGCGTCTTGATGGCGACTTTTGAGCAGCTGGTGCATCCTGGCTTGGCTGCGGGGCTGAGGGAGCTGAAAATCGTGGCGCCCAACAGCGTCTCACTTGAAGCGAATCGACCTTTTCACCTTTCAGTATCCTTTTTTTGGTCCGTATCTCTGAGTACCTGGACTTCAAACTGTTTGGGTTCGGACCAGTAGCCAAAAGTCCGGACTTGTTTTGGCCGAGCCACTCAGGAAGTGAGATAGTTCGTCAAGGTTCCGAAAAGTGATCATTTTTTAAGGTTCAGGTCCCTAAGGGCCAGCTGAGGCATCCAACAAAATGCCATCCCGTTGGGCCTTTCGGGGCGAGATGTGCTGGTTTGCGCACAGACCGGCTCCGGCAAGACTCTGACCTTCCTCCTGCCCATCCTGCAACGAGACTTATCTTCAACAACAACTCGGGGACCGCCTTGCAAGAAACAAGAACAACAGATGGTTTGCCTTGTGGTGTCCTTTTAAATCTCCCCCCGAAAAAAAGCCTGGTACCCTAAAAGGAGGGAAAACACATAAAACGCAAGCTCTTTTATTTTCAGCCACGGCCAAATGGGTATGACTTTTTCGAGGGTACCCTTTTTTGACGGTTTGAAAGGGAAACCAAGAGGAAAATCCGCCCTTTTTTGGGGGTCCAACCTTAAAAAATAACATACCCAAATGCTCATTGTTTTTAGGGGACCCCGCGAAATGGTGGCTTTCCTTTTTGCTTCCGCTCCAAAACACCCCAAACAAGCGTACCCTCAAAAAAGACAGAGACCCAAGCGGTCAGAGGATTTGGGTATGGGTCAAAATTAAACCACCTGGGGACCGCAGGTTTTAGTCTACTTTTTCCGTTTGCCAATGCAAGCCATTTTGGGGTTACCCTATTTTGGACCCACAGCCATTTGTGGTTTTCGCCGGGATTCGCTTCCAGGTTTGGATTCCAGTGATCAACAGGCCGCCGTTCTGGCGCCAACTGAACAGCTGGCACACCAAGTGGCATCAGTGGCGCGGCATTTGGCCAAGTACCTGAAGCGGCCCATAGATGTGGCGGAAGATGGCCCAGGTGTGCCCCAAAAGCTTAAAAATGCGAGTTGTTTGGATGTTTAAGTTGCAACTTGGGGGAAATGTGTGAAGATGAAAGAGCTAGGGCAAACCGCAGGCTTTAGTTTGTTGTTGCCTTTTTTTCCAAGGTGCCATTTTGGTACATGTTTTGAGTCACGGCCACATGTTGATTATGACTCACATACAAAGATGCAAATACAGCATGGGTACGCCTGGATATGCCCTATTACCGCAGGGCTACCGAAGCAGAAGCACACAGGGGCGAGATGCGGCGAACATTGTCAGGCGAGCGCAAGCTGTTTGTGGGCACGCCTGACAAGTTGGCGCGAGCGGAGCTGGGACATCTCACGATCCTGGCCATTGATGAGGTGGGCGAAACTCCCAGATTGACCGTGAGATGTGTAGCTGCTGAGTTACCGGGAGAAATACGGTCTCAGCCCAAGTTGCGTCCTTGGCGGCTTTTGTCCATATCGGCTTGTCTCTTTTTGACTTGGTGCCCCTTTTGGGGTGGCCTTAAAGGGAAACCAAAAGGACACCCCGCCCATTTGGGGGGGATCCCTTATTCTGAGATGAGCTTTGAAGAGACCTCACGTGGATCTCAAGCAGAGATTGCTGACCTTGCTTAACATCTAGAAGCTTTCAAAGTTCCCCCACCAAGACGACCCACCCCCAAACCGATGGAAGAAAAATCTGGCGGCTGGTCGCGTCCATGGGGCTCTGTCTTGTCGCGTCCATGGGGCTCTGTCTTTTCCAGACCCCCCAAAAATGAAGGATTCCTGGTTTCCCTAAAAAGAAGACCACAAAGCTTGGTGGCTCCCAGCCATCCCCTTACAGGTGTTTAGGGTTTAGTGGAGTTTCCGAATTTGGCTAGTTAAACTTTTCGCAGGAGAGCTGGCAGCCCAGAAAGGCTAGGTCCCCCAGTAGTGCCCTTCTCACCCCTTTTCTTGGTTGGGAGGGTTCCCCTACTAAATCAGACTACAGAAAAAACAAATCGGGCTACTAAATTAGACTGCAGAAAAAACAAATCGGGCTACTGAATTAGACTGCAGAAAAAACAAGTCGGGTACCAACTTATTCTAACCTCAAACTACTGGAGGGCCCAAGGAGTCCCAACTCCACCCGACCTGTCCACCCCAGGCGGATCTGCTGCTTTGCGCGGGTGGCTTGGAAGCCCAGCGATTGGCCATCGAAGAAGTCTTGCAGACCTTGGAGCCCCGCGCCGCGCCTCGATCTCTCGGGAAAGGTTTTTTGGTTTTTTGTGCTTTTTTCCCCCGGAACGATAATGCCTAAGGTGGGAAACCAACCCAACAGGAAAACCGCAACTTCGGGGTTTTCTCTATTTTGTGTGTGTGTGCGTTTTTCTGTATGTGTTTGTTTCTGGTGTTGATTGTCCATTGGGGTTAGGCCATCATCTTCTGTGTACTCTTTGCCCAGCTGAAGGGTTAGGGGAATTTGCCCAGATTGCCTCCGAAGCTATGTAGTCATTGTCGTTTTTGGAATGCGGGCGGTCGTTCCAGGGTGTGTGTGTGTGTGTGTGTTGGGCTTCCCTGAAATACGTTTGTATATATCAGAAGGACATGAACATCTATTATATATAATGTGAATAATGTGTTTCAATACACAGTCGTTATTCAATAGATGGTGGTTTGATTTCATGAAACTAATATGCACCAGTATGGCAACTTGAAATCAACGCAACACGGGTCTTGGGTTTTTTGCTCTCCTTTGATCGCTTTCTTGGGGGTGAGTGACCCCTTAAGATTTGTGTGAGTTGATCATGTCCTCAAGTCAGGCAACTCTAGACATGGGCGTGTGTGTGCGTGTGTGTGCGTGTGTGTGTGTTGCCGAATTCTCTGTCCAAGCTTACAGAAGGGCACCAGAGCCCCTTTGGCTCCTTTTCTAGTCGGCGGTAGACATCGTGACCCAAAAAATGTGGATACTTGCATCTTCAGTAGGTAGGTTGCAACCATGGCAACCGGGACGACAGGGAGAATAATACAAAGTAACCACATAGCCAGCACATAGCGTGTTGTGTGGCTGGATTCTGGTTCCATATGGGTTGCATCTATATGGACACGTTTTTGTTGAGGGGTGGTTGTCCTATGATTTCCTCTGGAAAAAAACAAAACAAAAAACGGGTGCCGTCCGCAGAAGACACAGCCATATGTGAAATGTATACATGTATGTGCTACCCGGGCGGGCGGGCGTGGGTGCGTGGGTGCGTGGGTGCGTGCGTGCGTGCGTGCGTGCGTGCGTGCGTGCGTGCGTGCGTGCGTGCGTGCGTGCGTGCGTGAGGTGTTGGTGCCTTTTGGGACTGATAAATCTAGAATCTGGGGGACGTTAATCCTCGAACATATGCATATATATATATATAATATGGCTGTGGCTCAAAAAAGTGGTACCAATTTTTGGGCTTGGAAACAAAGACCATGCGTAACCCCCACACCCACAATGAATATATGCATGAGGCCACGGGCGCTCTGCAGCTGTATTTGGCTATGGCGCACCTTACGGAGCAAAGGGAGGAGGAGCTTCTGAAGCGATTTCCCCACGTCCAGCAGGCAAAACCCCGGGTTCAGAGCACGGGTGGGAGACGTGAGCTCCCAAAATGGTGGGGTTCCTTGTGGTTTGCCGTGAAAAAGCTTCAAAACGGGTGCCCTCAAAAAGAGATGCCCGTAAAATGGTGGGTTTCCTTTTGGTCTACCTTTACACAACCACACCAAAGAGGGTGCCCTCGCAAAACGACACCCATGGCACCCGCCAAGAGCGCTTGACACTTGACACATGAGGTTTGGACATAACAGTGACTTGTGGGGTAGGGTCGATTTGGGTCAGTTCGGTTCTGAAGGAGCCCAATTTCTTTGCTGAAGATTTGCCGCTATCCATCAGGAATCCATTATTTGGTGCTGTGATTGGCTGCTTGGATTTGGAGTTGAATTTTTGGCCCCCTGGGACACAAGAAGCCACCAATCCAAGCAAGGAAAGCTGAATCTGGTTTCAAGGAAACACGATGTAGGGTTCAGTGGTACACTGGTACACCTTTTTCGCTTTTCGTTTGGTGGGTTCCTACTAAACTCCCAACAGTGATTCCGCAAAAAGGAAGATGTCTGGAAATGGTTTTAGAAATGCTTCTGTTGGGCAACCAAAATTCCCCACCAGACAGTGGAGCGGCGTGCATGCGATTCCTGGATGAAGGAAATCTAATCCACTTGGCACCAGCTGGGTGGTTGAATAATCCACTTGGCACCAGATGGGATGGTTGGATAATCCACATGGCACCAGCTGGGTGGTTGAATAATCCACATGGCACCAGATGGGATGGGATGGTTGAATAATCCACATGGCACCAGCTGGGTGGTTGAACAATCCACATGGCACCAGATGGGATGGTTGAATAATCCACATGGCACCAGCTGGGTGGTTGAATAATCCACAGTTGAATAATCCACATGGCACCAGCTGAGTGGTTGAATATTCCACATGGCACCAGATGGGATGGTTGAATAATCCACATGGCACCAGCTGGGTGGCTGAATAATGCACATGGCACCAGATGGGATGGTTGCATAATCCACATGGCACCAGATGGGATGGTTGAATAATCCACATGGCACCAGCTGGGTGGTTAAATAATCCACATGGCACCAGATGGAATGGTTGACGGCACCAGATGGGATGGTTGAATAATCCACATGGCACCAGGTGGGATGGTTGAATAATCCACATGGCACCAGATGGGATGGTTGAATAATCCACATGGCACCAGCTGGGTGGTTGAATAATCCACATGGCACCAGATGCGATGGTTGAATAATCCACATGGCACCAGCTGGGTGGTTGAATAATCCACAGTTGAATTATCCACATTGGCACCAGCTTGGTGGTTGAATTATCCACATGGCACCAGATGGGATGGTTGAATAATCCACATGGCACCAGATGGGATGGTTGAATAATCCACATAGCACCAGGTTGAATAATCCACATGGCACCAGCTGGGTGGTTGAATAATCCACATGGCACCAGATGGGATGATTGAACAATCCACATGGCACCAGCTGGGTGGTTGAATAATCCACATGGCACCAGATGGGATGGCTGAATAATCCGCATGGCACCACATGAAATGATTGAATAATCCACATGGCACCAGCTGGGTGGTTGAATAATCCACATGGCACTAGATGGGATGGCAGAATAATCCACATGGCACCAGATGGGATGGTTGAATAATCCACATAGCACCAGCTGGGTGGATGATGGCAGCAGATGGCATGGTTGAAAAATCCACAGGCACCAGCTGGGTGGTTGAATAATCCACATGGCACCAGATGGGATGGCTGAATAATCCACATGGCACCAGATGGGATGGTTGAATAATCCACATGGCACCAGCTGGGTGGTTGAATAATCACCAAATGGGATGGCTGAATAATCCACATGGCACCAGATGGATGGTTGAATAATCCACATGGCGCCAGCTGGGTGGTTGAATAACCCACATGGCGCCAGATGGGATGGATGAATAATCCACATGGCACCAGCTGCGTGGTTGAATAATCCACATGGCACCAGGTGGGACGGTTGAAAAATCCACATGGCACCAGCTGGGTGGTTGAATAATCCACACGGCACCAGATGGAATGGCTGAATAATCCACATACCAGATATGATAACTCAATAATCCACATGGCGCCAGTTTGGTGGTTGAATAATCATCAGATGGGATGGCTGAAGAATCCACATGGCACCAGATGGATGGTTGAATAATCCACATGGCACCAGCTGGGTGGTTGAATAACCCACATGGCGCCAGAGGGTGGTTTCTTGATCCGCATGGCTTGGCGCAGATGGGTGGTTGAATAATATGGCACCAGATGGGTGGTTGAATTTTCCACATGGCACCAGATGGGATGATTGAATAATCCTTTTGGCACCAGATGGGTGGTTGAATAATCCACTTGGCACCAGATGGGATGGTTGGATAATCCACATGGCACCAGCTGGGTGGTTGAATAATCCACATGGCACCAGATGGGATGGGATGGTTGAATAATCCACATGGCACCAGCTGGGTGGTTGAACAATCCACATGGCACCAGATGGGATGGTTGAATAATCCACATGGCACCAGCTGGGTGGTTGAATAATCCACAGTTGAATAATCCACATGGCACCAGCTGAGTGGTTGAATAATCCACATGGCACCAGATGGGATGGTTGAAAAACCCACATGGCACCAGATGGGTGGTTGAATAATCCACATGGCACCAAATGGGTTGGCGCAGATGGGTGGTTGAATAATATGGCACCAGGTGGTTGAATAATCCACATGGCACCAGATGGGATGATTGAATAATCCTTATGGCACCAGATGGGTATAATCCACATGGCACCAGATGGGTTGGCGCAGATGGGTGGTTGAATAATCCACATGGCACGAGATGGGTGGTTGAATATTCCACATGGCACCAGATGGGATGGCTGAATAATCCACATGGCACCAGATGGGTGGTTGAATAGTCCACATGGCACCAGATGGGTTGGCTCTGATGGGTGGTTGAAACATGCACATGGCACGAGATGGGTGGTTGAATATTCCACATGGCGCCAGATGGGATGGTTGAATAATCCACATGGCACCAGATGGGTGGTTGAATAATCCACATGGCACCAGACGGGTTGGCGCAGATGGGTGGTTGAATAATCCACATGGCACGAGATGGGTGGTTGAATATTCCACATGGCACCAGATGGGATGGTTGAATATTCCACATGGCACCAGATGGGTGGTTGAAGAATCCACATGGCACCAGATGGGTTGGCGCAGATTGAATAATCCACATGGCACGAGATGGGTGGTTGAATATTCCACATGGCACCAGATGGGATGGTTGAATAATCCACATGGCACCAGATGGGTGGTTGAATAATCCACATGGCACCAGATGGGTTGGCGTAGATGGGTGGTTGAATAATCCACATGGCGCGAGATGGGTGGTTGAATATTCCACATGGCACCAGATGGGATGGTTGAATATTCCACATGGCACCAGATGGGATGGTTGAATATTCCACATGGCACCAGATGGGATGGCTGAATGCAGCCGTTGGACTCGTGACCACCTGGCAGGTGGGCCACGTGGGCGTCATGGTGCCGACTCTGCGCCAGTGCTTTCACTACTTCCGGGGGGACAAGGATGCCACTCGGCCTATGGCCATTAACCATAGAAATGCCAACTTTTTCTCGAGCTTGATTTGAACTAGATGGTTTCCGGTTCAGATTGGCGTTATCCATCTGCCAGGCAAATCCACCTATTTTTCCGCGAGGTCACCTATGGCTTTCAAGCTTAAACGCTTTTCAAAACATGACAGTGTATCCACAAGTCTTCGAGTTGCCGATCGAAATACTAAAAAATAAAGATTTGAAATTCTCTGAGTCGAGTCGAAGAGTCGAGGCCAAGCTCCTCTTCGTGTTGTCGGAGTTTGAAGCGGATGACATTTTGCCCCCGGAAGGCGCGACCATGATCTTTTGCGCGTGCAGCGGTGCCTGCGAGCGGCTCAAGGCCCTCCTCGAAGTGGAAAAGCCGCCCGGCATTCTGCACTGCTTCTATGTTTGGCCGGGATTGCGCACGAAATAGCCCGTGGTGAATGTTCTCGGCCTGTGATTTGTGTCCAGGCTCATCTTTATAGCACCCTCTCACGGTGGAGCCAGGTCGAAATGTTTAGGCAATTGTAGGTTGACCCTGCGTGAGCCAGCACCCGTGCAAAGAACATGCTTGGGCATCTTAGCCCAAGAAGCGACTTCTGTCCGCCTGTGGCTGAGGCCTGCCTATCAGACACTGACGCTGCACGAGGAGAGTCCCTTGGAGACCCGCGGCGCTGTTGCCCAGTGCTTCCGTGAAGGGAATTCCCGGGTCCTCCTTACCACCGACATGGCCGCCCGAGGCTCGCGGTTGCCCAAAAGTGCCCAAAGTCGACCATTGCCCTTTTGGCTTCCCCGATTTGGCCCCTATCCTCAAAAGCCCCCGAATGGCCATGATTTCATTGGGCTCCCTTTGGCCCAAAAGAAAAGGCACACTCTCCAGACGAGCCATCCATATTTTGTGGGTGATTTTGATGTCGAAGGATCATCGACCCCTTTCCGGGGTCCATGGGCCAAATTTCTCGCTGGAGACGGAAGAGTTGCCCCATCCACAGGTTCGCCACGTTTGACTCAAACTGTGGTGCAGGTCTGGTTTTGGGAGTTCAGTTCACAGGTTCACAACATTCCATATTAGGATTCGATGCCTCCATGCTGAACCCAATTTCGAGATACTCATGGACCAATTCCACTTCCCATGGAGAAGCCCGATGCGAAGACTTGGTGGAACCACCAATCCCAACTGATTTTACTTTTCCTTTGCATCCACCCGAAAAAGCATACCCTCAAATCAAATAAAAATAACACCAACCACACCTTCAAACCACCAAAATGTGGTAAACAAATACGGGATCATCCGGCCTTGCGACCTTCTGTTTTTCCCGGGGTGGTCTATTTGCAGTCAAGTAACCCTGAGTTGGTGGTTTGAATTCGTGGCTTGCGGATTTGAACCCCTGATTTTTGTACAGGGTTAATGGCAAACTACCACAGATTTCAGCGTAGCCTCGACATAGGCAAATTCGAGAGTCTCCCGGTTTGTGGCAATCATTCAAGGAGGTTCACATGAGCTACAATCAAAACCCGGGTAGATGAAGTTTAGTAAGGGACACTCCCAACCATAAATAGCTGCGGCCGCCTTCTTAATTCTTTGCATGGTTCTGGGTAGATCATTCTAATACCCGGGTTTTGAGCCAGTGACTCACATGTTTCCAGACCTCCCCGTAGGCTTGGACTTCCCCCGGCTGCGGCACGTGGTGCTCTTCGATCCCCCGCAAGACGCCACCGCCTTCGTGCACTCGGCGGGGCGCACGGCGCGCAGGGGCCAGGAAGGCCTGGTGACCTGTCTGGTGGAGGCGTCCCAGGCGGGAAAGCGGAGAGTGTTGGGTTGCCTGGAAATCCAACTGGCACTTCCCGCAAAGCCTTTAGGTTTCCCTGTTTAACGTCCTATTCCTTTTCCTGTGCCACAAGCCCCTCAACCCTTGGCGTTTTCCGGCTGATGGGCAGCAGGGTTGTGGGATCAAGGGGTTTATCCCCACCCCGTATCTATGATCAAATTAAATTAGTCTTTGGGAAGCCCTTTCTGTTGTATCACAGAAGTGGTCATTCTCCACAGCCCTGATGGGCAGGGAAGGAGAACCAACTGGCGGTGTGCTTCTGTTGGGATTCCTCGTGAAGCAATGGGCTGCAGGCAACCAAGTGCCACTTCGATGGGAAGATCGTGCACGCCTTGAAGGATGGCCCCCAGCTTACTTTTGTCCAGCCCATCGATTCAGACAGGCCTCGTCAGAAGGGGAATAACCGTCGCACAAATACGAATAGTCATATTTATTAGAAGATATAATCGTTAATTGACAGAAACTCAATAAATATGTATAAGTACAACAGGACATCACCCCGCAACGAAGTATCGTCAGGCTATATATTGAGTAGGAATTATTGTTGCTCAGCTGCAGGATCTTTTCTTTGACCAAAAAACGGCTTCCGTGTGAATCTTCATGTTCAGCACTCCTCCCAGGTGCATTCCTCTATTGGTTGCACCTGCCAAAAACTACTGCTCAAGCCGTCCTAACCGCAGCATCCTCATATTGTCCGCCCCGTCATACAGCACCGGCAGGTCGTCAAAGTGAAGTACCTCTCGCCGGCGCATCGCCTCACCATGTGATAGAGGCCGGGCCCCGTTCCGATGTGAAGCTCCCCATAGAGCGTGGTCAGCAGTCTCCGGGCATCGGGGGTAACGCACCTTGGGCATGGCAGCTTCTCTCGCGTTCCTCGCCCTTCTCGCAATCCATAGCAATTCAGACGGAAGTGGTACCTCTCCCCTTGCCCGGTATGGAAGATCGACGGCTCCGTCGGCAGACTCTCCCCATCACTCTCCGGGTCAGGATCATCTGCTTGCGTCGTGCCTTCCCACTGCTTTGCCTTCCCTTTCTGGCCCTTTGACGCTCCCTTCTTTGGGACCGCCCCAAGCATAGCCGCGCTTGATCCTGCCGATGACGATCCCCTGGTTGAAGGCTCCCCCCTTCGTGTAGTAGCGCTCGTTCCGAACGTAGATGTCCTTGCCGTCGTTGTCCTTCCCCACGAAGTCTCCGCCTCTTCGAACTCCGGCTCATATCTTGACGTTGGCCTTGCCACCGAGGATGCACCTCCGGTTCCAGACCCGTCTGACCCTCTCCCACTCCCAGCCGACTCCACCACAGAAGACGCCACGGAAGTAGGTCTCGGTCGTCTCGAATCCGACGTCGAAGACCTTGCATCTCTTGCCAGCTCTTGCTCACTTCCAGACGCATCATCGTCTTCACCTCGGGTTGGGTCCGCCCATATCCCTCTCAGGGCTCTCACCCTCGGGGCCACCTTTCTCTCACACATCATCTCCATCAGCTTGAAGAGGACAATCGACAGCACGCTCACCATGACCATCAATGCCTTGAGCGACTCATCCTCCTCATCTCCATTCTCCTCAAGCTTCTCCTTCACTGCCTGCGCCTGGGATATAAGGCTGGCCACGGTGATCACACGGACCACTCCTGTCGCCACTTCCACCTCACCAAACGCCTTCTGGCCCCCGCACTTCTTCTGCTCCTTTGCGAGGTTCGCCTTGATCTTGTTCAGAGAGTTCTCCACGGTCATCTCCTCCTGGACGAAGTCCCCTCCCTGATCTCCAAGCTGGTTCTGGTTCCCAGTCTCCTTTTTCTCAAGCCCTTCCAGCTTCCAAAGCGCTCTCAGCTCTTCCATTATTTTTCCGCTGAGTGCCTTCGTTCCCATGTCGGCCAGCATACGGACACCAGGGACGTGGTGCATACTCCAGCTCTGATCCTCCAACCTCCATCTGAGATTGAAGGCTCTCACTCTCAAGTGCCTTGTTCTCCAGCTCCCGCTTCCCTCCGAAGCTATTGCCATCGCCGATGAGCTGTCCGTCAGCAGCTGCCGCACGTAGTGGTTGCCGGCCGCCTCTTCAATCTCGGCCACGAGCGCCTCCACGCTTTCGCCCATCACGATGCCCTCCAAACACTCCGCCAACTCGGACTCCGCCGTGCTCATGGTGGGAAAGCTCTGCCTCGAACTTCTCCATGCAATAGCCCCACCATTCCACAGCACCGCCACAGATCCATGGCTCAGACCGCCACCCGGCGAGAAGGAGGCATCCGTGAAGACCTCAATTCTTCTTTCCTCCAGGCCAGACTCACCGGTGCCCACCTCTGCTTCCAGCCACAGACCAACCTCCTTCGTCTTCTGAAGGTATTTCCACACCTGGGCCGCCAGCTGCAACACCCACTTAGGCGCCTTGGTCACCGCCGAGGACATTCTACTCGTGACATACATCAGGTCTGGCCTCGTCTTTGTGGTCAACCAAAGGATCTCCCCCACGGCCCTTTGCGCCGCCTGAACATCTCCAGCTTGAATATTTTCCTCCTCCGGGAGTTCCGTCATCTCGCGGGTGATCGGCAACGCAGACCCATGACCACCACCACCGTTCCTATTGAGGACCTCCTGGATGTAGGCCTGCTGCCCCAAGTAGAACCCTCTCGCGGTTCTAGATATCTCCATTCCGCAAAAGCGGACTTTGGTTCCCTCCTCAATCTTCTCCGGCTGGCTCGTCTCCCACATTGCGCTTATCTCGCGGGCGAAGTCCTCGAGCAGGCCTTCTTCTCCGTATGCCAATTTGTCATCCACATAGACCACGACCACGCCTTCAAGACGCGTGCCTTTCTCAGCTCCTCCCAATCTTGCCGTAGAGGAGCTCCGCGTCGTAGCCTCACTAGTGTCCATCTCCGAGAGAACCTTCCAGACGTTAGGATCCGCAATCGACTGATCCATCCAGAAGACTCTTCCTTCTGTCCTCCACTCCATGTCACGGACGCGCTCATCTCTGAAGTTGGCCCACCGCTTTGGCGATTCTCTAAGTCCATATAGAGCTCGCTCCACCGCCCAGAACTCATCTCGCCGACACAGTCCGAGCTGCACCAAAATCGCTGGCGGCCTCATCAAAACCACCTTGGTGCCCTGGCCCTCCTTCATCACCGACTGCAGAGGAGCGTTGAGGAAAGCGGTCTTGATGTCCAAAACCATGCCGGCCCATCCTCTCTCCGCGGCATACTTCGTTGCCGTTCGGATTGACATCGCGTCTGAGCCGCCCGCGTAAAGCGACTCCTCCTGCTCCTTTCCGCCACCCTCTGCATAGTTTCCGCAGATCACCAACCGACACTTCTTCTTTCCTGCTGGCGCCTTGATGGTGGTCACCATCTTTCCAGGCATCACCTCCACCTTGATCATGGGGTCATCCATCATGGCCTTGGCCTCCCCTTGACTCACGATCCTCACCGCCTTCTTCTCTTCCAGCAGCGACTGCATCTCGGCCTTGATTGCCGGCAGCCACTCCTCACGATTCTTCATCACTTCTGCTTGTCCCACCATCCTTGTTTGGAGAACTTGCCGTTCTTCTGCGCCCGGAAGCTCCTCAATCAGCTTCTCCTCTTCCTTCTGCAACTCCCGAACCTTCACGGCCGTAACTCCAAGCACTTCTCCTTCATCCTTTTCCACCGCTAGCTGCTCCTCATAGATGACCTGTCTGAGTGCTTCCAGCCTCCTTCGGTCTTCGTCTCTTTCCTCTGCAGCTCTTTTCCCTCTAATCCTCCTCCTGACTCGATGATCATCAATGGCATCCACCTGCTCCTCATCTCGAGGTTCTCTTACCCCAGTGATCACCTTGGACACCACCTCCACCTTGCCATCTTGCCGAAGAATTCCATGCCCCTTCGTCACCTCTGGGACCTCCGCCAGGTAGCGCGCCTTCTCATGAGTTGGACCGAATGGATCCCTCAACTTCTTCCATGACCTCTTCGGGACCCAAACCTCCTCCCCAAACGCCGCCACCATCTTTTCTCCCTTCGTCCTCTTTTCTTCCGCCACCACCGCATACCTCGCCGCCATGGGCCAGAACTTCACGTCCATCTCGGCCCCTCGTAGCAGCCTCCTCACCTTGCTCTTCAAGCTAGCAATGCAGGCCTCTGCCCTTCCATTCTCTTGCGGGGAGTCCGCGCTAGTGGTGGTTTTCGCCACCTCCCTCACGAGACACCAGCTCCGAAGATCATGGTTGAGGAACTCCTTTCCGCGGTCCGTGTGGAGCCGTTGAACAGGGTACCCCTGCCTCTTCAACTGGATGTAGATGTCCTGGATACCCTCCAGCACCGTCTTTGCCTTCTTGTTTGGCAGCGGGATCACCTTCACAATGACCTTGAGGGGCCTTGGCTCTCCACACTCCTCTCTTGCAAGCTCCTCATCTCCTCTCCCTTCACCACGGGCGTCTCGTAGATCTGGTTCTCCACGTTCCGGCTCCTCCGCTCTTTCTTCTTCTTGGATGCCCTCCTCGATCACCGGGAGGTCCTCTTCCTTCACTTTCTCGTCTTCTTCCTCCTCCGGAAACGGCTTCCCTGGTTCCTCCTCCACGGGCCAAGTGTACGTTCCGATGAGAAAGTAGCTCACCGTGGCATCGTTGATGTCCTTGCCCGGCCGGAACGGACCGCTGAGATCCAAGCTCAACACCGCTGCTTCCGGATAGGCAATTTTGCAATGCCTCCTTCCCCGAGCAGACGCCTCCTGACAGACCCGGCAGTCCCGCCTGAAGGGGGTATGCCCGTGCAATAGGTGCTCCCGCCAACTCAGTTTGCAATTCCTCGCTGGCTTTCCGAACACCTCCTCCTGCACCGCCCGGGCAACCTCCCTCATCATGCCTGGGGCCCACCTTGACAAATCCGCTGACGACTTCACCGGCGCTTCACTCCTTGTTCTTGCCGTCGTGGATCTAGCCGTCGGCATCTCCAGATGTAGGTTCGTGGCCACCATTGTCGGCTTGACCGCGGCTCCTCCATAGTCACCTTGCCTGAACCGGTACTCCACCAGCCCATGATCATCTCTCAGCCTTTGATAGCTGTCTGTCCTCCACCAGGAACCACACTCCGGCACGTAGTCCGGGGCCTCCGGCTGCTCCAAAAGGAAAGCCACCCGCTTCTTCTCAGAGCTGCAGGATGCACATCTCTTCCGACCTTCCTCCGCCGCACAGAAGATCATCACCATGCGGTACAGGAGCACGTCGTCCTCCCACACCTGCGTTCTCTCCTCCGGGTCTAGATTCGGCAACCCAAACCAGTGCTCCGGATCCGAGCTCCTCACTGGCCTTGGTCGGCCCGCCGGAAGTGGGTAGTGCCTCAACACGCTTCTTGTCCTGCAGTTCGGCCCACCAACCACTCCCAAGATCATGCCACTCATCGCTGCGTGCATCAAGGAGGCATAGAGGTCGTCCTCCATCATGTCATGCCGAGGTCCTCGCTTCACGTCAATCTCCACCAAGCGAGTCTTGTCCCCGCCGACCTCCTTGAGCGCTCTCCCCAACGTGTAGCCGTCATCCTCCCCCGCGTAGAGGTGCAGCACAAAGCCATCCAAAAGCTTCCTCCTCCGGGACCGATTCAGCGGTATTCCGCTCAGATCCTTTGCAGGCTGAATCACCACCTTCTCCATGATCTCCACCGGGACGCCCTTGAAGACCTCCTCGTTTCTCGCCAGGTTCACCACCACGCTCTCCTCATTCATTCTTTTCACCGTCGCGTTCTCCCTCATCTCCAACTCCTCCAGGGCGTTGATGAGAACCAGCGCAACCTTCTTCTCCACCTCGGGGCATCCTGCGTTCATCCGGACCTGGATCTCCCCAATCACCGGATGCCTCAATTGGCAAGCCCCTTTCTTGTTCCACCTCACCTCGCAGCCCAGCTTCTCCACTAACATCCCGAGAGGAACGATAGGCTGCACTCTGTCATCCTCATGAACGATCACCTTCCCCGCCGTCATCCTCAGCAGCGTCTTCTCCCCACCCGCCAGTTCGACCTGGATCTCTTCAAGGCTCTGCCAATCATCCGATCCGCATACTCCTCGCATGGCATGCGTCGCCCCCGAGTCCAGCAATCCATACTCCGGCAGGTAGTCAATCTTCGACACCTTCACGAACCTCAAGGCTCTCAACCTCTTCATCTGGTCCAACTGCTTCTGCAAGTCGTTGAGCCTCCCATCTCTGTCCTCGCGCCCCGTCGAAGTGGCCGCCTTGATGTTGAGAGATCGGAGCATCTTCCCGGCCTCTTCCAGCACCGATTGCAGCCCGTCTCCCTCCTTGGCGTCCTTAGCGTTCTTGGCGTTCCCCTTCGACGTTGCCAATGTCGCCCCCGAGGACTCAGCTTGGTCTTCTCCTTGATGACCGCTCTCATCATCGTCCACCTCCGTCACCTTGGCGATCTTGCTAGGCGACTTCTCGGTCCGGTTGCCACCCTCCTTGTCCTGCTGCTTCCTTGGACAGTCCTTGCGGTAATGATCCACCGCTCCACACTCGTAGCACCGGTTTCTCTCGTCCTTGGCCTCGTGGCTGAACGTACACTGTCGCCCTCGTCGACATCCAGCCTCCGTGAGATAATACCGGCAGGGCTTCCTTTCTCGCACATCTCCTTCTTTCTTAGGAGACCGCCCATCCCAGCCTTTTCCACCTCCGCCTCCCGATGCTGTTCCGGCTCCCTCGAACTTCTTGATCTTTGCGTCGTAGTCCGGGGCCTTAACCATCTTTTTCTCCGTGTGCACCAACTGCTCAAGCTCCGACAGAAGGTGCTCGCAGTAAGTGCTGATCGTGCCGTAGTTGGGCACGGTGTCCACCTGCAGGGTCGATCTGGCCAGGCTGATCTTGAAGCTCAGGTCCTTGTTGCCCTCCAGCACCTTCTTGGTAAGCCTGTGCAGCCCTCTGCTCAGGACCGAGGGGTCTGGCAAGGAAACCCCGATTTCTTCCGCTCTTCGCTTCCACCTCAGCCATCTCCTGATCCCCTGAACTGCCGCCTGAATGGTCGTCGCCTCCTGCGGCTGTTCCAAGTTCTTGAGGATCGACGACCTCTCCGCCACTCCTCCTGGTTGGTACAGCAGCATCAACCGGCACACCAAGGAGAACACCTCCAGGCTCTTGGTCGCGATCAGCTCCTCCTTGACCTGGTCCGGAAGGGCCTTCATGAGCAACGTCACCGCGCGGCGCTCCACCCTTCTCCATTTCCCGTTACTCACCTCCAGAGGGGCCGTCGGAGTCAACAACAGCCGCTGTAGTGGGGGCTCCGTCATGTACCTGTCGTACCAGCTCTTCGTGTGCTTAAGCATCAACTCCCACCACTCCTGACTGGTGTCGGAAAGGTCCGCCATCACCGGACCCACCATGGTGAGCCAGTCCTGAAGGTCGATCGGCCCGGTGTCTGCGCTCAGCTCCGGCAACATCGGCAAATCCACCGCCGACTTCACCACCTCTGCGTTCACCTCATCGCCTCCATGACCATTGTCCCGGATCTTCTTCTGGATCTGTTGCATGCCCTCCATGAGCTTCAGAATGAGGTTCAGGTGCGCATTTCCATCTTGAGGTTGATCTTCCTTGATCAGCTCCTCCGAAGATTCCGCCGCTTGCCCTTGCCCTCGTTCCGCAGGTTTGCCTTCACATTGTCCCTGATCCAGTGCTCGTCCGGCACCTCGCTTCTCCACCTCCATGTCCGGTGTCGCGTAGGTCTCCTCCGACTGATTGCCCTTCCTGAGCTTATCATTCTCTGCCCGAAGCCTCTGGATCTCCATCATGAGGTACTCCTGCATCCGATCGGGCCGTGGCACTTGTCGCGCGCCTTCTCCTTGTCCCGCTCGAGGTGCTCCATCTTCAAGTTCCAGAAACTCAGGCCTTTTCAGGCTCGGCTCTGCTGCAGCCTTCCGGCCACCCAGATTCACCAATCCGCCCGGCCTGTCCCACCTCTCCAGGTACTCCAGCTGCTCCGGCGTGAAGAGTGGCCCATAGACCACCGGGTCACCCTGCGGTCCTCCTCCCCATTGTGATTGTTCCCCAGGATCTTGACCTTCTCCTCCACGTTCGCCTGCTGCGGCCCACGGATTTCTCTGCGCTGAAGCCGCTGCCGTAGACCACAATCTCCTCGGCATCATCGTGCCCTCCGTTCCCTTTGTCGCCGGGGTCCTGCTCGCGTCCATGTTCTGCAGCACCGCCACCTCCTGGCCGATGAGCTCGAGCCCGGGGGCTTCCTCCGGCGATCCATTCGCAGGCCCAGACCGGCCTCTTTCTCCACTTCGGGCTTCCTGCCCTTGACTCTCTGCCTCCGTGGCCCCAGTGTCCTCCGCCTGGCCCACGTCCATCAGCGGCAGCGGCTCCGGTCCTTGCCCATCAGGGGTTCCCGCGCCACCTTCTCCTCGACCTTTGCCATTGCGGCGTCGAGCTAACATCGCCTCGAATTTGGGCTCATAACCTGCTCAGCTGCAGGATCTTTTCTTTGACCAAAAAACGGCTTCCGTGTGAATCTTCATGTTCAGCAATTGTAATCCAAAAAGCAAAAACAATTAGAAAGCAGAATCTTGCTCGCCCATAGCCTAACGCCAAGTTTAGCGCAGAAGTAATGCTTTGTTTGTGTAATCCTTATTACGAGCCTTTGATATGTTAAATGATTAATATTGAAAATCTAGACCTTAAATAAGTGGTGAATCGGTTACTTAGAAAAACCATGTCCGACACAATTTATATATAACTGCCTTTCTATATAATAAATATTTTATATTCACAAAATAATGCCACGTGATGTTAAGGGTAGCTCTGAGAAATGAAAATAGGGAGTTAATGTATTAGGTATTGAGATCAGTCATGTGTTGCAAATGTCATCCGAGGTGTTGCGTTAGCGACTCCGGCCAGCGACACTTTCCCATTCTCTATACCTCAAGGACCACCCCCCCCCCCCCGTACGATGGACACTTGGAGTCCATGTTGCAAGCACCTGTGGTCATGTCCTTCTAGGAAGAAGCAACTTGCTCGCAAAATAGACGCTGACCCGCCCGCAAAATAGACGGTGAACATTTCCCTGGCTCGACTTCGGCTTACGCCCGAGCTTCTGTAGCTGAATGCGCTGGACGGCTGGACCCGCTGGACCCGCTGGACGCGCTGGACCCGCTGGACACATGCTGGACGCGCTGGACCCGCTGGACGCGCTGGACCCGCTGGACCCGCTGGACCCGCTGGACCCACTGGACCCGCTGGGCG
This sequence comes from Effrenium voratum, assembly GCA_963377175.1. Classification (NCBI taxonomy): domain Eukaryota; class Dinophyceae; order Suessiales; family Symbiodiniaceae; genus Effrenium; species Effrenium voratum. The sequence continues at coordinate 70,964 of CAUJNA010000902.1, read as the reverse complement.
CGCTGGACCCGCTGGAAGCGCTGGAAGCGCTGGACGCGCTGGACGCGCTGGACCCGCTGGACCCGCTGGACCCGCTGGACCCGCTGGACGCGGACGCGCTGGAACCGCTGGACCCGCTGGACGCGCTGGACCCGCTGGACCCGCTGGACCCGCTGGACCCGCCTGGACCCGCTGGGCGCGCTGGACCCGCTGCACGCGCTGGACCCGCTGGACCGCTGGACGCGCTGCACGCGCTGGACCCGCTGGACCCGCTGCACGCGCTGGACCCGCTGGACCCGCTGCACGCGCTGGACCCGCTGGACCCGCTGGACGCGCTGGACCCACTGGACGACCCGCTGGACGACCTGCTGGACCCGCTGGACGCGCTGGACCCGCTGGACCCGCTGGACGCGCTGGACCCTGGACGCGCTGGACCCGCTGGACACGCTGGACCTGCTGGACCGGACCCGCTGGACTCGCTGGACCCGCTGGACCCACTGGACCCGCTGGACCCGCTGGACCCGCTGGACCCGCTGGACCCTCTGGACCCGCTGGACCTGCTGGACCCGCTGGACCCGCTGGACCCGCTGGACCCGCTGGACCCGCTGACCCGCTGGACCCGCTGGACGCGCTGGACGCGCTGGACCCGCCGCTGGATGCGCTGGGCCCGCTGGACGCGCTGGACCCGCTGAACCCTTCGCTGGGCCCGCCCGCGGACCCGCTGGACCCGCTGGACCCGCTGGACCCGCTGGACCCACTCATGACTATGATTCAAGTTGATCAACTATTTGCAAAACATGGTCACAAATATGCGAAAACATGTGCATGAACGAGTGTTTCCTGCGGCAAGTATGCATCAGAAGCGCTGAGGTTTGCGCAGAAAATTGGAAAAATATTTTTTGGGCTAAGCTAAACGCAGCAAGGGCAATCAATATACTGGATTCCTTATTCTCAATTTCTTATCGGCTTTTTGGCCTTTGCGTGAAAATTACAAGTAGCATCAGCATGTACAAGGCAGAGAATGGGACAACTATAGATGTCAAATAGGGATGCCTGAGCAACGAAAGCGTTGTGCAAAGAGCATGTCCCGTCAGAGTTTGTTTCGTGCACAGGAAGGTTATGTGGCAAATATCTTGGGTGAACAAAAAGTTCTGGCTACAGGAATGTGTCATAGCAGTTTTACCCAAAGGAAGGTATGTAGAAGGCAGTGTACGTATATGCCTAAGCAAATGTAAAACCATAATTCAACACTATTGCAACTGATGAGCAAAAAATAGAAACTCATATATTGTGGGGCTTTCTCCTAGCAGAGGATTTTGTTGCACATGTCCTGTGACTTTGTTCTAGTAGGAGTTTTTGTTATATGGGTCGTTGTTGGCTTGCGCCCGTATCACAACACATACATGCCTATATGCACGCACACCTTCCTATATACACGCAGCTACATACATTGCATACAAACACACATTAATTACATAGATGCACACACACATATTCAATGCTTATTTACATTATACACTCACAGACGCACACGTTACATAATTGCATAAATTACACATGTACATACATTTATAAGAGCATGTATACACACATGAAGTGCACACACACACACATGTGAACATGCAATACACACATACATTACATACATACATGCGTGCATTACATGCATGCATACATAGACACACACATATACGTATACACACATTACATACATGCATGCATACATACACATGCATTACTAAATTACAGAACTGGCACGCATGCATAACACGCGTACACGCATTACATGACATGGCGTGACATTAAACTACGTTACATTACAGCACAGCGCATACTTACAGACATACGTTCACTACATTACTTCACACTACACCACCTTACATGACATGCGTTCGATACATACATACATACATAAACTGCATACATACAGACAGACAGACAGACAGACAGACATACATACATACACACATACATACATTACATTACATTACACTACAATACATACACATACATACATACATAGACACATACATACATTACATTACAATACATTGCGTTATAGTACATTACATTGCATTACATTACATTAGGTTACATACGCACATACATTACGTACATTCATACATACATTACGCAAATGCATACATCACATATACACTACAAGCATTACATACATTACATAGATCACACACACATTGCATACAAATAGATACACACATACATGCAGTGCATACATACGTACGTACAATTCATTAATACATACATACAAGCATACATACATACATTTCATTACAGTACATTACATTACATTACATACGTGACATTACATTACATTACATGACATACATACATACATACATACTCACATGCATGCATGCATACATACACACATACATACATTACATACATACATACATACATACATACATACACACACACACATACATACATACATACATTTCAATCATGCCATACATACATATTCATTTTGCATACTTACGTACACACGTTCACTACACACATGAATTACATTATATTACATGGCAGTACATTACATTACATTCATACATACACACCTACACACATTACATACACTACATACATACCGCACATAGATACACATACACAACACATACGTACATAGATACATGCATGCATGCATGCCTACATCCCAGCAGAGGCCGATGGAGCTCAAAAACGAAGCGCGTCATAAGGGCCCTTACGCTTGTCGAAATTGACCGGTCTTGGCCTCTGCTGGTACATACATTTCACCCACAACATACAAACATGCATTAACTACATACATTACATCACATCAATTCGCATTGCGTTGCATTACATGACATCACACCAAATTGCGAACACACGCACACGCATACATTACATACATTACATACCTACATACCTGCATACATGCATACATACATGAGGTACATACATTACATACACACACACACATACATACATGCATGCATGCATGCATGCATGCATGCATACACACACATACATACATACATACATACGTGCATGCATGCGTGCATGCATACATACATACACATACATTACATTACATTACCTTACATTACCTTACATTACATTACATTACATTACATTACATCACACATACATACATGTGAGGCGCAGCGTGTTGAAGCCAAAAAACCGTGCGTTTTGCGGCGCTGTTTTTTGGGCCCAAGAACGGTGCCAGAACAACGTGCTCCTGCAGCTTGGTACGTCCCCTGTTTTGGCACGCGTCTTGCCTACAACGCTACCCAAACCTGTTCAGCTCCCTTCCATGTGCCCGCCAGCAGTTGGCGCACGCGCGAGCTTCCCTCCCTCTTGTCCTTAGTAACTTTGTAAAGGCCGAACGGGGTGGGAGGGACCCGGCCTGTAAAACGTGGGACATTCGGACCCGGCGAGGACCCGGTAGGACCCGGACCTGTAAAACGTGGGACCCGGCGGCCCGGCAGGGACCCGGCCTGTAAAGCGTGGGACATTCCGGACGCGGTGGGAACCTGGAGCAGTAAAACGTGGGAAGCGGCGGGGTTGAGTGGGAAGCCGCGAAGCAACTGGGGTAGTAACATGTCAAACCCAGGCGTCTGGAGGGAAAGGCGTGGAAAGGGCCGGACGACCACGTCAAGGGCCCGGCGCCAAAACAGCGTGGGGCGCAGTGCGCCCGTTGATGAATTCGGTTTGCAAACGCGTGGGCGGCCCCAAAGCCTACATCACAAGGAGAACACCTGCCGCCTCTCATGCCCGAGTTGCACTTGCTGGCTTAGGGCCGCCGCGTAGCTGCGGCGGCGCGAGCAAAAGCGCTTGACCAAGAACCCCATATAACATGACCCACGCAATTGCCGACGCAACATTTAGCTCGACTGTCCACCTTTAACGACGCAATGCGCCGGCTCATTCTGATCGCCAAGCGACGCCCGCAGTTTGTAACACACGCCGCCGTTTCCGGCGGCGACTTTGCAATCTTTCTGGTCCCAAACGCTGCAAGGCTCAAGGTGACAAGCAGCGAGCAGATCAGCAAGCAGCCTGCGCGCAATGCCCACCATCTCAGCAAGCATGTGTGTGTGCACAAACACACAGCACAGCTAGTCGGCAAACAAGCCTTGCTGCGCATCACACCAAAAACCACATGTGAGGCACAGCGTGTTGAAGCCAAAAAACCGTGCATTTTGCGTGGTTTTGGGCCCGAGAACGGTGCCAGAACAACGTGCTCCTGCAGCTTGGTACGTCCCCCGTTTGGGCACGTGGCTTGCCTACAACGCTACCCAAACCTGTTTTCAGCTCCCTTCCATGTGCCCGCCGGCAGTTGGCGCACGCACGATCTTCCCTCCCCCCTGTCCTTAGTAACTTTGTAAAGCCATCCCACGCAACCCCGCCGCTTCCCACGTTTTACTGCTCCAGGTTCCCACCGAGTCCGGAATGTCCCACGTTTTACAGGCCGGGTCCCTGCCGGGCCGCCGGGTCCCACGTTTTACAGGTCCGGGTCCTACCGGGTCCTCAGGGTCCGGTAACAACCCGGCAAGCTGCACCCTGCGCGGACGGTGGAGCCCGGCCATCCCAGTATCAGGGTCCGCTTGCAAAACACGTGGCGGCGGGGCCTGGCTGTAGGCTTCGCAAGCGACCCGCTCGCAAAGACTACGCCCATATGGAATCAGCGACCCAGAAATGCGGGCCCGCAAAAACGAAGGAGTTTTGGCTTCAGCACTATGTGCCCCTGCAGTTGGGCAGCACACGTGCAACCCCAAAGCCTACATCACAAGGAGAACACCTGCCGCCTCTCATGCCCGAGTTGCACTTGCTGTCTTTGGCCCGCCGCGTAGCTGCGCCGGGCCGCAAGAAAACATCAAAATCACTACGCGAGCAAAAGCGCTTGACCAAGAACCGCATTTAACATGACCCGCGCAATTGCCGACGCAACATTTAGCTCGACTGTCCACCTTCGACGACGCAACGCGCCGGCTCATTCTGATTGCCAAGCGACGCCCGCATTTTGTAACACACGCCGCCGTTTCCGGCGGCGACTTTGCAATCTTTCTGGTCCCAAAGCTACAGCCCTCCCCGAAAACAATTTCAGTTAAGGCGGCCCCAATTCTGGGGCCGCCAGATGGACCCAAAAGCAGGGCCACAAGAATGCCGTCTTGGCGCTCGGATTTGGCTGGTTTTCGCAGCGTGCAATTTGCAAAATCTTGGGCCCGAACGCTGGCCTACAGCTGCCCTTCCTAGCCGGCTCACACTGCGGCGCTGCTCCCACACCTGGGCGCTCGCCAGCCCTAACCACTTACCCGTGCGCAACGCTGCAAGGCTCAAGGTGCCAAGCAGCGAGCAGATCAGCAAGCAGCCTGCGCGCAATGCCCGCCATCTCAGCGAGCATGTGTGTGCACAAACACACAACACAGCTAGTCGGCAAACAAGCCTTGCTGCGCAGCACGCCAAAAACCACATGTGAGGCACAGCGTGTTGAAGCCAAAAAACCGTGCGTTTTGCGGCGCTGGCTTTGGGCCCGAAAACGGTGCCAGAACAACGTGCTCCTGCAGCTTGGTACGTCCCCCGTTTGGGCACGTGGCTTGCCTACAACGCTACCCAAACCTGTTCAGCTCCCTTCCATGTGCCCGCCGGCAGCTGGCGCACGCGCGATCTTCCCTCCTTCCTGTCCTTAGTAGTAACTTTGTAAAGGCCCGTGAGTGGGAGGGGCCCAGCCTGTAAAACGTGGGACATTCGGGACCCGGCAGGGACCCGGCCTGTAAAACGTGGGACATTCCGGACGCGGTGGGAACCTGGAGCAGTAAAACTTGGGAAGCGGCGGGGTTGCGTGGGATGCCGCGAAGCAACTGGGGTAGTAACATGTCCAAGCCCAGGCGTCTGAAGGGTAAGGCGTGGAAGGGCCCGGACGACCACGTCAAGGGCGCGGCGCCAAAAAAGCGTGGGGCGCAGTGCGCCCGTTGATGAATTCGGTTTGCAAACGCGTGGGCGTCAGGGTCTGGTAACAACCCGGCAAGCTGCACCGCTGCACCCTGCGCGGACGGTGGAGCCCGGCCATCCCAGTATCGGTCCGCTTGCAAAACACGTGGGCGGCGGGGCCTGGCTGTAGGCTTCGCAAGCGACCCGCTTGCAAAGACTACGCCCATATGGAATCAGCGACCCAGAAATGTGGGCCCGCAAAAACGAAGGAGTTTTGGCTTCAGCACTCTGTGCCCCTGCAGTACATACATACATACATACATACATGACATCGCATCACATTTCAACACATGCCACATTATGTGTCTGTTCTCTTCGTTGTAAAACTCGTGTGGTGGTCTCATTACCAGATTGTGTGTGTGATTGCTGCTGCATGTAGAAATGCAACACTCACATCTCCTGTACAGACCGACCAGTTGTACACCAGTGCCATTGTGAGACGCACTCTCAGAATGCAAAACAATGGTGTACTTGCGAAGAGTAGGTCGTGGTCTGTAACGGGTTCTGTGTAGCCTTTTGCTACTATGTGTGCTCGTACTTCGTTGTGTTTTGGTTTTAGAACCCATCTTGATTCAATGATGTTCGCTTGTTGTTCTGGTGTCATTGCGTTGCCATCAATCTCTGTGAAGACTGATTGTTCTTTCATTTGTTGTACTTACTTCTTCATGCCTTGTGCTGCAAGTTGTGGATCCAGGTCTTCTGTGTCATGTATGATCGGCTCCAGTAGGATCCTTTCATTTTCGATTTCTTGTGTGTCTTCATTGGAGGTTGTCTCCATTTGTTCACCATCCTTTGTTGTGAACTTGATGGCATTGATTCTCATCTTGCTTTTTGGTTGTTCTGCTGTTGTAGGCCGCTCAAGGGTTTGTCTCTCTGCTGTGGTGCGTTGTTGCTTGCCGGTGCTGCCTTCTGCTATTGTATCATCTCTTTCTCTTGTCTGTGATGTGTGCGGTGGTGCTGGCAATGATGGTCGTTTCTGATGTGCCGGTGATGTAGCCATAGGTGATGTTGGCTCTGCTGTCCTCTTCTGCTTTGGCTGTTGTTCGCTCGACTGTGCTGTGCTTTGTCTCTTGTTCTCTGCTGCTGTGCTTGTTGCTGCATCCTTCCGTGATGTAATTGTTTTGCTTGCTGATGGCATTGTTACTGGTGGTGTGAGAGTCGGTGTGGGCAGTGCTGATGCTGGTGTCTTCCATGGACCTGTGTGTACACAGTCCAATAGTTGCTGGTCGTATTTGTGAGGCATTATTTGCCTTCTGATTGTCCTTGCTCTGACAATCTTGTTGTAGATCCCAATGAGGGATTCGCCTGTAGTTGTGTCTTTGCCAAGCCAGATCCTGTTGTAGAAGCTTGGCTCTAGTTTTGGAAATTGTTTTATTGTTGGTAGCATGTGTTGCACTGTCTCACCAAACTCCCACAATGGTGTATGCTGTTCTCTGTTCCATCTGTTGAAGTAGCTTGTGCATCCATTGCTGTGCAAAGCGTACCTGTTCATGATGTATGCACTGTGTCGAACGATCTAAGGCATGAGTGGATGTTTCATTGGAATGTCTCTGTTGTAGTTTTGCTTGATCTGCCTTGAGTGTTCTGATTTGTGCAAACAATGTTCTGTGTGCTCGTTCTACTCCTCCTTGTGATTATGAACTGTATGCTCCTGAGTTCCGGGCTGTGATGTTCCCATCCTTGCTTGCTACTGTAGTAATGAGTGCTGTCAGGAAATCTTCCTGATCTGATTGTAGTATTGTGTGTGTTGTTCTTCCACACTCAATGAGGAAGTGCTGTAGCTGTGTGACTGCATAGTCGAATTGTATTGCCATGATCATCCCTGATTGGATGTCAATTGCTGTGAGGATTGGATGTACCTTGTTGTCATCGAAGCCTTTGATGTAGCCGAAGTCGAGTTGTATGATTGGAAGCTTGCTGTGCTGTTTTGTGTGATTGTTTTGTCTGCCTCTCGATTGTACGTATATCGGACACCAATTCCTATAAGGAAGGTGTGTAACATTGTGCACCAAAACCTCCTGTGGTGTAGGTTGCTTGGGTGCCTGTACTGCTTTTGCTCTTGTGCCTTGTTGCTGTTCTTCATCATGTGACTCGAGCTGTGTTGGGAACTCCTGATGTTCCTCAAAGTTTGTCTAGCCTGTCCAAGGCTTGTCAGATGTCTTTGCTGGCTGTGTTGTCCATTTATCTTTTATCAGTCTTGTGTGTTGTCTTTCTCCTCCAACTGGTTGAACCTTGGTCTGTCTCCAAGGTAAGAGTCGTTTGATGTCTGGCCCGTCGTGTGTCCTCTAGGCTCAACATGTACTCTCTTTTAGTACGGGCCTTCTTTGTACTAGTAATCTCCTCTAGGGGTGTACCTCTGAAGGATATGGAAGTCTTTGTTTAGCTGCGCCTTTGGTGGTGTGTGGCGTAGGTGTGTCTTGAATTGTTGGTGGTGGTGTTTTTTCTCTAAGCCGTATGCGCGGTTTGTACTGAATCACTTACGGTATTACCCTTTATGGTGCACTTTTTGGGTGTGTCTTTGTTGCAATTTGTTGCTGTATTGCCTCTGGCAATGTTGTGTTATTGCCTCGCTCATTGCCTCGTTTTAGACGAAGATGAAAGTAGCGTCGGGTAGCTTACGAAATATAAATAATTAGGAACATATATTTATATATAGTAAATAATGCATTTTTCTTGAGTTTTTTATTACCTTTAAAGGATTTTTTGATTATATCCTTGGTAAATGTTAGGAGTAATTGGATATAACTAAAATTAAAATTGACTTATTAATTTGTAATTCAACTCTTTATTTGTGTTTTCTATAAAAGAGAATTATATTACTCCGCGTAGTTTTCCGGACTAATTTTCTAAAAAGTCTCGGATATTTCGGAAAATTGGTCCGGATTACTCCTGGAAAATATAATCGCCTCATATTTTTTACGGACCACTTACCCCTAATTTCCCGAAATATTAGAAAAAATCTTAAATCTTTTAATTAATTTATAATCTAGATTTATAATATAATTAGTGATTTGAAAATATATAATATATAATAATAATAATATAAATTAAATATATTTAAATATTATAATTATATAATTTATTAAATTATAAATTCTATATTTGTATTATAAATATTTTAATTAAACATATGATTTATATAAATAAATCTTAAGAACATATATATTATATAGTTATATTAATTATATATAATCCTTATATATATATAAATTAATATTTTATAAACATATTTTGTTTTAAAATAAATAGATTATTTCACACGTCACCTGTTAGTGGCCAGTTTTTAAGGTGCGCATGTTTTTGTCTTGTGCTATGTCTAGAAAAGTTATGAGAAGCCTATCCATGCGCAATTGGCTCAAGCCGATCCGGGTTCGCGGCTTGGAAGGAAACGGCCATGACCAAAGGTGTCTACGGCCTATTGGGCGACAACTCGCTCTTTTGCAAGAAGAGCAATGGTAGCCTGGCACAGACGTGGCTGTGGGTCCAAACCAATGGTACCGTTCTGGGGTAGGTGCACCATTTAAATAATACAATAAAATATATTAATTTCAATAATAATTTTATATTCGATTAGAATATATTAAATTATATAATTTTAAATTTAATATAATATAAATATATTAGAAATAATTTTAATAATTTATTTTTTATAATATTTTATTAATAATTGAATTATTTATAATTTAAATATAAATTTATTTAATTTCCCATATTTTTTGGTTAATATTATATTCTAAAAGTAATTGAGGGAAACTATAAATTGTTAGCAAAGAAAGGAGCACGTTTTCTGTGCCCGAGGCACTTCAAGTCCTTCCTTTGAAGCAGGAATAGGCGAAGCTTCCGACTAGGCTAGAGCTAGCAGGCTAATTGCCTAACGGCGACATACTACCCTAAGGAGGCGTAGCCGGATAGGGGGTGCACTCTGGTGCCGCCGACCCTCGCCACTTGGTCGTGATACGCTGCCTAAGACCAGTTCGGACTTGCGATTTTGCTTGCCTATGGGAAACCCTCGGAAAACATCGTGTATATGCAGGGTTTAAGCCATGTGGCTGACATCATCAGGGTGTGGGGTTAGGCCTGGGTGATGCTTCAGCGGGGCTTGGTCTATATCATCCACACTTCCTTCTAAAAAGCCTCTCAACCCAAAAAGCACTGTTTTTTAGAAGATATCGGAGAGATATATACGAGGCTCATTTTCGCGCATTTTGGCGCCAAGCCCTGCCGGGCATGCCGGCGATGTTGGATCCTCGCTCTACAAAATGCTGTAAATACCGTCAAAAATTGCTGTGCTGAGCGGTGGGCTGTTGTTCTGTCCGTTTTGCTTTTGCTGTGGCTGGCTCGCATGCTGCGCGGTCCTTGCTTTTTTCGCATTGATTTTCGGGCCTTTTGGCGTGCGCGCGCGACCCCAGCCACAAAATGCTGTTATTTACGGTGTTTTGTTGCTTTTGCGTTTCTGGGCTGGCTTGCGGGTTGTTCTTTTTGGGCTGCTGTTTCTGCGGCGCGCGCGCGCACGCGACCCCATATCAGCCTTCTGGGTTGGGGCCCGGCTGGGTGGGGCCCAGAAGGCTGGCATCTCCGGCATCATCTGGGGTTGGAACCAACCATATCATAGCACAGGATGCATTTCTCATACAAAAACACAACATGACATGGTATAACTTCAAAGAGGCGTAGCCGGCCAGAGGCCATAGGCCCAGAAAATAGGTTTTAAGGTATTAAGTTGAGGGTAGCTAGATTCGTGCCTTTCGCAGCTGGTTCGAAGCGACCATTGCTGCTGCCAAAGGGATTTGCGGTGTAGAGCTAAGGATTCAGGATATCTCAGTTCGTGCTTCTATATTAATGATAAACGGCCGAAAATTAACATAGTGCTTGCAAGCAAACTAACACAACAAATTCTGTTGGATTTAAAATATACAATTAAAGGTTTCAGAAATAATTTCGTTTAATGCCCGGCCCATTTTTCCGAAATATCGCAGATATTTCGACGATTGCATTCCGGACGATTTTTTTCCGAAATATTCCGGATATTTCGACGATGGCATTTCCCGAAATATTTGGAATATTTCGGGAAAACAATTCCCGAAATATTCGGAATATATTTCAAGAAAATGGCGGGTGTCTACGATTTACGGACCGCTTTCCCGAAATATTTTAAGATATTTCGGGAAATTAATCCCTATAATAAATGAAACCACTATATCTTAAGCACATGTGCCGGGGGTAATCCGGACTATGATTTCCGAACCGCCTTTCCGAAATATCTAAAATATTTCGGGAAATAATTCCTACAAAAATAAAATCCTTATATTTTCCATATATTTGTCGGGATAAACCAGACAAATAGACCATAAGAAATATGAAATGGCTATATCTTCCAAAGGCAGTCCGAATAAATTTCCCGAAATATCCGGGATTTTTCGGCAAAACAATCCGACAAAATGCGCACAAGTACAACAATCGAATTTCATGATTTTGTTTTATAGAGTAAATAATATATATTCAAAAATATATAAATAAAATATGTTTATATTATATATATATATATCATATTTCTTTATTTATATATATATTCCGATTTAATATTATCAAATTATATTTTATGTTAAATATTATCAATATATATAAATACCAAAACATAACAATATATAAAAATAAATAAACTAAACAAAAACAACCAACCACATATTCAAATAATCATATATACAAAAAATAATAAAAAATACATAAATTCATTTATAAATTCATTTATAAATTCATTCAATAATAAACTATTAAATACCAACATCATATATTTTACAAATGTACATTCTCACAAAACATACAAACATAAAAAACAAACCACATAACCATAAACCACAACCACAAAACCAACCAACAAACAACCACACAATTCATCGCAAAAATACATAAATAACATAAACAACAACACAAAATAATACAAAAACAAAAAGCAAATCAATATAAATTAATTCGATTAATTATATATCATTAAGAACATAAGAAATAATTATATACTTGTAAATAAACTATTAATATTATTCATATTATATTACCATACTTTTTGATATACTTTTAATTTTCGTTTTTAATTTATTTTGTGTATAAAACAGAATTCTGTAAACCAAATCAAACAAATTAAGTAGATAAATCGAATTCACCAAATACAAACATATTAATCAATTAATGGAATCGTGTTAATCCATAATTGATTTAATCGCAGCATGTTTATGGTAGGCAAGAAGTCGTTCGCAATCGATCTCGTCATCTTGATAGTGCAGCCTGAGGCAAACGGCTGACATTCAGATCATGTGTTTCCGCAACGTTTGAAAGGCCAGCAAGGTGTCAAACAAGGCTAGCGAAGAACTACCCCGTTGTGAAAGGGTGATGGGAACAACCATTGACAAACCTCTGGTTGAATGATGAGTGGGGTCTGTGTGTTTTGGGCATTCTTCATTGTTGGCTTCTTCAAGTATGTGCGGAGTCACGAGCCGACATTCGCTCAAAGATGCTACGCCACTGCAAACATGCAACGCAGCGGTCAAGAAACCACCCAGGTAGCAACAGCCACACACCTCACACATCCACAGCACGCAAACACCTATCAGTCCAAGGCGCGTTGGTCGCTACTGAGACCTCCTCGTGAGATAGGCCATTGCTTGACAAAGTGCAATTGCCGGATTCCAGTGAGATGGGCAAGGGGCTTTTCGCGCACACGCCTTTTGGGTAGCAAAGGCAATTAGGAAGACCTTGCGCAGCGCAACCTGTCTACAATGCTCTCCGGCAAGCTAGCGTAAACAATGTCCACGTCGCAGCTCGTGCCTAGACTCAAGCTTGTCATGCGCAAGCTGGCCACATGACACAGAACGAACCACGCGACACAGAACGAACCACGCCGACGCCAAAGCAGGCATTGTGTTGTATATGTAGCAGGCTTACCTTTCATGTGGCAGGGCCAAGCAGTTCGGACCTCAAAGGGGCATGTCTAGAATTTTTGCAACTTGTCTTGCGACAATTCTTCCTGGGTGGCGCCCCTTATGCAACTTGATGCCCAGGTCGTCTTGCAAGTCACACTGCAAGCTGTATTTCAGCTCCGAATAGGTTTGGACACAATAGGCATCTACGGTGAGCTACTGGCAGAAAACAAGAAGAACCCGCTGTTGAGGCGCTGCGTGGCCAAATGCCAACACAGCACATCCCAAACAAGGGCACAGCAGGCTCTGCTGCAAGGCGCAGGATGAGTGCAGAATGAGCCCAGGATACCAAATCTGAGTCTGCGCAGCACCGCGCGTTTGTGGTGGTTGCAACATGCAACACAGAGCGCCATCTTTCGGCGAGCGAGCAGCAGCGGAACTGAGGATGTTGAGCAAGTGCCAACTGCCCTGCCAGACTAGCAACGGGCATGCTCTGCTTGCATCGCATCAACTCACTTTGCCGCCCTGCAGTTTTATTAAGTGTTGCGCAGAACGCGAGTTTCTCTGAGAAAAGAAGGCGGCAGGCTCGCAGGCTCGCACTGCTTAGGCACCAGAGATCTGTCACACGGGGCGCCTGCAGTGCGCACACCGGGGTTTCAGGGGCTCCAGCTAGATAGGAATGGAAGGAGCTCATTGAGGAAGATAGGACTAAACGGTCACCCTTGCGCCATCCGTCCGCGTCCTTTACTTCTCTAGACATTGGAAATCGACGGTTGAAGCGCCCGGGCTGGAAAGTTACAAGGGAAGCAGACGTCCAACACACCGCCCAGGCGCTCGCTATCTGAGCACTTTCTGCGACTATGCGAAGGCTTCTGAGGTGGGCGAGCTTGTTAATAAAAACCTCTCAGAAAAGGTTTCTGCGAACTGAGCCAGCGCGCTGACTCCATTGGCTTTGCCCTGATCCAGCTGGACAGGGTAGGAAGGAGCGTTGCGGACAGGAGGAGGAACTTGCACTTGCTAGCAACGCTCACGGCGCTGCCTGCATGTGCTAATGCGCAGCATCAGAAGGCATCACTTTGTGTATGGCACGCTCACCTTTCACGTGGCAATGCGTGAGACGTTCTAGTATGCTCTTGTGGTTCTTCACATGAGAGAGAAAGGTGGGGGGAGATAGAGAGTGGCTGAGCGGGTTGGTCATGTCCTCCTCCAGATTGTTGCAACATATCTTGCGACATTTCCTCCTGAGCGCTGCTTGATGCCCAGGTCGGCTTGCAAGCCTCGCTGGAGGCGGAAATTGCAGCCCCGAATAGTGGGCAGCTATGATGAGCTACTGTCAGAAAAAAGAAGAGCCAAGCAGTCTGTTGCCAACACAGCAAATCCCGAACCAGGGCAAAGAGGGCTCTGCCGAGGCGCAGGATGAGTCCAGAATGAGCCCAGGATGAGCCCAGGATACCAAATCTGAGTCTGCGCAGCACCGCGCGTTTGTGGTGGTTGCAACATACAACGCAGAGCGCCATCTTAGCAGCGGAACTGAGGATGTGGAGCAAGCGCCAACTGCCCTGCCAGATTAGCAATGAGCATGCTCTGCGTGCATCGCATCAACTGCCTTGCTGCGCTTCTTGCAACAAGTTGCTGTGCAGAACTCGAGTTGCCGCGTTGGCGCTGAGAAAAGAGAATCGGCGGAGGTCGGTCACGCATGTAAGGGGCGCCTGCGTCGCGCAAAGCGGGGTTTCAGGGCCTCCAGCTAGACTAGATAGGGAAGGAAGGAGCGCGTTGGGGATAGGAGGAGGGACTCTGCGGTGGTCTCAAAACTGCCAATCAAAATGCCTCGCAACCACCCCGGTCGGCCTGCGGTTTGCCAGTCGGTGTCCCTCTGCGGACTTTCTCTTGGTCAACCACGAACAATGGCTTTGCAATTTTCAGATTTTTCGTTGTGCTTGCAAGCAGCTAATGAAGAACAAAAAGAATCGACACATGGAAATCCATGTGATGAGATGGAGTCAGTCGGGCAGTCGGGCACTATCTCACCACAAATTTCGCGCGGCTGCAACACGAGCCCGCGGCTCAAAGGCTCCAAAGGCCGTTGCTTGGCGGGCCAGCCTGTTTCACTATGGTTGCGCTGCCGCGCCTGCTGGCCAAGTGAAAGAGGCCGCTGCAGTCAGCTCAGCATCGGAAGCAAAGTGCGACAAATATTGAAGAAACTGAGCTGACAAGTAGAATCCTCTGCGCATGGCAATTGGAATGCGCTGCGCGCATGGCTTCTTCTGAGCAGGACTATTTGCCGGAAGTCCAGCCACAACGTGCTGCGCAGCACACGGCTTGTACCACTCCGGCCCTGCAAAATGAACCGCTTCCCTGTCTGTCTCCGATTTATCACTGTCGACGGTCAATCCGCCCCAAGGTGACCTTGTTCGAGGAACACTGCAGCACATACGTCTAGGATTATGATGCTGCACAGGCACGCATTCTGCGGAATGCTACACCATGGTCTCAGCTGACTTCAAGCCTGAGAGGACTTTCTAAACATCCGGTTTCACCATGTCAGGCGCTTTGAACGGACCAAACAGTTGAGGCCTGGATTCTTTCATGACAATGCAGCACGAGCTCGCCACATGAAAGCGGTCTGTGTTTGACAAATCTGCCAAGACCGCGCTCTCCTGGAAACGCTGTTGACTTGGAACAGCCAGACAAAGGCTGACTGTTGGTTGTGTCAAACTGTTCCTAGACCTGCCTGTCGAATAGAAGGCCAACAGCGCAAAAGCCAGGACGTGCTCTGTGTGACCTGGAGTTGCAGCCCGTCACATTGCTCTGATTGCAGGCTTGCTGGCGGGCCTGTTTCCACCTGCAGTTTTGGACGAGGATACGCCAGGCTCTTCCATAGCCACGTGTCTCATCTCCAACCTTCCATGTGACTAAGACTGGCTGAAGTTTGACTTCTCCCTGCCAGGCAGCTAAATGGTAATGGCCTGCGCTGCCGGAATTCCCTGGACACACGTAGCATCCCAACACCTCCTGCGAACAGGCGCGTTGCCGCGCAACAGTTTCGTTGGGTAGCTTACAGCCAGCGGCAAGTTTGGCGGCCAGAGGCCTAGAGGGCCCAGAGCAGGTGCATCGACATAACACTCGGAGCAGGAATGCGCCGGACGGGCTGAGAACGTGTGGGCGGGAGCACTGCAATCAATGTTTGGTCCTGCCACACGCGCCCTGAAATGAAGCCCAGTCCTGCTGTTTTATTGAGGTCTCAGGGCAAAAACCAGCGGGTCACAGCGCAGATTCCTCTCTCAAGCGCTCGAGGTCACTCGAAAGAAGAGGAGGCACCTGGTCTAAGGAACTGGGGGGCCGCGTTTGTAGAACATCATCTTAGACCCTCAGCGGTGGGAATCTTGCCTCGAAGAGTACGGAAAGGCTTCTGCGAAGGTAAGCAATGCATTTTGGAAGAGGCCTATGACAAAGCTGAAGCGGAACTCGTTGATGAAACAAACTCGGGCAACATGTGATTGCCAGGCCAGACCTAGACCGCTCAGCCACTCTCACTTTCACAGTGAAGTCGGCCAGTTGCATCTAAACCAAAACTTGCCCATTGCAACTATCACAGAAAGAGCCTTGCATGTTTTGCGCCGACATGACACAAGTTTGAAACCAGCTCTTCAGCTGAGGTAGCTCAGCCGGCGCTGAGGCAAAGCAGGTGTTCGACAAGGCTCAGGAGCTGCTGATGTCAGGAATGCATCGTACATACAGCTTCTCGCAAGCTTCCCGCATTGGGTTCAGCATAGCTATGCAGCTCGTTCAGGCAACGCCGCAATCACACGCGCCTCAGACTCACCTCGTATAAGCTCTGAATCAGCATCTGCGGCCTTGAAGAGACCTAGTCCAAAAAAGGCGACACGACGAGGCATCAGGAGAACTGACCGAAGACTACGTGTCACGCTGCAAAGACTTTGTTCCTTGGCAAAATCCTTGCACCCAAGATGGGCGCGGTGGATTGAGCGCTATGTGGCCTCATCACTGCAACACATGGACGCATGTCTCGGTCGCTCCTGATTGTATCACTGGCATCGCGCACAAGCACAAGAGCGATTCAGCATGTGCGACCGACTGAAAGCACTAAGGTCAGCCTATGATAGCAACATCCTGCTGCGCGATATCAAGGCTTTTGGCCACAACTGCCGCTACTGCGTGGGCAGGCACAATCTTAAGAAGCCTGAAACGCCAACATGGGGCGGCAGCCGGCAAGCACGGGCCGTCTGGCAAGGATGCTGAGATATTCTTCGACCTGCTAGTTGAACTTTGCAAAGGCTGTCCCTTAGAGCACTGGCCCTTGGCCGCGCTTTGGCCCGTAGGATTTGCATGGCCCGGCAAAACTGCCCAACTGGCCGCATGTTCACGGTGCTATGTTTGGTGTGCGCAACGGGG
>CAUJNA010000902.1:41191-48691 GCA_963377175.1 Effrenium voratum | reverse complement strand
CCAGAGGTACAAAACATTGATTGGTCTGACTCAAGTTCATTCCCGCATGTCCTGCCACGAAAAAGCAAGCTGCCCACACATGTTGATATGTACGCCACCTGCTTCATGGCAGGAAACTGTTTGAACATCTGCTCTGCCAGGGATAGCCACTGTTGAAACCTAAACTCATTTACCCCGCATCTAATAATTGCAGAGTGCTGGTGGCCTTTTGAAGATGACGGATGTCACAAGTTTCCACGTCCGGATCCCCTGTGAGTTTCAGATTGCCAGCTGTCCGTGACCGGAGTGCTTGTCAACATGGAACCCGATAATGTGACAACCCCAACCCCAAGCCCATGAACGATACTGTCGATGGACAGAATGCACCACTTTGAAGTCATGAGAACCCATTGTTGGTTGGTATTTAGAGGGGAATCATCATTCAAGGGATTCTGAGGTGGTGCAGGATTTCGTCTATCCACATTAGGCACTCGCTATTTGTCCCTAATTGGGGCAAAAGGATGCGTTTTGCCGGAAGCGTGTGGTTGGCAACCATCTGGCAACCATTTGGGTGCGCCGCTTGGGGCACATGGGGGAAACCTGGTCGCGCTCCTTCGGCACGAACATGCGTGGAATATTCGGCACCGAGGGCCGGATCTGCACATCCCAGGCTTCATACTCTCCGCTCCTTGGCTCATTTTTCCAGGTATGGTCTCTTGAGGCATGGATGCTTTTTCACCCTGCATATCATGGAGGTAATATCCATACCTCCAAAAACTATCCTTGGAAAGTCCCTTGATCATATGGGTCATGGTCATGTTTTACATTCTGTCTCCCCTGAGGTACTCCAAATGATTCATCCGCTGATGGTCATATGGCTTTTTCATGGCTCCCTCAAGTGCACTCTAAAGACTGGTTCTCCAACTCCCTTGTTTGGGACGTTGAATTATGCCCATCCCTACTCACCAACAAACATGCAGCTTAGCTAGAGCTCACTTAAAAGACCTGTGTCCGGCAGAGAACAAAGAACACAAGACCATTCGACTACCCTTGTGGGTTGGTCGTTGTTTTGAGTTTTGGAACAACCCTAAGCCAACAAGAACACGGGAGGCTTGGCAAGCTGCATCACGCCAGGCTGGAGATAGTCGGGCTCGTCAAACTCCACCACCACCCTAGGCGAATCTGCAAGTGTGGCCATGGAACACCCCGAGTGCAGAATCCATTCTCGGTTGCTGTTGACCTCTGCAAGAAGTTTAGCTGTTTGTGGGTCCAATGGAAAATCCAGTGTTTCAACACCAACAAGCTGAAAAAGTCCAAAGATCCAACCAAATAGCCATAAAGCATTGAACGCCGCCGACTGCGCGTTGCTTCTGATTGGGCTGCCAAATGCTTTTCAATGCTGAGGGCCTCGAAGCAAGCTTGCGATTCCAGCTGCTAGGTCTGGCCAGGGGGGACCTGCTCACATATACGCACCTGTCCCCAGCATCACCTGTTGCAAAGATCCGGCTCAAGCCACTTCCGTGGACTTGAGGGTAGCAAGGTTTGAAATTTCAGAGGTAGGCAACCACACGGTTTCAAAGCAGGCTAACCACTGCTGTTGTGCGCTTCATCCAGTCCCCCATGCACTGCCCCATACTCATAGAACACACTGTTCCTGCATTGCTTTCTATGCTGCTGTAGCGAGGCCATACTGTTGGACCAGAGTTTGCAACTTGTTGCGCCCTCACATGGGGTGGACACCTGAACGTTAAAGTAGGTCAATTAGTAATTTAACTAAGGAAAGTTAAACAAGGAACTTGTGCGGGTGAAAGAGCTACAAACATGTCGAAAACGCAAGGATTTGCGACGCCTGACCGAGGCAGGTGCGGAGCGTGTGCGGAGTGGGGTCGGCGACGGACCTTTGGGTGGGTCGACCCTCAAAACTTCGTGGGTTTTACGATGTTCACTTCGCTTGTGCAACCCTCTGCGGACTTTCGGGGAGTTGGCCTGTTTCCGTATCGCTTTTCTAGCTTGCACCATCAAAGGTCAACACTCTGCGAACTTGAGTTTCTCACTTTCGTGGGCTGAAGGGAGAGAGAGAGAGAGAGATAGGAACAGAGAAAGGAGAATAGGGAGACAAGCAGCAGGAAAAAGAAAAGCAGAAAAAGATAGAAGCGAGAGAGACAGAGAAAAAGAAGCAAATAAAGAGGAAAAGACAGAAGATCAGAGAAAGAGACGAAGAGAACGAGACCAACAGGAAAAGAAAAAAAGAAAATATAAATTAAAGAAGGAGACAGAGGAAGGGAAAGAGCAAGAGAAAGGGGAGGAGACAGAAACTGAGAAAGATAAAGGAAAGAGAAAGAGGAAGAGACCAAGAGGATAAGGAAGAAAGGCAAAGAGAAAGAGAAAGAAACCAAACATATAAAGACAAAACAGAGAGACAGACAGAGAGAGAGAGAGAGAGAGCGAGACAGAGAGAGAGAGAGAGAGAAAGAGAGCAAGAGAGACAGAGAGAGAGCGAGAGAGAGAGAAAGAGAGAGAGCGAGAGAAAAGCGTGCTCATGCGTGCTCCAAACTATAAATCTCATTTTTTTGGAAGCTTCCTCCTCCTGGCTCCACCAGCTTTAGTGGTATTATCTCGGGAGCCAGCCCGGCCAGCGCTAAAACACACAGAAACAAAGCTGCGGTTCCCTAAGACTTGAAACAAGTGGATCAAGCAACTACGAACTATATGTGGAACAATACGCTACCTCCGATGCCTTCGGCCACGTCCGCCCTCACGCATTTATTTGCATGCACCGTACGCATGTGCACACCATTACAAATCTGTATATATCTGCCATGCTGTCGGACAGAAACGCTGCATCCTTTGCCAAGCCGCTTCTTGGTCCGGTTCGGAGCGGGCTCTTTGATTTTGGCCACCGTTCCTCGGCGTCGATCGTTGACTCGCACCAGGGAGTCGTTGACGATGGGAGCTCCGCCTGGCAATTTGGCAACGCGTTCACAGCCATGTACACAAATCCTATGTTGGCGGGGCCGCGCTGCTTCATATGTCGCTGTTCTATGCTTTTTCCTGTGGCTGTGTGTGTGTGTGTTCAGGTGGGTTGTGCATGCTTGCGTGCGTGCGTGCATGCGTGAGTGAGAAAGCAAGTGAGTGAGTGAGCACGTGTCTGCTTCTGTGTCTGTGTTGTGTTATGTTGTGGTGCGTGGTGTTGCCTCATATCGTATGGCGTCGTCTTGTGTTTGTGCACGTGTGTGTTTGCGTATGTGCTTTCTTTCCGTGTCTTTGCTTGGTATTTGTCTGTTTGCCTCTGCGTTTGTGTTCGCCATGTGTGTGTGTGTGTGGGGTGCTGTGTACTCATTCATGTTATTGTTGTCTTCTTGTTTTGTTTGTGCTGCCATGGTTGGGAATGAGGTAGAAACTGCATTTATGGTTGCGCGCGTGCGTTGCGTGCGTTGGTGCAGGGGCGTGCGTGTGGGTGTGATGTGCGGGTGCTGTGCGTTTGCGTGCGTATGTGTGTGTGTGTGTGTGATGCGCGCCTGTGACTCGCGCGCGCGCCCTTGCGCGTGTGCTCATGTGCGTTTGTGCGAAAGTGTGCATGTGATGTGCGGGGGCGTGTGCATGTGCATGTGTACTCCAAGTGGTTGTGTTCATCGATTTTGAGAGCACGGCTCCTTTGTTGGCATGTTCTCACACCAGCAGGACTCGCACGTAGTCTCACATCCACTCGTGCCTGCTGGGAAGTCCAGGAACCAAAGATCGTGCAGTGCCTGCGGGCAGCCACGAACAGGTCTGCAGGGGAGAAAGTGGGAATGACCCCCCGCCACCCTGTTCCATCCAGAATTCCCCAGAGCCATTTGCATTTTGCAGAACTCACATTTCCGGCCTTCATTATTTTGTCATAGGTCACGGTCACTTCACCATCGCCCTGCACAATTGTCCCGGCGAAGTGCACAAGGTCCTGCGATCCATCCAGTTGGGAACAAGTTGCAGCGGAAAAGTCTTGCCTGTAGGCTATTGATGGTGCCCATCTGTGACGTGACCATGCCTTGGATGGGCACGGCTTACTGCCTTACTCTTGGGGCCTCGCAGCGGACAGCCAGGTGGCGGATCAAGAAGTTGTTCATCTCCGTAACGGATTGTGTTCGCGCGATGAGCTTCAAGCCATCCTGAGGGCAAGTTGCTCAGGCAAAATGTGAGGAACCCACCGGCACCTGAGGCACCTGAGGCACCTGCATCGTTCAAGCGCGCGTTGTTGCCGTTGGTGGACATTGGAGCTCGCCAGGATTCAAAGCGCGTCCTTACAAGGCGCTTGCCTGCTTGCGCGGAGGGATCGGACGAATCGCAAGTCAGCACGACGGCAAGTCAGCACGACGGCAAGTCAGCGTGTCGTTGCTGCGTCTGAGCGGCAGGAACAGAACCAAGGCCACCCAAAGGTACCACAAGAAGTTGCTGAACATGATATTCTTTGCCCCAGACCTCACCACTGACTCTGCTGGCAAACAGAAACAGGCGGCCGGTAGACACAGCGGATAAACGAGGCAAAGGTTGTGGGTTGACGCAACTTGCCGTGTACAACCTCGAAGAACTCATAAAACGAGGGGCCAATAGGGACTGGCAACACATTCAACCCGAAGTCCGCATGATTTGCAGCACCTTTCAGAAGGTTCACGTAAGGCAGCCTGGGGCTCTTTGAATGGCGAAGTCATGAACCCGGGCCTTTTGAGGCTTAGAGTCAGGCTGACACGCCAAGGTGCACGACACTTGTAAACAGCAGCCCCGAAATCAGGACGGACCGCCATGCCAGCACATAGCCTCGGCCATGCTTCCGGATGTCAAAGACAGCTTTCTGAGCATCTCTCTGTCTAGTGTGGGGACGCTTGAAGTTATTTTAGGGGGATGAGGGAAGAAACGGGGTTTCCCCCTATGAGTTTTGTTGACCGGTTCGCAAGAATGGTTCGAGGCCAATCTGACCGAATGCTTTTAGTCCAGGGGCCGATGAAGGCCAACACAGCCATCAGCATCTCGTCAACAATCTCGATTTTGATGTCCATGGCGTCATCCAGCAATTCCTGTAGACTTAGGAATGTATGTCTTACACATTGGAAGCTCTCAGACAAATTAGAACCTGTGACACATTCTGCAGCCCAAAGAGGTCCCCTCAACCAGATTCCTCCCTGGCAAGCTGTCCTGAACATCCAGCTTCGGCAAAAATTCCTCCTGGATGAATGTTGCCTGCAACCAGGCTTTCGAAATAAGTGTCAACAAAAGCAAAAACGTCACATGGAAATGCTTGGCAAGTTGCGAAGGTCATATAGGATGGCACCAGCGCTTTTGCGAAGAGAGCGGAATTCGGACTTACGAGCCGCGTCAGCTTCAGCTTCACATGAATCCTCAGCATATTTGTGCTACCGGAGTGGATTTCTTGGCGCAAAAACAAGAAAAACGCCATGCGGACGGCATGGGATGTCGGCCCTTGGCAGTTTGGATGTAGGCCAAAATCGGATGGCTCAAGTCGAACACCGACTGTGCCCCTTGGGTCATGACATGTCATTTTGTTTCAAGAGTGTACCTGTGTGTGGGGGGGGGGGGGGTGGGGGGGGATGGAGGAGGGCTTAGCGTGAAAACAGAGCGGAAAACAGACATCCATGCTGGAAGGCTTCGATTCCAACAAAAGAACGAGCCACCCACATGTGTCTTTGGTTTCCGCGAGATATCCAACCCCTTTTCCCACTGTGGATGGACAAAATCCTGCACCACTTTGAACCCATGGGAAACCATTGGTAGTTGGCATTTACGTTGGGGAATCAAATCATTCCAGGGTTCTTAGAGTCTGAGGTGCTGCGAAATGGACTTCGCAACCATCCACTGTCCATGGATTCGTCCGTCGAATGCCGAATTCCAACAGAAAACGGCCTTTGGGTGTCCGGTTCTCACCGAGCTTCTCACCGGCGTTGAACTGCGTGTCGCTGGGCGGCTCCTCGCCCTTCTGGGCACCCACCAAGGAACCCCCTGTGGCCTGGAGATTTCAACCGGCGCGTCATCTACGGCACTGGGGCCACGGACCAAGGGGAAACCAAAAAGTCGAAAGCTGAAAGTGTGGGGCAAGTGAGACGCCTTAAAAAAGGGCCTTCATTACTTCCAAACTCAGCTTTGCCGATTAGGATTTGCTTTTTTTGTTGGATGGTTTGAGCATTGGTACCTTCCCACACATTTCAACTGCCAGGGATGCAGGCCACCACCAATTCAGGATTGGCTGCCCCACGGATTCAGCTGTGGCAACTCGTCGGCTGCCAGGCACACGCGCAAAAACGCATCCCTTTGGGGCGCTTCTTGCGGGGGCCTTGATGCGCTTGAACATGCGGCTCGCAAAGGACGTCTTGATCTTTGCAGCTTCCACCACAGTCACGTCCTTCTCCAAGGCTTCCTAAGCGGAGCCACGCGAGCACAACTCCCTGGCTGCCATCGCAGGCAAGGGGCAGAGCCGGTGCCTTCCGGTTGGTTCTTTGGCTGATTGTTTGGCTTGGTCGACATGGGCACTTCCATCCTCAGCTCGGTGCCGCCTGAGCGTCCTTTCCAAAAACAAGAGTCAGCACTGCCACCAACTTGTGGCCTTTTGGAAAAATCGATGGATTTCCATCTATTTAAATCGAAGACGCCCCATCTGCACCAGTGGAACCCGTCTATTTTCAACCAACCTAACCGAACAGCACACCTATTGCCCATGCCCAGCGGCTCTTCCTCGCGGCGGTTCATGTGCTCGTAGTAGCGGTCCGAGTTCACACCCTGCAGGTTCCCGGGGAAGCGCAGCTCCAGCCATCCCTCGATCTCCTGAAAAAAGAAAACGGGAGAGCGAGGAGTGAAGCCACGGAAACCACATGGAAGCCACGGCAAATGGAAACCCGTGCCTTCCCCATTCTGGGATCCTTCTCAAAGAATAGGCCAAATCCCTAGGAAAATGGGTGGTTTCTAAAGAGAACGATGGGTGAAGAGAATGGGGAATCAACCCTTAGACATGTAAGTTCCGCATGCAGAAATGGGCTGAACAAAACAAAAAGCCTTGCACCGCAACTCGAAGCGTGCAGCCGTGAGACCTCGTCAAAGGGGATATCTGCGACGCGAAATTCCACAAAGCCGATGGGGTCAATCAGCGAAGAGTTGTCGGTGGAATCGGAGTCATAGACATGCAGCCTGACAATGCTCAAATCCGCCACGATGTCGAACTTTTGCTTGTCCTTCGGAGCGTCACGGACTTGACGAACAGCGTGCCTCTCTGAAACACATATGAAGCAACCCTCCCGTGCATATCCTGCCAGCGTGGGTTGCGGTCGTTGTTGATGGTTGCCGTAGAGTACTTGAAGCAGTCATCCACAAAGACTTTCACAAAACCGTCAGGCTCGTCACCTTCAAGCAGCCAGGAAAGCGCTTCGACCCAAGCCAGACCCATGGACCGGATATGGACCGGGTATGAGCTGAAAATACGTTTGTCCGACTCCCCGGATCCGCGTTCCCCTTTGAAACGGTAGGACCTTGAATCGAGGA
>CAUJNA010000902.1:0-41091 GCA_963377175.1 Effrenium voratum | reverse complement strand
TTTTTTATAATTATTCAAATCTTCTTTCAAACATTTTATATTTATACAATATGTTAAAATCAACTGCATCTAATTTTTCTTTGCTACAAATCCATTTGTTGCCATTCTTTTTTATTTCGATTAACCATTCAAATTCTCTAAAGCTTAAATACCACCAATTGGATGTCTTTTGACTGTATGAATAGTTTCCAGCATTTCTAATTATTCGTTGGTTGTTGGTTTGTTCCATATATTTTATCATTGCATGTTTTAATGGGATGTAATTTTTCGCTTCAATATTGTTTATCATTTTATGATGTTCTGTAACTTCCTTTTCTAACCGTTTTTCAGTTACAAATCCGTAACTGTCATCTTCTTCTTCTTCTTCTGTTTTATTATCATTATCACTCAAGAAAACATCAATTATTTTAGTTTCCTGTTGTTCAATATAAGTTAAGAATTCATTGATAATTTCTTCCTGTTCAACCTCTGTAAATACACCCATTTGTATGATAATATATATAATTAATATTTCTTTAAGTACTTTTTACAAGAAATTAAATTAATAAATTAAAATTAAATTAATAAATTAAAATTAAATTAATAAATTAAAATTAAATTAATAAATTAAAATTAAATTAATAAATTAAAATTAAATTAATAAATTAAAATTAAATTAATAAAATAAAATTATAATTAAAATAGCATAATTAAATTATAATTGCTAAAATTGGATTATCATCATTAAAACTTAAATCCCGTGCAATTTTACAAACAGAACCACTGCCTGAAAATAGTTCTAATAAATTCATATTATTAGAATTATTTATATTTTAATTTTCAACAATTACATATTTACCATCATCGCCCTTAATTATTTTATAATATTCTAATGTTTGTTCTTTTGGACTTTTGATTTGCCCCTTATTTAACATATCGCAATATTTTTTACGCTTCGTGTCATAATCACCGCTGGGTCTGCCTATCCCTTTCTTTTCAAAGATCTTATCAATCGTTTCCTTCTCTTCATTGTTATTTTTTGGTTCGTTTGCCTTTGCATCAAGTTTCTCGTCAATAGTTTTTATCATCTCGTACAACAGTTTAACATTTTTACTAACTGTCATCATCTTCCTTGATAGTTCAGAAATAACATTATTCTCAACTTCAGACATTTTATATATATTTATTTATATAATTATTTATTTAAATATTTATTTATTTATAAAATTGATTTAATGTAAAATCTACTCTTTAAGTACTAAATTTTCATCATTTGTTTAATAGTTTCCTGTGCTTCGTTATCACCATTATCGGATGGCGACGCATGCCTCCCCCCATTTAAAAGTTATATTATGAACATCCATTTCCAGATTTATACTGTCTTTGGTTTTATCAATATTCATTTTCTTATCGTTTTTACTCAATTTGAAATTTGTCGGAATACACGAACATTTACAATTTCCTTTCTTTTGTATTTCTATTTCATTTTTCATTTCTAACATCTTTTTACACATAGGACACTCAAACTCGGTTAGTGCTGTTTCCTTAACAATTTCTTCTTCTTTGTCTTCATCTGTTGAAGAAACTGTAGTATCCGTTTTATTCTTTTTGTTTTTCTTTTTTCCCATTTATATTAATATTTACATTTTTATCTTTGATATATTGTATTCCTAATTTTATTAATTCTAATGTATAATAACAGCATTTCTTAATTTTATTGTCAGTTATTATTACTTGTTCTATATTCTCTACTTCATCTATTATATCAATATAATCTGAATAACTTCTATCCATATTAAATAATAAGATAAATTATTCTAATTAATCTTATTATTTTCATGCATAATAGAATATTGGTGGGGCACAGCACTTGGGTTTTCATTTGCACACGCGAGCAAGACACAAAACTAATTATCTTCAATGCTTATTGATTGAAGCAATGGAAAACCTGTTCCATTATGTTATTCACCGCCACTCATAACATAATGATGTTCCATTTAATATTAATTACAAGTTAATTTTTATATATAATTTTCTATATTTCTTTAATATCAACTATGACAGATGTCCCAATAATAAAACCAATAAACATAACTGAATATGAATTCAAACAATCCAAATATGAGCACGTGCCAAAACTACCATTTAGAAGTATTATAGTTGCGAGTTCGACGGGAGGCAAAACAGTTTTAGTTCAGAATCTTATTTTAAATGTTTATAGAAATTCATTTGCAAGAATATTCATATTTTCCCCCAGCGTTCATAATGACCCAACTTTTACAGAAGTTAAAAAATACATCAGGGATGAATTGCACGTGGATGATGAAAAAGAACAAATATATTTTGATAATTATAACCCAAGTGATTTGGAAAATGTAATTGAAAGACAGAAGAAAATAATTAATTATATGAAATCTAAAAAGATAAAGAAACTGCATTCAATATTAATCGTTATAGATGACCACGCGGACGATCCTAAATTTGTTAGATATAGTAAATTATTACATGGATTATTTACAAGAGGTAGGCACGATGCAGTAAGTGTAATTTGTTCAACACAAAAATATAATGTTTTAGCGCCTATCATTCGTTTAAATGCCAGTTCATTATATATTTTTAGGTTGAGAAATGCAAGTGAGTTAATGAGTTTTATTGAAGAAAATAGCGCCATTGTTGATAAACAGCAATTATTAGATATGTATCATCAAGCCGTTAATGACGCACCTTATAGTTTCTTCTACGTGAATATGAATGCTAAAGACATTAACAAAATGTTTCATATCAGATTTGAACAGGCGTTTCAAATTACGAATGATGAATAAAGATATTCTAACTTAATATAATATAAAAATACGCCAATGAAACTATGTAGATGTGGTGGATTTTATCGTAGGGGTAATTATAATTTTCATACAAATTCTTGGATACATAAACTTTATAAAGTGTTAAAAAGACGACCAACAGACGAGGAATTATTAAGATTTCAAAATAATTTTGTTGATGAAGAAGATTTAATAGATGATATAAGTAGTACTACTTCAACAACAATACCAGAGGATAAAATGACAGATTATGATAGCAATTAATAATATTACTATATGTTAATATTATTAATTTAAATTAACGAAGCATTGCAAAATTGTAAAGCAGGAAGTTTATATATTAATTTGTCAGATTTTTCTTTCTCCAGTTTCTCAATTCGTGCCACACATTCTTGAAGAGATTTAATAATTAAAGTGTCTGCTCGTGTTTTTTCATCTATACTTAAATTCTTAATGTCTTCCAAACTATTATTTTCATTATTTTTACTTTGACCAATACCCATTATATATAATATTATTTAGATTTTAATTTTTCAAAATTATCTTTTTGTGGTTCTTCTTCTTCGTCTTCAGTTGGTGCTGGTATTTCTGTTGGACTTTCAGATGAAGAACTATGGACAGTAACAGGTGGAGAACTATGAACACTAATAATTTCATTAGAAGAACTACTGCTAGCTTGTGCATTTCCTGCTGTTATTTGATTGACTAAACCTGCGATATTTATAGTTGTTGCAATTGCGCTGTGCGATAAGTTTAATATGATATCTGCTACTGTAGCGCCGTTGTGTAGCATTATTTCTATCATTTTTGTCAGTTTGAACTTCTTTTCTTCTTCATCGCTGTCATCCTCATCTGGTGGTTTCTTTGGCGGTGGTTCTGGCGGTTTGTTGTTGTCGAGCATTTTAGTAAAGGCTGACACCATCGCGTCGCGTTGGTTTTTCAGTGTTTGTGTTGCGTGTGTTCTTGTTGGTTCATTTCTCTTGTGTGTGTTGTGCCAAAAGTTTTTAAGCATTATTTTAAACATATTGTCTTGGTTTTCCTTTACCTTAAACGCTTCAAATGTCATATTTAATTGCTGATTTGCATCATTGTATAACTTTTATTGAGTCTCTCTGGTTTCTGTTGCAATTGTATCTGTATTGGTTGCAATGTCAATAAATTCTCTCGGTATGCCTTTTTTCATCATTTTCGGTGGTTGTATTGTTGTTGGTGTGTTTGGTTTTGTTAGGTTATGTATTGAAAAACTGTCGTGATCATATTTATCATTGAACTTTTGCTTCTTTCTTTTCAGTATGTTTTTAGTTAATATTATCATTCTAATTATTTATATATTATTTCTTTCCTTTACCTTTAAAACTTGCCTTGAGTTCTTCTATTCTACTTTTGCCTAAATTTACTATCCACCCGCCATTATCAATAGTATCTAAAATCATATCTACTAAATATTCTTTGTATGTTCTCGCCTTGCCTCTGCCTTTGTGTTTCAATTCTTCCTGTATTTCGCTTTCTTCTGGCACTTGAATTCCTCAAATAAAATTGAAATTTAATATCATTTACTGTTAAATTAAGGTTGTCTTTCCAGTAAGCGGGACTAATAGTATTATCTATTGTTGTTTTGAATAATGGCATTCTCGGTAATGGCGGCGGTTGCTGTGATGATGCTCCTGATGCTTGTTGAATTGGTGGCGCTGATCCATAAAAACTGTCATCTACTGCTTCCTGTGGTAATTCAACATCTTCTAATGCCATTGATTGAATATCGTCTGCTCTTGTTGGCGGTGCTTGTGTTGGTGCTGATGGTGTCGATTGTCTATTGCCTAGCATTAATTTGAAAAATTGTTCCGCCCATATCTCTTAAATTTGATGCCATTGCTTGACTCACTTCATTCACTCTTTCTTTTGTTGCTGTTGCTAGTTCTTGCAGTCTTGTATCTACCATCCCTTCGTGTTGCCTTGCCGTTTGTTGTGGTGTTGAAAAATCATATTCATCTTCTATTGCTTCTGCGTTTCTGGTTAATGGTGTGTCAGCATTCATCCTATGCACTGCATAAGTGTGCCCGTTTCTGCGCGCTTCCTGTTTCATCATTATCTCTCTCCTCTGCCTGTCTAATATTCTCATCTGTTGGTCTTTCAATAATTCTAAGTGGTCGCTTCCATCAAAAAAACTTCCTTGAGGACTTGCTTTGAAGAATGTAGCATCTCGGTTAGGCAGTTTTCCTGTTAATTGTTCGTTCTCGCCTATTAGGTTAGCGATTTCTTCATAAGTAGGTCGTCGTTTCAATCCAAATTTTGCATATGGATTGTTTAATTCTAGACTTTGGGTTGTTGTCATATCAATATAATATTAATTAGAAAATATTATATCAATATATTTTAAGTAAATGTTAATTTTTTCAACTCTTCAATTCTTTTTTGTAGGTGCTCTAATGTGCTATGTGGTAGATTTGGGCGGTGTAGTTCCATTGTTAATCTGTCTAATTCATTTTGATAATTTGCTCTGGCGTGTCCTTCTTGAATGTGTTTACTAAATGCTACTGATGCTTCCTGTGAGTCTCTTAACTTCATTTGTTCGTGTAGATGTTTTAGATATTCATTATCTTTTACATCAAATGGACTATATTTAATTTGTGAGGATTGTAAATATATCTTACCTTTATTTTTCTTCGCATTCTTCTTGTGATGACGATACATTTATATATTTATCATAGATTTTAATTTTAATCGTAAAGCACGCTCCCACTTTCGCGTAATTCCAGAACAGACTCCGAAATCATATGCACAAATAATTCTCGCACATCTTCATTATCTGTCAGTGCTCTGTTACTTCCTTTCAGTTTGAATACTAACAGACCACCCATTTTAGTATTCTGTCCAGTAAAATTAGTGTCCGCCATCTTTTCAAATGAAATCCCAATAACGAACTTGTCTTCTCTGTAGCGTTTATATGAAATGCTAAAGGCGTCTTGGTCAGGGTTCAAATAGTGTAATGTTCTTCGGAGGTAGTAGGCGCTCTCGGCGAGGCTCTGGCATTCAAACTCTGGATATTTCTTATTATTAATTTGTAATTGCCACGTTAAATTTAAATCTTTATCTTGAAAACCTTTACCTTGGAAACGCTCGCGCCCAGCACCATCAGGGTCAGCACCATCAAAGATTCTTGAATTGATCATAGGATTGTAAAAGTAATTCCATCGCTTGTAAATATAATTATCGTGTCTGTAGTAATTATCATTATCAGCATCTACACCTGCTCTTGGCGCACGATACAATGTAATGAAGCAACCATTTAATTTAGACGCGGATTTAACAATATTCATATTAATTTCATTTCCTGCCGCGTTGAATGATTGCGTCATAGTGTGATACATTGGGAATACTAATTTTAAACTTTGGCCCTCTAACAAATGTTTCACTATATTATTATTGACCGTGTTGTCCAATTGTATTACCTCGGCTCGTAGGATTACATTATTTAATTCCCACTGTGTTGAGGTGTCTCCAGTTGTGAAATAATAACCATTTGCATCAATATGAACATTGTCATCGGTTTTAGCAAATGGTGTAATGACTGGTATATGTTCATCTGATACAATTGTAAATTCCAGTTCAAGCGGAGCATATCGTAAAGGTAAATAATAATTGCTTTCTAACAGTCCGCATACTGGTTTATGTCCTAATCTCATATAACCATTAGCGCCGGGAATTCCTGCTACTGAATGGCGAGTATATCGTGCTGTTAAATCTCCCCAGTTGTTGTGGTCTTTTGTAGTTGGAAATGTAACTGCCTCGGGGTCGGCAGTACCGGGATCAGTTCTTGTATTGACATCTAACATTTCTGCCAGTCCAGTAGCATAAGTATGTCGCCAGTCATCATCCCAA
This sequence comes from Effrenium voratum, assembly GCA_963377175.1. Taxonomy (NCBI): domain Eukaryota; class Dinophyceae; order Suessiales; family Symbiodiniaceae; genus Effrenium; species Effrenium voratum. The sequence continues at coordinate 34,411 of CAUJNA010000902.1, read as the reverse complement.
CGAGGATTAGCCCCACCTTCTAAATCGTCCATATCTCTAGCATCTTGACTTTTAAAGGAATTATACAATTCACAGTGCCTATTGTATTCAATAATATCCTGAACCTGTTGTCCGCCTACTGTGCATCTATAACGACTGAAGAAGGATGACAAATTTCCTAACGGTCGTAAAAAATGACTTCGTGTTCCGTCAGTGTTTTGAAGATTTGCAAATAAACGAATACTTGATAAATCAATATATGTGTTGTCTTCTCCTGATATATGAAATCTAATATTTTTGTTTCCTGCATTTGGATTATAAACATTACTGCCTGACGGAAAATAATTAACGTGTCTTCTGTCTGTGATGTATTGTGCTGTTTCTGGAAGTCCAAAATTTAATGAGTTAATCATTGTAGTTTCACTTTCTGCAATTATATTATCCATTACTTATATATGATAAACTTAGATTTTATTTTTTTATTTTTATATTTTTCTTATGTGGAAGCATTGTAGTAGAATTGTTTGAAGTTGTATTTTTTATAGTATTTATTAGATAATTATTTTTTGTATCAACTATATCTTTTAAAGTATCATAATCTAAATGTTTTATATTGTTTATCGTATTTTGTAGGTTCTTTTGTCAGTTTCTTCTCTAATGGAATTTTGTTTTGCTTGTCTTTATTTCTAAACATTATTATTAATATTATTGAGATAATGTTAGTTCAGTTATACGCTTTATACAATCTTCTAATTCGTCTCTATACTTATACAAATAATTTAAATCATCTTCATCTAATGGAATTTTATTTTCTTCTTGTTCTTTTAAAAAGTCGGTATAATCAATTCTACTATAATCTGTATAATGTATCTTGTTATTTTCTGGATGTAATTTTAAATAATCATTTTCATAATTAATAATTTCACTATACGTGCCTATTATAAGTCCTTCAATATTACCTTTTCTGTAGTATAAATGATTTAAATCATTGCTTTCGTGCTCTTCTTTATCCTTATTCAATACTTCTTTGCCACAATTACATTCATATTTACTATTTGATATGTTGTATTCTTTCTTTTTCTCTCGCTCTATCATTTTCTTATAAGCATATTCAATATCGTTGTCCCATTTCTCAGCATCAATACTCATATATAACTTATATATATATATATATATTTATTTATTTATTGTTCTGGTGTTGAATTAGGATTAAACCGGTTTGAAACTGCCGTAGTAGGATTAATTTCAGTCATACCTTGTCCTGTCCAATTATTGAAACTGTGTTTATCTAATAAATTATTGCTTTCTATTTCTCCAGTTATTGCCGCGTCATCGAACATTGCTATAGGGTCTCCACGATTTCTAAATCGTAAGTGTCGCGGGTTTTTCTGTTGATTACTTCCTGATACAAAAGGTGATGAATAAACAGTAGTAGCATATTTGTTTCCGTGTCTGTTGTTGATTTCTTGAACAACGGATGCCCGAGGGAATGGCCGACCAGTCTATTCACATCTGGATTTTTCCTTAATTCTTCCATTGCGTCTTTATACCTTTCGCTTAATTGAACATTATGAGTAGGAATAAAAAACAGATCTGCGATTACATCATTGACTTTGTGATTTAGTCCCGTTTTAGCGCCAGTGCCGCCAATATATAAAGTGTTGCCTATTCTTGTTATTCCATTTACATTTGAATACGCGGCGTCTAAACCCTTAACATCATCAATCTTATTTTTATTTTGAACATTGATTTCTTCGGCATAACGTGTTTTATGTTTCATTATTTGCTTATCAAAATGTTTATTGAAACCTCCTACTTTGTCTTCCAATTTCTTTTTATGGTTAAAAAATACATCTTCTATTAAATCCTTACCTGCCGTATATGCCTTATCACTTGCTACACCTGCCATCATTTGTGTAGGCGTCCTGCCTTCAATAGCACCTAATAATAATTGTCGTCCAATCATATATTAATAATAGATATTTTATTAAAATATCTATTAATAATAATAATTACAAAGTAATTATCAATAATAATTATATTATAATTTCTATTGTATATTATATTTATGAGTGATAGATTAACATATAAAAAAAATCTATGTTGATAGTGCTTACAGATTGCAAGAAAGCAATTCTACCAGCGACTTTATTATAGAACTTGACCAAAACTTTGAAATTCCGCCAAGAACAAAAATGTTCGTGACAGAGTGTTCATTCAGCACTCCGTTTTATACGACAGAGAAAGGTTTTTATGAAAGATTCTATATTATGTTGTATAATAGTTCCAATGTATTATTGAGAAGCACTGCCGTTGATGTATCCGGTGAAATTTATTATGCTAATCAATTATCATACAAAATACAAACGGAATTAAACACGGCATTTAATGATATTGTACCTGACTTATTCTTAACAGTATATGGACAAAGCGAACGCAAAATGGAACTTAAATTAAATGACCCTCTAAATTACAAAATCAAAATACCTACAGACGAAGAACTAGAAACCTATGTAAATGACAAATGGAACAGAGGACAGTTTGAATATGACAATTTAAGACCAAAATCTATTAATTATTTATTAAGTAATTATATTGCCTATGATCCTGCGTCATCTTGGTTAAGTGGATACTTTAATTTAGTTCCTTTTCAGAATATATACATAAATTGTCCTCAATTAAGCGATTATAAATATTCAGCGCCTAATAATTTCAGCAGTTCAGTAATTAAAAAAGTTCAAATCAATCAACAACTTGGCGGAGTTATAACAGATTTTACAGCGCCCATATATGCAGATTTTATTGATGTAGGCGGTAAAAATATTAAGAGACTACACTTTAGAATAACAACTTCAAGAAACGAATTAATTGATTTTCATGGCGTACCCATTTCTTTTAGCATTCTCTTTCAATTAGATAATTGAATAAACAACCTAATTATTAATATTTATATCAAATTATTAATATTAATATTTCTCAATTTGTCCATATAGACAAAATATATAAATAATATAGACAAAATATATAATATATTATATATGTCAGAAGTCGAACCTGAAATTACTAATACAATTGAAGCAGACGCACCAGTAAATGAATTACCACCAATTGAAGAAGAAGAAGCACCAAAGGCAGAACCAATAACAGAACCAACACAAGAAATAAAACCTGTAGAACCTCTTATAAACAACTCAAAAACTCAAGCACGCAATGAAAAGAAAATAACCTGTCCAAAATGTGCCAAAACTTTAACATTAAAATCATACAGATACAGTCACGAACGCAATTGCCAAGGACCATTAGAAACTAATCCTATAAAACCTAAACCAAAAGCAGTTCCAATAGCAAAACCTCAAAGGATAGATCATGAAGTAGCGTACAACGAAGAAAATCAACAACCACAACCGCAACAAAATTATATAATAGCGAACACACCGCCCCCAAGAAGATCGCAACAACAACCGCCTCCAAACCCGCTACACAATATAGCACAGCATTACCAATTATTGCAAAATGAATATTTAAGACAGAAGCAAGAAAAATATAATGCATTAAATAAGAATATATTTGGTTCAAGAGGAAAGAAAAGATAAAATATAATTATTATATAACCTACTATATAATAATTATGTTTTCAACATTATCACTGGACGGCTCAAACAGGATTGTAGCAAGTGAATTAGTATTAATAAATTCAACAGAACCATCAACATTAAGCAGTGTTTATGCTACAAAACAAGAATTAGCAGACACAGCAGGATCATTAGGTGGAGGTTATACAATTGAAGAAGTTGATGTTCTTATTTTAGCACAGAAAAATAAGATAGATGCCAATATTTTAGATATTACTGAATTAAACGCAACATCAACAACTATGTTTAATGAACAAGTAAATCAAAACGCAACAATTACAAGCAACTTTAATAATATAACAGCACACGGATTAACCATAACTTCAATACTACCGACTATATCAGCAAATACAATTAAACTTGATTCTAATTTTAATAACATTAGTTCAAATACACATTTAATCAGTAATTTAAATGCTACAATAACATCGCATATATCATTAATTGACACAAATATTAATAACATAACAGGACACGGAAACACAATAACAACTATTTTAACAGATATAGCAAATTTACAAGCAGGAGCGGGTGCTTCTTGGACTACAACTGAAAAAACAACTATTCAAGCGGATGTATCAACATTATACATAAATGATACTAATTTATTCAATACAAATACCGCATACAGTAATACATTTGCCTCAATCATATCAGACAACACGACACAAGATTTATTAATAACTCAAAATTCAAACACAATAAATAGTTTATTGGCAACTGATTTACAAAAATTAGATAAAACAATCACAACTGCCCAAACAATGAACTCGCCATTAATTATTAGTTTAACAGATAATACTAATCCAATTTTTAGAATTCAAGATGCAGTTAGTAATCAAAGACTCGAGTTTAAACGAGGATGTCAGTTAGACTCTTATCAAGGACTAACAGGTGCTACGCCTTATAGATTATGGTTAGGATGGAATACAGGAGATGTTATTATTGGAAATTAATGGTAATGTTCATACTTCATACAATTTTGCTCAAGCACACGGAACTTCATATTTTGAAGGTGCTGTTTATATGAAAGGAAATTTATTTACAAATAATGATTTTTCAACAGATATTAAAACTAAAATTGATAATTTAGACAATGCATTAACTCCATATTTAGAAACACACACACCCGCGGCAACAGAAGGTTTTTATATTCATCATCCTAATTTTGTTGCTTGTAGTATTGGCGATATTACAAATTCTTCTAATCAATATTTTATGTGCGATGGTGCTGTATCTAAAACCATTTTCAATAAACCAGTTGACGTATTAGGTGATGTATATACAAATGGCGATTTAACAATGGTTTCTGGTAAGAAAGTTGAAGTCAATCAGGTTCAATCTGTATCAGGAAATACGTTATTATTACAAAATTCACCGAGTGGCAATGTTCAATTTGGCAACACATCAAAACTAATAATTGATAATGCTGAAATGTATCTCGATACAAATGATTTAATAATCAGGAATAGCAACACTGCAAACTCTATTAATTTGGTTGTTGGATTATCTTCAACATATGCTGATAATAAGATCATTTTGAATAGTGGAAGTAATAGCGAATTACGAGGCGACTGGACTATTGACGGTGACATGACTTTTGGAATTGCTCATAAAATCAATTTGAGACATTTGAATAGTGATGCCGTATTAAGACTGGAAGCATCAACAACTATTGATAGTTATATCGATGGCACTAAATATTTACAATTGGATGATACTCAATTTTCATCATATAACGGATTTAATTTAAGTAGTGATAAGAGACTGAAAGATAATATAGAAGATGTAGATGACGATACTATAAATATGGTAAAAAACATTAAGATTAAAACATTTGTTAAAAATCAAAAAACTAAAAGGACTGAATTAGGATGGATTGCTCAAGATGTTCAACAATACACAAATCCTAAATATAATATTGTAAATGACACAGGAGAATACTTAACAATGTGTTATGACAGAATGGCCTGTATTAGTTGGGATGCTTTAACAAAACTTATTGCTCGTGTAGAATATTTGGAAAACGAAGTCTTTAAAAAGAAAAATAAAAATAAACATATTTAGTTTAAAAATCTTGTAAAATGTATTTAAAGAAATATATAATATAATATAATATATATTATAATGAGTATTAAACCTGAAGATATGACACTGGAACAAATAAAGGAACAACTGGCACTATATAACAGATTATATTATCAAAGAAGGAGACACGAAAAGGACTTTATGGACACCAAAAGGGCAAGTGCTATAAGATTTCACAGAAGAAAGAAATTAGACAAGATGGCAGAAAATGGAGAAATTAATTTAAAAGATATTGATATGAAAATAAACCAGAAGATTTACAGAATACAAAACCCAGAAAATATAAGGCGCAAACATATAAAATTATAACAGTTGAATAAATAATATTTATTAAAATTTCAATATTAAGATATTATTTAGGTGTAAATATCATACCTTTTAGACATTGTAATATACATAGCATTGATGATTTCAAGGAATTTTATTTCTGGAAGATTGACCAACAAGCAATATTTTAAAATAATATCACCTTTATTAATATGGCAAATATTAATAAACATGATATAATTAGTAAAATCTATTATGATAAATCAGGATACGGAAGCATCGCAACAACCTATAAGGATGCTAAACAAAAGGAACAAAGCATAACCTTAAATGATGTTAAAGAATGGTTTCAAAAGAACATAGAACAGAAGAAGCAATTAAGAGGCAACAATTCATTTATTTCTCCACATCCATACTTTGAATTTCAATTAGATCTATTTTTTATTAATGACATACCCAATCAACAATTTAAAGTAGGCATGGTTTTAATTGATATATTTACCAGATATTCTACAGTAATACCTATTAAATCAAAACAACCGCCTGACATATTAGCGGGAGTAATGGAAGGAATGCAGAAAATGAAAGGCAAACCAGAAATTATTTATAGCGACGAGGAAGGCAGTTTATATAATAAAACAGTTGAAGATTATTTCAAAGAAGAAGGAATAGAATTATACCGCACAAGAGGACATCCTAATTTTGCAGAACGTTTTATACGCACCTACAAAGATATGTTATATAAAAGGGTTGAAAAAGATGAAAAAGAAGGAAAGGAAAATATACAATGGATAGATTATAATTTTGAAATATTAATAACTTATAATAATAAAATGGAACATTCAAGCATAGGAATGACACCAGCGGAAGCATTGAAGGAGAAAAACAATTATAAAGTAAAAATGAAAATGGCAACCGAAGCAACCAGAACCCGTAAATATCCTGAAATTAACATAGGTGACGAAGTGAAGATTTACAGAAAGAAAGCAATAACTGAAAAGGAAAGGAGTAGCAACTGGTTACCTACAAAATATAAGGTTGAAAGGATTGAAAAAAAAATAGGACAATCTTATTTTTATTTGGAACATAACACACGACCATTCTTAAGATTTGAAATTTTGAAAGTTTAAAAAATATATAGAATTTTTATTATAAAAACTTTTCTTGTAAAAAAGTTATTTAAAGAAATATTTTATAATATAAATATATAGATTATATTATGAGTAAGTTTTTACAGCGTAATATAAACGAGTTAAACAAACTCAAAAGAAATTCAACACAGAGCGCAAATAATGCAACTAAAAAAAGGGTTGATGAGGTTATTAAACTTTACACTGAAAGAAAGTTATCAAATGTAGCAACGGCAGAAAATTATATCAAGGGTTTAACATCTACAGACAAAAAGGTGTATGACAAAACAATTCAAAAATACAAGGATAATATCAAGAAAATCAAGGATACAAAACCATTAAATGAAAGAATGGCAGAAGCAAGAGCAAAAAACGAAGAAGAAGATGAAGCAGGGATTAAACAATATAGGAAAACAAAAGGTATAGAGTATAGGAAAACAAAAGGTAATGAGTTGAGCGCGAGATATAAAACAAAAACTTATTTTATTCAATTTATGTTGTATACAGCAAGAGAGGAAAACAAAAATACAAAGATAAAATCTAAACCTGCTTTTAAACACAGACTAATGAATTTTTACACAAAAACTTTTGATAATCTTAATGTTACAATTCAAGCACGAACAATTTCAACAGATATTATAAAAAAAAGGATATTTAAATACTTAGGCAACTCGGATATACGATATGGAAGCAATAATGATACACCAAATGACGAATTTACTGACACAATAAATCTATTAACAACAGATGAAGATTTTAATGAAATATATAGAGAAATGACAGAATTTTATAATGATATTGAATGTGTCAAAATATTATCAGTGGAAGTGATGAATAAAAACGGCGAAAAGTTTAATATATTAACCGAAAACTTAAGGGATGCTACAAACGTATCAATTTATCATAAATATATACACACACCTATTAAAATGAGTGAGGGCACTATACAAAAGGCAATCAAGAAAGGTAATTATATAGAGAATGAATGTTGGATAAATTCATTAACTGATTTTTACAGTGATACGATCATGAATGAAAAAACCCGCAACAGATTAACAAGAGACAAAATTATTGAAATCATAGGTAGGGATGATTTTAAGGAGGTAGGAGCAACCATTCAAGAAATGGAAGCAGTATTCAAAAAGTTTAATATTCAAGTTAGAATTTTCAATTTTGTAAATGAAGTTATTTATAAATATGAACCAGAAAAAAGAAACCACCATATAAAAACCTTTTACGCAATGGTGAAGAATAACCATATTTACACATTAAACCATGATTTAAGTAAGATACAACAGAAGCAATTAATAACAAAACTACCCACTATAAAGGCACACACTGATTATTATATAAATGAAAGAGAAGAACCGCCACAATACAAAATGATTAAATGTATAGATGATATACTTAAAATTAAAACTGATGATAAAACAAAGGAAATATATTTAGTGCCTGAAAATAATAATTTGGCAGAATTATTATTCCAGTTGTTGAATATTGGATATGAACCCAGAATTAAATACACAGGTATTATTGATGAAATAAGATTAAGATTGAACAAGATAACATATATCATAAAAACTCAAAATTTAATTAAATCTTCCGGTGATGGATGGATTGCAGTTAGCAATGAAACTACATACAACAATATGAACAAAGCAATGTTTAATTTCAATAAATCCTTATTCATGTCATCGCATAAATCCTTTTATAACGACATTGATATTAAAATATTAAATGAAACAAGAAGTATAGCACCTTCGGGGTTATTATTGAGTAATATCAATTTAGTTTATAAAACAGAAATAGATGTAAATAAAGCATTTACTAAAGGTTTTTTAAATATTAGGGAAATACCAGTATTTAACCAGTTTGACCATTGGAAAAAATACAACGATGAAATTAAAATAGATGAACTCCATGAATTAACTTTATATTATGTTGAAACTATAGATACAAATGTAAGACCATTAAAAACAACAATGGACAGCATTAAGGAACTAATAGAGAAAAATCAACACACCAAGCAGATGATATATTCTATTGCATATAGTAAAGGTATTGACGTTGCTACTTATATAGAATTTCGTAAAACACATGATTTAAGTTTGTTTTTAAATCCTGATGAATTAAAACAAGCAATTAGAAACATTGTAATAAGTGGTAATCACAACTTATTTTTCAACAAAAAATATAATCTAGTATATGGCAAGTTTTTGAAGGAATTCATCAATGAGAATAAGACACACAAAATCAATATTTTATATTATAAACAACCTTCATTTATTCATAAGGTTGAATATACAAGTATTATTAATGAACTTTTACAAACAAGTATAGATGAACATGACGAAGCATTAGATAAACTAATTAAAAAGTTAATAGCAAATGTAAATTTTGGATTATTAGAAAAAGGAGGCGCTACAGCACATCAAAGTATTTTATTTAAAAGTATTGATGAAGCAGTCCATTATCAAACAGAATACGGAGGTAAAATTAATAAGTTATCGCATATTATAAGCGAATATCCCGAAATGATAACCGAATATGACGACGAAGGAGGCGCAACTACAACATATTATGGATTTGATGAGGATGAATGGGATGTAAAGGCATCATATTATATATTGAATTTGAAGGATAAGGCAGTATTAAGAAACGGATATCGATATATTAAAGAATTACTTTTACAACATCACAATTTTAAAATGAACCAAGACTTTAAGACACTAATAACTAATAATATTAATATATATAGTGTAAAAACAGATGCTTTTGTAATTGATACATGCAATGAAGAAAAAACAAAGCAATTATTAGAATTTCATGATGATATAGGAGGTTGGAAAGTTTCAAAGCAGAGAGATGAAATTAATTTACCTACAGTAAAATTTAACGTTGTAAATAATGAATTAATAAAAATACCAGTTTATGAAAGTAAAACTATTGATATTAAAGATGAATACGACACTGATAACATTATAGAGATTGTTAAACAGAATAATCCTATTATGATCAGAGGTGAACTACCGGGCACAGGAAAATCATATATATGTCAAAAAATGGTTGATAAAAATTATAAGGTAATTTTTATTTGTCCTACTAATAAACTATTACAGGCATTTGAAGGAGAAGCAATGACGATAAATAAATTCTTTGGTATTAATTATGGAGATGCTAAATTAGAACCATTTGATTTTACAGAATTTGATGTAATAGTATTTGATGAAATCTATTTTAGTAATTTAAATATATACTGGAGAATAAAACAATTTGTAGAACAGAATAAGCACAACAAAATTATAATAGCAACAGGAGACACCAAGCAATTAAAACCAGTGCAAGAAATAACAAATACTCAAGACTATGAATTATACACTGACAATATTATAGATAATATTTTTACACATAATATAATATTGAAAGAATGTAAGAGACTTAACACACAGGAAGATAAGGATAAACTCAAGAATATAAAATATGATATTTTTATTAATAAATTACCAATTAAAACTATTATTGAAAAATATTTTGAATACACCACAGACATAAGTAGTTCCAAAAACAACATAGCATTTTTAAATACAACTTGTAAAAATGTATCAAATGAAATTAGAAAATTAGAAAATAGAAAAGATGAATATGAAGTAGGAGAATTTTTAATTTGTAGAGAATATTCTAAAACTAAAACATCAGTTTTTAATGTAAATTTCAAATATAAAATAGTTCATATTGGAAGTGATGGAATATTTACATTAAAAAATGTAAAAACCGAAATGTTACAATCCGTAGAAATTGCTAAAATAAGAAGCAATTTTATATTTTCTTCTTGCTCTACATGTCATTCTACTCAAGGTAGTAGCATTGATGACACCATAACAATCTTTGATTATAATCATTTTTTGGTAAAGAATTATCCAGAATGGATTTTTACAGCGGTAACACGTGCTCGTGATTTAAACAAAGTCAAATTTTATAAATATACAAAGGATGTTGATGATGTATTTAATCAAAAATGTATTATGAGTTATTTTGAAAGGAAAATTTTGAATTATAAGGAACAAGACAGGAAAGCAAAAAGAAGCATACCTAGAGAAGGTTATGTAAATACTCAATGGTTTCTAGATAATATAAATAATCAATGTAATTACTGCGGATGTGGTTTTACTATTGATATGAAAAATGGTAATATCATTACAAATCTAACAGCACAACGAAAAGATAATGAATTAACTCATACAATAGAAAATATCATCCCATTTTGTAAATTATGTAATTGTAGTTGTAAATGATTATAATTTTTAATTTAATTATGATAATATAATTTTAATTTTAATTTATTAATTTAATTTTAATTTAAAATTAAATTTCTTGTAAAAAGTATTTAAAGAAATATTACCTATATATATTATATAGCGAGATGATCAAAACCAAAATCAATAGTTATATCAATAAAAAATGCTATGATTGTTGCCACTTCAAAAAGGAAAATATAGAATTGTATAAACTGAATTTACATAACGGAATAGTAAATAATATTATTGATTATGCATTGGGCGAAGAAGATGTATGTAGAACTTGTAGAAGATGGCGACGATATCAAAATATAATAGAAAATATTTTGGAGATTAAAAAAATAGATAAAAGAAATGTTGAAGATGACATTTTAATATTTTTAACTGTGTACGGAAGACCACCTTATAGTTATGTTAGAATATTTCTAAAAATCAGTAAGAAAAAATATAAAATGATTGAAGGTATATTATGGATGTTGACCTATTATAGTAGGGAAGGTTTTGATGTAAAAGAAGACATTAAAACATATATTGAAAGTAAAAAGTTTAATGTTAAAAATACAGTGAGAGATATTAATATTATTTTAAAAATAATGCATGAAAGACATAAGTTATATATACAACTTAGTAGTCATCAATTAAATTATTATCCTGAACTTAAATTATGAAATTTTATCTACATAACCTAATTTAATTTTAATTTATTAATTTAATTTTAATTTAAAATTAAAATTCTTGTAAAAGTATTTAAAGAAATATTTTATAATACTATTATATAGTGTGATGAGTGATACAGTCCATGATGCTAAAAATATATTGAAAAAAGTTTATGAGTTATAAATGTGAAGACTGCGAAATGCTAAAATTACCAATTGAACAGGGTTTTACAAATGGCGTTTGTAATTATATTTGTCAATATATGATATGCAATAATTGCAATAGAATTATAAACAAAATTGATGATATGAATAACAAAGATATTGATATTAGAAATAATGAAACTATTGATGATGATTTAGAAATATTTGTGTTTATTGAAATGAATAATTTCTTAACTATAGAAGGGTTTGATAATTTATTATATGAGGGCGATGATGAAGGAAACGCTAATGACTTTATTTTTAAGTATTATAGCATGGTAAAAAGATTATACAATATGTCTTCTAGCATTAAACGTTTAAAATATGAAACATTGAATGATAATGACCTTGATTTTTTACATGAGGTTTTAAATGATCGGTATAAAACTCACGAACTTAGATATACAATAACACGTGCAATTGGAATAATGGGAATGTTTAGAAAACAAATAAGAAGTAATATTTATAATGAAACAACGTGTGATAAAATAATAGAAAGAATTAAGAAAGAATGGTGCCCGTAAAAAACGAATGAACCAGACCTTGCCCATAATATGTCTACAAAATTTGTGATAGTATTTATTGTATAATAATTTATCATAATTTTTGGAATAATATTTTTTTTAAATTTATTTTTATTTTTTTTGTAAAATTTATTTTTTAAAATTTATTTTGCATTTTTTTGTAAAATTTATTTTTTTAAAATTTATTTTTTAAAATTTATTTTTTAAAATTTATTTTTTAAAATTTATATTTTTTTTGAAACTTTATTTTTTAAAATTTCTTTTTTAAAATTTGTTTTTTAAAATTTATTTTTTTTAAAATTTATTTTTTAAAATTTCTTTTTTAAAATTTCTTTTTTAAAATTTTGTAAAATTTATTTTTTAAAATATGGATGAACTTACTAGGAAATTACCTGCTTTAAAATGTTAATTTTTGAAAATGTGCTTTTTGAGGTGCTGTTTTAAAATGTTGCTAAAAGTGTGGGGAGGACCCTAGGTTTTTTTATAGAAAAAAGATGGGCAAGGTCTAGTCTAACTTTATCAACATTCAGGTCTTCAGATTCATGCCAAGTGGTGTGAAGTGGATTTCGCTCACAGTGGATGAACCTAGGCATCCGGATGGTTTTCTTCGTGGTTGTTACTCCGCGGCAGGAACTTGAATAATTGGGGACCTGGATGTTGGAGGTACTGTTGAACTTCTCAAGGATGCACGGCGAAATGCCGCCATGCTTAAACCCTCGGTTTCGAATCGAACCATTCCTTGGGGTTTCATTCATGGCAGCTACGACCGTTGCCCATTTCTCCACCCAGAGGCTCCTGGACCTTTCAATGGAAGACCCCTCCATTCACATCGGAGGTGTTTGGGGTTCTTGAAACCTGGCTGTTGGATCGGGAGCCTCTGGGGAAGTTTCGGTCACCCCGTGCTTGCTCGCCTACGTAGGCCTCAAAGCTGCTGGTCACCGAGGGGATCAGGTTTCGCGCTTCAATCATCTCCTCGGAGCTCAACGAGTGCCGCCGGGCGGCACCGGTGTGTTCAGAGGGCTCTTTGTACTCACTTGCCCCCGCGGACCCAGAAACTTTTGGGCCCATGACTAAGAATGGACCAAAATTGGAAAACCAAAAGGTCAAAAGCTCGGCTTTGGACAACTGCTTCCCCTCTGCTTCCCCTTGCCCCACCCCAAAGGAAACTCACTTCAAATTGGCCGGCAGGCTGATGTTTGAGCCTGGGAAAACGTAGGGACCTTTGCCCAAGGAAGCGCAAAGGGCCATGCCCAGGCCAAGTCTCAATCTCCAAGTGGGCAAATGCGCTGAGGCTGTAATAGGCTTGCTCAGGATGATCCAAGCATCGCAATCTGTTGGTCTCGAAGTCCTAGCGGAAGCATATGCACCCAGAGGTTGACCCTTCATGGGGGGAAGCCACCGAAGAAATGAGAGAAGTTCTCATGGAATCTCTTTTTGGTCATCCAAAGGCTAAGCACACGCAAGGATGCATAGTGGAAAGCCAGCTTTGCGTGGCTCAACATCTCCTCGCCCTTGGTGATCTCGTCAATGATCTTCTGAGTCTCCTTAAGGCATGGGGCCAGCGATGCTTGCTACACATGTTGCGCTCGATGATTCAAAGTCCCACATCTTGGGGGCCATAAGTCAAGCGCAACCTGCCGGCGCTGTCCTTGTTCCCCGACGTTGATAGCAAAGGCTGCGAGGCTTGCACAAGCACGGGGGGAGCCTTCTTGTCGCCTTCCTGGCAAAGTTGCGCAAGTCTTTTGATGTTCGGCATGGCATCCGTTGTTTGTATCATCCCGTGATCGTTCCTTTGGCAGTTGTTGTGCAGGTGCACGTGACTTGATGATGTCCACGTTTTGCTGGCATTGTTCTTCCTTGCCACTTGTAATGGACAAGAACGCGCCACTTCCAACACTGCGCTCTGCATCGGCGCCCCTACTACATGGCATGCATCCCATCTGAGCGCTACCCGTGGAGTGCGAACAATTTTCCATGTTAAGAGCTTTCAACCCCCCAAACTTGCCAGAGTGCATGGGTTAGCTTGGGGCTTCGCACGCCTCCATCAGCCGTGCAGTCTCTGACGGCGTAGCGTCGCCCTTCAGAGGTTCATTCACCACTGCCTCGACAGCCCGAGCGGCCTTGTCCTGGACGCAAGAGAGGCGCGATCCGTCTACGTCCACTCAAAAATGCCACAAGTCACCTTTCACTTTTCACATCACAAGGTGCCATGGACGCCGTCCTTGGAGTTGTTGCCTTAGAAACGAGGCCACGGCGAATTTCCGCAGCTGGAACTGAGGCGCCGACAGCCCATGGCGAAAGATCGCCGCCCACAGGCGTTTGGACGCTTACGGGCGAGAATGGCTCCCGGTAGGCCAGTGAATTACCGGCGCGAGGGTTTTCAGGCATGAGACTCAGACCATTGGTCTGCAAATGCGGTCGTTCCCAAGCCGGATTTGAGAAATACAAGTGAAGGAGTTTGGGTTTGCGCTCGCTTTAGGTGAGCTACCAAGGGCAGATTGGATACAGGTTGTTTGCAAGAACATGGACAAGCCAGCGTCGCACTCTCAGCCAGCAGGCCGATGGCCCATATGGGTTTGTTCCAAACAAGGGGCTGTTAAACGATTCTAGTTAACAAGAACAACATGAAAATGAACAACAAAAAACACAGAGAAGGACAACACAACCTCCAACAAAGCCGCCCAATTAGAGGCTGAGCTTACCCTGCAAGCAACCCACCCTCCCCCTCCCCTCCCCGGTTCCGCGGGCGCTTTTGATCCCGTCCCCAGGTGGCTTCGGCTGCCCGTAGCAGATCTGAGAGCTCGGGGGGGCCGCGCTGCAGAGCGTCGTGTCGTGCCCACCTCGGTGCGAAGTGCGGGTCTTCTTTTCGGAGGGAGCCCCCGCTGCCACACATTTTGGGGGCCTTCACGGCTGAGAGGATCAATTCGCGGCCGTTCGAAAACGAAGAACTTGGGGGGCCTCCCCTGCAAAATCAAAACGGACCCAGATGAGTCTGTCCAATAATCCGTGGATGGACGGAACGCAATCCGCTTCGCTCCATAGATGAAACCCCCATGAATACTGGGATAAACCAGCAGGTGCAGACAAGTAGCGAAACCCCAAACTTTGTAACCCGAAGTGGTGCAAAAGGAAAGGACCGATCCGACAGAGTCTGGGGCAACTTCAGTCACGGAATGTGCCAAAAGGCAGCCCCTCCAAATGATCGGCATAGGGGTTCTCTCTTCCAGCTCCCAGTGCTTTCCAAGTGTTTCACAGGATACTCAGCAAGGTAGAAGTACAAACGTATACACAAGTGCTGTTTCAAGTCGTTGTACTCTGGCACGCATCTGCTCATCCGCAGAAACAATCACACATTTCTTCATAGTTCTCACACTTGTCAAGCCACATAACGCATCCACACAAATTGCTACAATCCGACTGACCCCTTCGGTGAGCTCACTCTCATCTTTGGGGGCTGCATGATGACCCTGCTAGAACCAATAGGAGTGTCTTTCCTTTGAGATGCCCACTGATTTCTTATCCAGTGCTTGCGCTGTAACCAAAGAGCACCTTCCCTTCAGACTACTCTTTCATGCTTTGTGGGGTCAAGACTGGTTCAAATGCCAATTTTGGGTTTGTGTTGAAAGGGAGGAGAAACCAGGAATCACCCTTTTCTTCATTTTGAGACACACATGGAACCTTGTTGGATTGAACTAACATCCCTCGGCCCGAGACTAGCAAAACAAGAGATCTCCCAACAATGGCCCAGGTGCAATTCTCCCAATTTGGCTTGCTGATCTCTTTAAGTGGTTCAAACGTATCAATTGTATATAAGACTGTTCAACCCTTGGTATGGTAGCAAACAGCTGTGTTTTTTTGCAGCCCCGACTAAAACTCAAACTGGGGTTCAAATCCCCAAACCACCAATCAACATCACCAATCAAGGCAGAGCCGCAAAATGAACACACAAACCCAAAGCAAACAAGCAACCACAAAACAGCTCACCAAAAAAACGCCAAGAACTGTGCAGAAGGACCTCCCTCCCTCTTTCAGCTTCCCCCCCGCTCCCCCAGCCAAGCCGAGTGGCAGTTGCCACTCGCGTCGCCTGGGCACACGGCGGATCCCCAGGTCCACCGGGCGCCAAACGTGGGATCCTCGCAGCACCCGGCGCCACCTGAGTCGAGTGACTCTCGCCTTCGACCGATCGCGTCGATGGAGTCCGCGTAGGAAGCTTGGCTCACCAGGGCTGAGCTGGGAAAAAATGTGGGGGTTGGGGGGGTTGGGGGGGTTGATGTGGGATTGGAGGTGTTTCGATTATTTTTGTAAAATGTGTTGGATTTGTTGAGTTGATCCGTGCTTTTTGGACTTCGGGATTTTGTTTTTTTCCTCCAGGCTGCCAAAAGTGGTCCACTTGCACAGGTTTAAGCCCAGATTTTAGGCGCACGCGATTTGTGATACCTTGAAAGGCACCAACAGCAAAACCAAAAGGTTGCGGAACAATCGCAAACCCATAGTGTCTGAAGCCAACCCTGTTTCAGCAAGTAAGCAGACTGTGCTCAGTGGGCCCCTCAGGGAATGACCCCGAACAAAGCACTTTCCTAGTTTCATTCCAGGAGATCCCTAGGTTCATCCCATGCTTGCAATACGGGGTTTGAACCAATGTCAAAACAGGTGTTTGGTTTTGTGGCTAAAAGAGGAGTAAAAACACAAACAAAAAACAGGGGTTTAAATTACCAGGGTTTGACAGGGTTCCACACATTTCGCCTGTAAACCATCACCCCACAGGGAAAAGCACTTCAACATAGGGAACCTTGAACTACTCCAAGCTTTCCCACCCCAAAAGGCTGCCTTGAAGAAAAGACCCTCGGCATCGGGATGCGCACACCATCTCTTTCGGCAAGTCGGCCTGAGGAGCACGCCCGGTCCGGTTGGCCAGAAATCGGGGAATCCACCCAGCCATGTCCTGCAAGTTGGTGTTGTGGACCTCGGCCACAAACGACTCGGATAAGCCTCTACATGGGAGCGCCGTCACGGTTGGGATATGTTCCACGTTGCATTTGCGTTACAGGACCCTTTTTTGCGAACAACGCCTTTGTCACGTGACTTCGCTGCTGCCAGCACCCCGTGCTGCCAGCTTCCGAGGGTTGTCAGATTGCTCCAAGAGTCAAATATTGTGACTTAGAGGGGACAGATCCCCAATATTCATCCACAATATGAGTGGAGATCCCCATCTGGGCCCATGACTCAGTGCCATGTCAATGGAGATCTGGGCCCCTGGCCGCGATCCACTTCAGCCCGGGGCAAGACCTGAAGGCGACGCTAGCAGGCCGGGTCCCGAACGAGCAAGGCGCGGACTGAAACAGGGCCGAGAATTCCGGCACGAAGGCCTGGTCGGCAGTGCGGGAGACTCAGTTAAAGCTGCGCCCTTTTTGGAGGGGAACTACTTGTGGGCTGGCTTTTAGGGGAAATCAAGAACAACCCCGGCACTTTTGGTATTTTGGTAGGTCCCCCGAATGCTGACCGACACACACACACACACATCTCAAGTCCAGATTGAGACATTGCGAGGGAACGCTCACAGAAATCAACGGCCAAATGAGTTTGACGAGCGGTGCCTCCAGGGGGTCGATGAAGAGAAACTGGATGCCGCCATCCAGGCAAGGAGCTTGCCTCCATGCGTCCACTCTACAGATTCGCGAGAGAAAACCGGCCGAGTGGCAGGAGCAAGCCGTGGGCCTGGCCGTCCTCAGCTGGATTTCCCGGTGAAAAATGGGTACCCAAAACGGCTTGCCCTGGCAAATGGAAACATGGATCTAACACCTGCAGGTTCCTGGTGGTACAATCTTGACCCATACCCAAATCAAGATCAATTTTACTGGTGGCTTTCATTGAAAAAATCACAAATTGTTGGAGCTTCCAAAAAAAGGATCTGGAGGAAACCCTGTCAGGCAGCCACAAGTTCTCCTGATTTTCCTGTGCCAACTGTGAGGCCGCCCACTCTAAGCTGCCTACTCCTCGGTCCATGGCATGAGGGAAGGCAGGCGCCTAGCCGGCGAGAGTCACCAAACGCAGCGGCTCGCTCGCCCCAGCCTCGGCCACAACCACGGCACGGACCGCTGCGTGCGGATCACCGGATCTCGCCTCGTTCAGCAAAGCTTGCTGGGCAGCTGGGCCCTCCCACGCGGGAGGCGTTACCTGACGCATGGAAGTCATTTTCAGTGGCATGGCCTCAAACGACGATTTGCTAATCCAAACAAACCTGCTCATTGACACGTGGCCATGGGTCAAAATCCTGTACCCCCAGTGAACATCCCTTTCCCCACTAAAAAAACAACTAAAATGGGTGCACCTACCCCAAAATGGGATCCCAAAACGGTTTTGACAACCACAGCCACGTACCAAGCACGCCCTGACGCATGTGGCTTGCACGTCCCGCGCCGAGATGCGAGCACAGAGTCTGCTCCTGCGGCCTGACGCCACCCCAAACGAGTCAAAGCCCCAGCCAGCCTCCACTCGAGGTTGAACCCACACCCCACCCCGCCAAAATCGCATCCTTCCATTTGGGTAAGCTTTCCTGGAAGAAAAATACACATACTTGCACTGCTGGAAAATTGTTTCCCTCTACAACCAAAGAGGGGAACTACAAAAGCACATCCTTTTACGCAACTGGACGGATTGAGAGGTCACCCAACCTCTCCACCTTCCCACCTTCCCGCACGCCAGTGGCGCCTGGAGGTTCCGGGCGGCGGCGGCCGCCCAGTCCCGCTGCGCCTCCCAGGTCCACAGCAGCGCCCGCGCCGTGCGCCCGGGCGTGACCGCCATGCCGTGGGCGATGAGCGCGGCACTGCCGCCTAAATCTGCCCGCAGCGAATGGGGGGAATGTCCGGAGGAAAACGGCGTCTGGGTTTTTGGAGGGTCCCCCCTTCTTTGTGGCTTCAAAAGGAAACCAAGAGGGAACAGCCTACCCAGTTTTAGGGAGTACAAGCTTAAACACTTTGTTGGTGCGATTGGTAGGGAATGAGAAAGGGAATGAACCCAGGCTTTGGTCCCCGAATAAAGGAAACCGCCAGTGGGATGGTTTGTGTTGGGGTCATTCTTCGTTTGGGGGAATTGTCCGGAGGAAAACTCCGGAGTGAGCGAGTCTGTGGCAGGCCTCCCATGTCGCCCTGTAAGCAGACGTCACCGCGACAAAACTTGGCGCCTGTGTGCGCATAGAAGTCCGCAGCGGCATTCACCTACGGCGCGGCCCTCGCCCCGGCTGAAAACAGTATTGAGGCCTTCGATCTCTTCAAGGCACCTGCCGGCGAATCGATTTAGGCAACATGGGAAAGAATGACAGCATGCGGAGCTTGGGGCTCTGACCCAAGTCTCGGCAAGTCGCATTGCCCGCGGCCGCCACGCACCACAGTACCCGCCCCAGGCGCAAAGTCCGTCCCAGCTGGCCCGTGGAGAAGGGCAAAAGAGGGCACGCGCAGATCTCATAGACCTTGGCTGGACAGGCTCAGGGCCTAGTTGCCATGTGGGTGTGGCTAAAATTAAACAGCTAGGGAGAAGCAGGTTCTAGTCGTTGCTTCCATTTGCCAAGGTGCCATTTGGGGTATCATCTTCTGGATTCCCTTGACATCTGTGTCAACACTTGGAATCCCCTCCCCCCCCCTTGCGCAAACCTGGCATCGATATGCATCGATGATTTGCCTTCACTTGGAGCCATTAGCTTTAACGGGAGCGGAGGCCAGATGCCCAGAGGTTCCTGAGGGACCGAGGCCGGGGTGCCTTCAGTCGGTTGACATCTCAAAATTGGGGCGCGTAGTTGTGCCAGCCTCATCTTTTTATCACTGTCCTCACCCCAAGTGGTAGGTGACTTGGCAAACATGAAGCACCCTCTCAGGCAAACATCTGGCCTCAACTTGTTTGTATCTAAGTCAAGTGGTAGGTTCAAGGGATCTTGATAACCCTGATGGGGTTCCCCCCCCAAAAAAAATGGCGTGGCTTCTTTTGTCCCCCCCCCCCCCCCAGCAAACCATGACGGGCGGGCCGGCGCCCAGCCTCCGGAAGGTCGTTGCAGCTGCAGACCGCGTCCGCGCACTCGCGCAGCCAGGAAGACCACGCCGAAGCCTCCGTTGGCCCGGGCGACGGCGTAAACGGCCTGGGACAGCGGGGGTTCGGGTTGGGGCGATCGATTTTTTCGTGTGTCGCAACCCAAATTGAAACATCCCAAAGGGCACTCTCAAACAAATTCGAAACAAGTGACTTCCGGCAAGCTGAAGTTGAGCCCAGCATAGCCAGTTCAAGGAGAGCCTTGTGCAACACCCTTTGGATCTGCCAACATGCTTATGAACCTCCCTCCTCAAGCCAGCTACTAACGTGGCCAAGGAGTCTGCGGTGGTTTTGGTGGGCATCATTTCTCGGGAGACGTGTGTCATGAGCGAAATCGCACAAGTAATTCTCTGATATGATAGAGGATGCGAGAGGATCCCACAACTAGTTCCCACTTCTGTTGGACTGGGCGGTCCTCAGTTTAGCTTTCAGTGGGTGCAATGTAAACCCCACCACCTTGCACCAACTCAAAAAATCAAAGACCTCAGGAACCCTTTCATTTCAGAATGTAAACCCAACCACCTTTCACCAGCTAGAAAACAACTAAAAACCTGTCTGGAACCGGATGGCCGGGACCTTAACACCACCCCTGCCCTGGAGCTGTAGCCAGGCGGCTCCAGTCGCTCCAAGGCCAAGCGCCAGGTCTGGTGCCGTAGCTCCGCGTAGAACTGGGCCATGTCCCCCCGCAGCCTGCCGTTGCGCCGTTGGGGTCCGGTAGGTGTCCTTTTGGGGCAAATAGATGGCCCTGGTGGATGAAACCACCAGGTAAACCAGGAATCGCCGAACCTACTCTTGAAGCAAACCAACCAAAAAGGACACCTATGAGTCTGGTTTAGGCCTCGAGTGAAAACGGAGACCAATGAAAACACCAGGGATCCGCTTTGAGCTTGGCAAGTTGAAAGCCAAAGGCACCTTAAAGGCCCCAGAGGCTGGCAGTAGAAAGCCAAAATCTGACTGAAACAAGTATGTCTCTGAATGTGGAGCCTCCCCTCGCATGGCTTCGCAAGGGCCAAACGGAAACCAACTACGCGCAGGGATGGACATCCACGTCCCAAGGTTGGGAAGCTTCGTTGGGCTCCTGACTCTTAGGCACGAATGTTGACTCTGGATGCCACTTGTCAGAACCCCCCCAAAATAGATGATGTCCTTGCCGCAAGGGGCGGTTCGAACCCCCTTCGTTTCGGTTCTCCCCGAAGGCCACCTTTAGGGGCTCCGCTTTCTGTGCGACCGACCCGCACTACCTCAGAAGCGGCAAGGAGCGCTCTGAGGGCAAAGAGGTTTCAGCTTCTGGTTCCATGGGCCAAGATGTTCAGCCGAATGACAGAGGCCCCTTGGCTCAAGCACCCGGCCTGAAGAGCAGCTCCTCAGTTCAAGTGATCATGGAAAACAAGGAGCCCCTTTTTTCGGGGAAGACCATTTTTGGTGGGGCAGCCACCCCCCCCAAAAAAAAGAGGGAAAAAGGGTGCCGCTGTGCAACTGCGGCTCTTCTGCCCTCACGGGCCACAGCAAGGCGGAGAGCACGACATAGGATCGCATGGCAGGCCCAGGCCATCCCGCGAGCGGGCCACATGAACCAGAATATGGGCATGTGTTCACATACGGGGACCCCCAAATCGAGTGGTTTTTGTTTTGGCTGCAGGATAACAGCAAGCAAAAGAAAGGTACTCTCAAAAAAACATAGATCCATACGGTGATGGAAGCAAATCTGGTCGCTCAGCTCACCATGCCGTGCACTCATGTGTCTTCGGCAGCAGCCCTTGACTGGGAAAGCCGTCACGATAGCTTGAGAAGGAGTCGTGGCCAGGTGGCCAGGTGGCAAGGTCTTTTAACCCTTGCTACCAAACATGTTTGAATCACTTAGCTTCAGCATTCTTAGTAGCCTCACAAGTCCTCCGGCGAGGGTGCAACTTCAACCTGATTTTGATTGGAGCCCGGGGGCTCTTTCGGCCTCCCTCTCATTTGGTTTGGTGAGAAGTAGTTTCCCATGAACTTCTACCAAAACCCGCGCAAAAACCAATCCAAGCCACCCAGGGGCAAGCTGCCAGAGTCTCTCTCTCTCTCTCTTTCGCGACAGCTCGAGTGTGGCTGGGATCGAACCCTACGGCAACCAACAGCTTTCGCCGCGGAGCGCGGGGGAATGTCACTCAAATTGAGGGCCCCTGGATGCTTCTTGTTTTGTTTACATAAATACATATTATCTATATATGCAAATAGATTGCTTCATCCATTTAATGGGGGAACCAAGAGCAATACTTTGGAAAGCACCCGGGCCCCCAATGATTTCGGACCCAAACGACTCCAAGTGCCTCCTCTCTCTGGACTCGGAAAAGGGTGGCGCACTCTTCCCGGACACCAATGAGCACCCCAGCCTGGCCAAGTGGAAGCTGTTCCATCGCTCCGGGGGTTCTCATGTGTTTGGAAGAGGACGCAGCACAATCCCCTTCAAGCGATGGCACTGTGCATGCGCAGAAGCGGTGTCTGACAAAAGCCACGATGTTGCTCCCCTCGCAAGTGAGGGGGTGAGACCATGAAGCCTTTCTTTCGCACCACCCGTGTCAAATATCAGAAAGCTTGATTCCCTTTGCAGGCTTCATGCTGGAGTGAGCGCCATCCTTCCAGACGACTCTCGGCTCCGCGCTCAAGACTGCCAAGGCCAGAACCAAGCCGATTTCAACATGCTGCCCACCTGGTGAGCTTTAGCTTCTCGCGATCCAAGGATTCTTGGCCCAGGATGTCACTCCCCCAATGCATCTTAAGCCCCAAAAAAGCGAGCAACACATCAAACCCCTCGAGGTCTTCCGCCGGCTCTCGGCATGGCATGGCCCAAGCTCTCTGATGGAGAGGGCCCTGCCGCCCTGAGACCTAAAACCGCGCCAGTGCGTTGCACAGGCGATCGATGGTCGCTTGTGGACCGTTTGGGGGCATACTCTGCCCGTTCTGCTCGCATGTGGCACCATTTTTCCTACAGAAAAAACAAACCTTGGTTGCTGCTGACCCCCCTGCAAAAAGTTGAACTTTTGGGGCAGTCAAGGAACCATCCAAACATACGAGCACAACTCCTCGCTGTGGCAGACCGCTCATTGCAGTGCGGCCCCAGTGGCAAAACCCCTCTCAGGCTAAGCAACGCGGGTGCGAGGGCGTCCTGCGAGCCAAGCTGGGTCGATGTCTTCATGTATTAAAAACACACCAAACTTGCATAAAAACAAGGGTACCTCCTTTCAACTTGAGGGGGGTTTCCTTTAGAATTTGCCTATGAAGAGCAGGAGAAAGGGTCCAACGCGGAAAAAGATGAGTCAGCTCTAGGTGGTGATGTCCGGTTTCGCCACGAAAATCCCGCCTCTTGGAGGACTTAGTACCGGCACACCTCGATGTCGAGCCTTTCGCCCTGAACCTCGAGTAATTTGCAACAAAAAGCTTGCCGGTGCTCAGGTAGGGATGACCCTGAATTAAAGAAACACAGCGGATGTTTTTGTTTGGCTGTTATTCATGCTGAGAAAAAGTAGAGGGCAAACACGGCCTGAGGAGAACAAATGTATGCTGGAGAATTCTACCCTCCACGCCACACAACAAAAAAAGGAGGATCCGTCATGCACATGTCGGAATTCCTGTCCAACCATTTTGCAGGTGTCCCTTAAAACCCTGTCGTTTTGTACAAAAAACACCATAACCCTTGCACATTGGCTCACCTGCCCGTAAACCGAAGTGGACACGTGGCGGCGGCTTTCGAGCTGCAACTCCTTTCCGCTGGGTGCGTGGCAGCAGCCATTTTCATCTTTGCCATCAGCTCCGCCGGGTCTCACGGGGTGAGGAGTCCAAAATGGCTTTCTACGTTTGGAGAGGCGCCCTTGGTTTGGTTTAAGGCAATGCCAACTTTGGGATCCCCTGTATTTTGACACATGCCCAAATGCCCGGGAAATATGGGACTTCAAATAATGTCCCCGCCAAGTTCCTCGACCGAATGGCTGCTTTTGGGACCCGTTTCAAAATTTTAGTGCTAATTGGCAGAACAGTTATAATTGAACTCCGGAAACTGCCCAATTGCACCAATGGAGTTGGGCGGAGGCAGTTTGGGGAATCCCTCTGAGGCCTAGGCTGCCTTGGGAGCCGTTGACAGTGATGACTCGGTCCCGCCGCTTGATGCCCATGCCTTGCCGCTTGCTCTGCTGACTGGCGCTCACTTGCGGTACCGATGGCCCCCGGAAGGCCAGCCGATGTCTTGGCCCATCGACCCCATAGCTTTCGGCCGGGGAATGAAACCGGAAACGCCACGTGTCACGCAACCGGAGACCGGAAACGCCTCGATGAGACAAGTTCCAGTCCTTGATCAAGCCAGGGTTGACCTCGGTCACAGCTCCCTGGGCTCCATTTACACCACTTCACTCGATGGTTTCCACTGATGACACCAGATTAATAAGCCAACCTGGTTGGCTCATATGGAGTGTCCCCTTTTAGTGGGGACTCACCCCCCTATTAGTAGGATGGGCTTATGAATCCGGGCCCAACAGTATGCCTATCCATCAAGCCCCTCAAGGTGTTTTTGGGGAAATGGACACCATCTCAGACTCAAATCGGCGCCCGGCAGTCTTCACAAGTAGACTTGTGCCTCGCGCGAGTCTACGAAACCAGACACTTCAGGCCTGACACACGTGAGACACGGTCAAAGTATGCGGTGCCCATACAGCACATGGGACATTTTGTGGATCCCCGTAGATGTTTCGTGACATCTAATGGTCAAATGTCTCCTGAACTTGCCATAGACTACTGGATGTGTGATCATATCGCACATCAAAAGCTAATCAGTCCGCAGTGAGAGCACACTGAGATGCCAGCCGTTAGGAGCGTGTTCAACCTGCAATCCAAGCCTGAAAATCGAAGCAGCGCTCTTCCGCACACTTTGCGCACGTAAGAAAACCAATCGCTAATGGCATCGCTGAGACTCTGACGGCGCGTATGCTCTTGCAATGCTGATGGTGAAGGACTGGGCAGCATCGCGAGTGCGTGCGCACTTAATATAGTTTTATGAGGTTTTTTGAAGTCTGATATGTACGTGATGCGCCCATGGCCAGGTGCATACGCTCTTTCTTTGTCTGGCTGAAGTGCAGCCGAGGCCGGCACAATGGGGCGTTTGATTGTGAGGATCAACTCCTCAGATGGCCGGAAGCGGCCACACTTCGCTGAACCTGCCTTTGCCTTTCGGGAGATGGTCTGGAGAATTGTCTCCCCCGAATCGCATCTGGCCCTGAATCGCAACCATGCGGCAGTGTCGACCTTGAGATGTTCCAGCAATCCCTGGCACGAAGTCACTTCCATGCTCCAAAATCAAGCATTGCACACGATGCCACTCGATGCCACGCCAAATGCATGCTGAAAACGCCTCTATCTCTTGGATAGGCTGGGCGATCGAATGTACCAATCAAAGGCTGCCTGGAAATGGAGAAGATCTCCACTTGTTTCTCCCGACACGCCAAATATATCGCATCTGGAGTGGGCAACGCCCAACAAACATGCAGATGCATTCCCAAGATCATTTGTGTGAATGTGTGCATCTCCATGTTCACTGAGAGAATGTGCCACATGAGCGAAGGGACTGTGACTGCAAGGCCACCATTTTGGGGCCCGCTGGTGATAATCTAGACGTGTCTTGAGTTCTTCCATGGACTATAACCCAGGGTTGGTCAATGTCCCTAAGGTGATCCAATTCTATCCGATTCTTGGATATCTGCGTCTAGCTTGGGGTACTCCTCACCCTGACACATATCTCGACCGAATCGCACGGGCGCCTGCGAACTACCCCGAGCTCCGTTCACTTCCACGATGCTGTCGCCGCACCTGAGAAAACGGGGCGAAAGACCCAGCCAATGCCTCCGCGCCCCAAGGGAGATTTGCATCTTAGGATTTGCTTTTTGGGTACTTCGAGGATTTTGTGGCACGTTGAGGATTTGGGGCTTCGGGCTTGTGGGGCTTGTCCTTCCAACGTTGCCGTGTCGCGCGCTGCTTCTCTCCGAATGCTGATGTCACTCAGGCCTTTTTTGCTGGCAGAGTCGTCGGAGCACGCTCTTGTGCGTGCGCTTCGTCTCCACCACGGGGGTTTGAGCCCAGTCTCACGTCATCTTGTAGCGGTACCAGTTTCGCAGGCGTTCAGGGCTCGCGCCGAGATACCAAGCTACGATGATGCAGCTGTTCCTTAGTTCGGATATTTTGGATGGCCATGCCTTGACCCTGTCACTTAGGGGGAGCCCATGGTATAACAATGATGGCTCCAAAACACACAGAAGTTGCCAGGCCACAACCATGGATGTGGGTGAGGGGCGTCCACAGGACGGTTGCATCCCCTCTGCCACTTTAAGCAGACAAGCACGATCATCCTAGCATGACCTGCTCACTCATACCGGGGCGGGGCACTTTCTTGGCCACGAATTCCAGGCCATCGACTTGAAAAGAGAATCATTATGTGCCCAAAAGCCTGCTTATCTTCAGGGTATGACGCCAACCCTGTCAAAGCAAAGGATTTACCATAGGGAACTGCGCTCCAAACCGACCTTTGGCCGCCAACCCGGCCAATCCCCCATCCCAGGTGCAGCAGCTGCTGCTTGATTGGCCCCACCTGGGTTCGGGGCAAGGGCCTCCCCCGAGTTGCAAGTGACCCGAAAGGTAGACAAAGACTTGGAACTCAGTCAGTCAGTCAGTCAGTCAGCCAGTCAGTCAGTCAGTCAGTCAGTCAGCCTGTCAGTGAGTCAGTCAGTCAGTCAGTCAGCCAGCCTGTCAGTCAGTCAGTCAGCCTGTCAGTCAGTCAGTCAGTCCGCCAAGTCCGCCAGCCTGTCAGTCCGTCTGTCAGTCAGTCAGCCTGTCAGTGAGTCAGTCAGCCTGTCAGTCAGTCAGTCAGCCTGTCAGTCAGTCAGTCAGTCAGTCAGCCTGTCAGTCAGTCAGTCAGTCAGCCAGTCAGTCAGTCAGTCAGTCAGCCTGTCAGTCAGTCAGTCAGCCAGCCTGTCAGTCAGTCAGTCAGTCAGCCAGCCTGTCAGTCAGTCAGTCAGTCAGCCAGCCTGTCAGTCAGTCAGTCAGTCAGCCTGTCTGTCAGTCAGTCAGTCAGCCAGTCAGTCAGTCAGTCAGTCAGCCTGTCAGCCAGCCTGTCAGTCAGTCAGATCAGCCTGTCAGTCAGTCAGTCAGCCTGTCAGCCAGTCGTCAGTCAGCGTCAGTCAGTCAGTCAGCAGTCATCGTCAGCCTGTCAGTCATCGTCAGTCAGCCTGTCAGTCAGTCATCGTCAGCCAGCCTGTCAGTCAGTCAGTCAGTCAGCCAGCCTGTCAGTCAGTCAGTCAGTCAGCCAGCCTGTCATCATCCAGTCGTCAGTCAGTCAGCCTGTCGTCAGTCAGTCAGTCAGCAGCCTGTCAGTCAGTCAGTCCAGTCAGTCACAGCCTGTGTCAGTCAGTCAGCCAGCCTAGTCAGTCAGTCAGTCCAGTATCAGTAGCTGCTCAACGGGATTGAATGTGGCTCCTTTTTTCGATCGATCGATCGATCAGCCTGTCGATCAGCCAGTCGGCGCATCGATCAGTCAGTAGCATCAGCCAGCCCAGCATCGATCGGTCGATCGATCAGCCAACATCGATCGATCGATCAGCCGCGTCCAGCCAGCCCAGCATCGATCGATCGATCGATCAATAGCAACATCGATCCGATCGATCGATCGACCTTGTCGATCGATCAAGTCGGCGCGGCTCCAGTCGATCGATCGATCAGCCAACCTTGTCGATCGATCGATCGATCAGCCAGCCTGTCGATCGATCAGTCGATCGATCGATCGGCCTTGTCGATCGATCGATCAGCCAGCCATCGATCGATCGATCGATCGATCGATCGATCGATCCAGTCGATCAGCCCAGCATCGATCGATCGATCCGTTCGATCGGCCGTCGATGATCAGCCAATCGTGCATCGATCATCATCAGTCGATCGATCGATCGATCAGCCAATGTGATCAAGTCGATCAGCCAGCCTGTCGATCGATCGATCGATCGATCAGTCAGTCAGCCGCGTGCGCGTCGATCGATCAGCCAGCCTGTCGATCGATCGATCAGTCGATGCGTCAGCCTTGTCGATCGATCCGATCGATCAGTCGATCAGCCAGCCTTGTCAGTCGGTCGATCGATCGATCCAGTCAGCCAACGTCTTGTGGTCAGCCAGCCAGCACCGATCGATCGATCATTCGATCGATCGCATCGATCGATTGGGGGGGCAGCCAGCCCGTCGATCGGTGATCGATCGATCGATCAGCCGTCGCCGTCCTGAGGTCAGCCAGCCTTGTCGATCGATCGATCAGTCGATCAGCCAGCCGTCGTCGATCGATCAGTCGATCAGCCAGCCTTGTCGATCGATCAGTCAGTCGATCAGCCAGCGTGGCATCAGTCGATCGATCAGCCATGTCAAACTTCATTGCTGTCGATCAGTCGATCAGTCAGCCGCATCAGTCGATCAGTCGGCCACCAGTCCGGCCAGCCTGTCGGATCAGTCGATCAGTCGGCCACTCGGGAAATCGATCAGTCAAACAAATACATACGCCTTGTCAGTCAGTCAGTCAGCCTGTCAGTCAGTCAGTCAGTCAGCCAGCCTGTCAGTCAGTCAGTCAGTCAGCCAGCCTGTCAGTCAGTCAGTCAGTCAGTCAGCCTGTCAGTCAGTCAGTCAGCCAGCCTGTCAGTCAGTCAGTCAGTCAGTCAGCCAGCCTGTCAGTCAGTCAGTCAGTCAGCCAGCCTGTCAGTCAGTCAGTCAGTCAGTCAGCCAGCCTGTCAGTCAGTCAGTCAGTCAGTCAGTCAGCCAGCCTGTCAGTCAGTCAGTCAGTCAGTCAGTCAGCCTGTCTGTCAGTCAGCCAGCCAGCCTGTCAGTCAGTCAGTCAGTCAGTCAGTCAGTCAGTCAGTCCAGCGGGCCAGCCAGTCCGTCAGCCAGTCCAGGACATCCGTCCGTAATTACGCAACTGGGGCAACAAATCGCAGCTGTTCTTGGCTGTTCTGGATGAAAGGGGCACTGCCGGACCGGGATGGACCTCTCTGTCCCTTGCCCCCAGACAAGTATTGAAATAACCGGCTGGGTGCCAAAATGAACCATCCCGGTTTTCGCTCTGTTCTCTTCTCTTGGCGTTTCAACGGCCCAAGGAAGCAGCACCTCCAACATGCGCCGCGCCGAGGTGGTCACCGCCAGCGGCACAAAGCTGAAGGACCGGCGGCTTTGCCGCGCCAAGCGCATGACCTGATGCGAAGGGGGAGAGGTACCGAGACTTGGGGTCGATTTGGCACAAAAAGTAGTTGATGTCGCAACCAGCCACGGTACAGGAACCTGTTCAAGGCGACCATTGACTGTTGGCTCTACTAACATGATTGTAAAAGATCGCAAAGCCCGCAGCCCCCTCGCATACCAAAAAAACAACCAAACAGACAAAAAAACAGCCAGGCCATTTTGCCATTGTTTAGGCCGCTTTTTGGTCGAATTTTGCTGGTACCAAAACGCGCCATACTGTGGATGCACAAAATCCAGCGCCTACCGACTGGTGGGAAGTTGATGTTGCAACCATCCACACTGAAGCCTTTTGAAGGCGACTCAGGCGACTTTTGGTTCTACTAACATTGTTGTAAAGGTTTGTATAACCCTTAGACAACCCCATGAAATCGAATATAGAACCACCTAAAGTGGCCAACAGGGGTTCTGGTCAGGTGAGCTTGGCTGGCAGCAGAAACCTGGGGCTCCAGCCAAATCCACATCCTCCAAGATGGGCCATTCACTGGCGGAGGCACGGGTCGACCAAAACCAAGGGATGAATCAAGAGAGCTGCGCCCAGCTCTGGCTGGCTTCTCCCTAACCTTCATACCTTGTTGGCTGTGGCAGTGTCCAAAGTTGGTGCTTGACCTGGGACAGCTTGTCGGAAGCTAAAACGAAGATAGTTACTTTGTTTTAGCTCAACCATGCCGCCCACAACCCAGCTGAACGGGCTAGAAGAACAGCTTTCACCCTCGAGGGCGGTGGCCTTTTGATCATTCGCAGGGATGCCTTCTTCATGGCGACTCTCTTTTTTATGTGTTTGCTTTCTTTTGGGGGCAGGGAGGTTCAGACAAGCCTAGCAAGTTCTCAAATTCCGGTCCCAGATCAGACTTCCAACTTCCCCAACGTAGCCTGTGCCCAGTGTCAAGAGACCTTACATCCCCCGTTTACGGATATGATCTATTTTAGGGACCTGGTTCCTTTGACTCGGGTCCTCATTCATCCGAAGCGTCCACGAATCCACAATGGTTTTCCTTTTGCTTGTCTTTCAAACCAGCCCAAGAACGGGTAGCGAGCCTCACAAACTGCTTGACAACCCACCAACAAGGTGGATGCCCCAAAGAAAACAAATCACAACTCGCCACACGAAGACAATGCCAACAAAAACGGCAAATCTAGAGGGCTTCAACTTGTTGTTCTTGCCATTTAAATGATATTTGTTGGTTCGTATCTGGATAGAGAAGCATCCAACTAGGGGGACCCAGTTTCTTTCAATTGCTGAAGTCGTCTGTAAAAAACAAAACCACATGTCCAGTAATGAAATAGTTTCACGTCTTAAAACCAACTGGGGAAATAACACATGTTCTTATACTCACTTGCCCAAAGACCTGGAAAAACGATTACCTTTTGTCACCTTGACTACATATCGACCAAACAGGAAAACGATGGAAAACCAAAAAAGTCATTTCAGGTCGATTAGCTTTGGGCAGCTAAGTTATTCAGCACATGAGACGAACCTACTGCACCTTCTGCGAAAAATAGATGGCCCTGGTGAATGAGAAAAAAAACATAAACCAGGGGAAGCCATCTATTTCTAATCAAGCTACCCTTCTGTCCACCAACATGGAACCCACCACAGGGTCCCACTTGCAAACCGAACCGTCAGATTCCATGGGAATTCTGTGGGGGCAGGACATCTATCAGCTTCCCTCCAATTGGTTTGGAGCCCGGTGGTTTGCATCAGGAAGCACGGGTTCAAATCTCAAACAAGCGTGCTCCAAACCACCAAGGCTCACCTAAATATGGGGGGGGGGTCTGTTTTTTGAACCCCCCCCTTGTTGTGTGGCTTTAAAGGCAAACCGGAAGAGAACCCGGCCAATAGAAGGGGAATCGGGCTGCGGGCTATGAATGCGCTCCGCCCAAGGCGCGTGCCGCGCGCCTGTAGCCCTGCAGCTCTTCGAAGGCGCTCCGCCGCACGAAGATGCCCCGGTCCCCAAAGACCAGGCGGCTGGAGCGGCAGCACTGCACCCGGGTGCTCCAACCTGCGGAAAGCGGGAGGTGAAAGGAATGTTCAGAGGGGAACCTGCCCGCTGCCCCCCCCCCCAAAAAAAACACAAAAAACAAAAACAACAACAAGACAAAACAGGTGGTGGACATAAACTTTAGCACCATGAACTTCAAGAAGTGGAATCCTTCTAAACATCAAAGGTGAAAGGACACAAGTGCCAATGGATGGCTCCTTTACCTATTGCAAAGCGATGGTTGCACAATCCACGCGTGATTTGTTTCCCATTTTTCTTTCGGCGCTTGTTGATTTGATAGAGGTATTGATTGGCTTGTGATTGAGGTGCTTCTTGTGTGAAAGGAATGGGTCCCGTTGCAAGCGAAACCGGGTATTTAGGGTTTAGGGTTGTTGGGCTTTTTTCAGGGTTGAGGCTCTTAGGGTTGAGTGCTTTAGGATTCAGGGTGCTTAGGGTTTGAGGTGTAGGGCTTCCAGGGCTAATAACCTTTCTGGTGTTGGGTTTTTAGTTCAAAGAGCTCAGGGTTGAAGAATTTCAGGGTGAATCAGCTTCCCTCTTGGTGGTTTGGAGCCCGGCAGTTGCAGTTTGGTGGTTACGGGGGCGGTTTTCCATTTACCCATTTACCCTCTACAAATTCCCAATCCGCCAATCTAACGGGCAGCTGAGTTTACGGGGCAAGATTTCACTGCTTCCCAGGTGCAGCGCAGCGACCCTAATTCACAATCCCGTTTCCTGTGCCAAGATTCGATCCTCCCCCAAAGTCCCTGGAAAACAACAAGTTGGCCTTTTGGGATCTTGAGGGAAAACTGGTCGCCAACATGGACCCGGTCAAATCCGGTCAACTCGCTATGGGCAACTGAGCAAAGGATCAAGTGCGAAAACCGTGGGGTCAGATCTGCCCTGATCAACCCACGGCTTGGCTTGGTAATCAGGCTCAGGAATTCTCCCTAAAAGAAAGGAATCCCTGCCTGCAAATGGGTCCTCTTAATACTAAGTTGGGGGATTGTTCATCAGGGGTCAACATTAGACGTGTTCAGCAAGAAAGCAAGCAAGCCAGCAAGCAAGCAAGCACGCAAGCCAGCAGAGCAAGCAAGCAAAACAAGCAAAGCAGCGCAAAGCAACGCAAGCAAGCAAGTTACCAACCGAGCTACCAAATAACAAAACAACCAACCATCCAAAATTGGATGCCAATTATGACATGGGACTGTCCTTTTGGGAACCCTCTTTTGGCTAGTTTTAAAGCGAAATCAAAAGGACGACCACCATTTGGCCCCCACCCCCAAAAAAAAAAGATCAGAAAAAGAGAACGAATAACATAAATTAAAATGGCACACCCACATCCAGCCATCTGCGAGGCGCTCCAAAGCTGCAGTGTGCGGCTCTCAGCTTCTTCCGCAAAGCGCAGCTCGAAACATCCCCCCAGCACCTCCGGATCGCAGAGCGCAGCCTGCGGCAAGTTCAGGATGGAGGCCGAAGGGCTGGTCCGTTGGACGGTGTTTGTGACAATCTACTTGCGTGGTTTTGGTATCCATTCAAGGTACCAGGGGTGTAACGGTTATGACTCATGTCTCTCTAGAGGGCACTCAAAAATGGTTGTCTTCATTTCAGCGTACCGCCAAAACAAAACACACCTTCCCCCCTTCTCGGCCCCCCCCCCCTCCCGCACAACTTGCACCGCCTGAACTGCTTCCAGAGCGCCCTCTGGAAGCTCCGTATCCGCATGGAGGAACAAAAGCACCGGCGCCTGGACCACCGCATCACGATCTTTGAGCCTTCTGTGGGGACCATGACTCACCATGCGGGTACCCGTGTGCAGCGGAGCCTTTGGACATCGGCCCTTCCCAATAGAATGCATAGACGCATCTGAGACGCAAACAGCCGTTGCCAACTACCGGAATTTTCGGTCGAATAAACATGATTGGGTTTAGATAGCCATCCGAGGGTACTTGACACTTACTAGAATCCCCAGAAGAACTTCCTACCGAAACCTGCATCTGCTTAAGTTCCCTGAAGAAGAAAAAACAAAACAATATGTCCAGTAGCCATAGCTTCCCCCTAAAGCCCCTTTAAAGCCAACAAGGGGAAAACACACATAGTGAGATCCCAATGCTTTTTCTCACAGGCCGTGTCTCCAGCTTCAAATCTGGCACCAAAATGGTCGAGGAGAGCGTCAAAGCGTTGGGGCCTTGAATTGTCCCTTCGGCCTTCCCATAGCTTGGGATCTGACCTGCCCCTTCACCAGTATTCACAGTTCATTCCAATGTCATTCTCATTGTCTCACTCTCATGATTCATATCAAGTT
>CAUJNA010000901.1:32500-132500 GCA_963377175.1 Effrenium voratum | reverse complement strand
CTTGCGGGTGCTAACACACACACACACACACTTAAACTCCAAATGGAGAGTGCTAATCTTTCGAGTACAACTGATGAGTCTCGAGTACAACTGATGAGTCTCGAGTACAACTGACAAGTCTAAAGTCGGATAAGGTTCGGCTGGCAGGTCACTTGGCTTCACTCTAGTGTCGAAAACGTTACAAGTTCCAACATGAAGCACACACAGCGAACGAAAGGAGAGGGCCAAAAGGACTTTCATCAACATGACTTCACAAAAGCAGGTACACACGGGTGATCGCTTGCTTGATGGCCGCTGGCCCCCTGCTTCCAAAACCAGCCCAAGGTGGTGACAGGGTATTCTGTCACTCCGCACACACACGCCCCTCAATGAGGGGCGAGGAGTCTCCTTTTCTGCAGGAAGATCACATGCTCAACTTCGTGTTCCTATCGTTGACCAAAATATCCACCGCGGCGAGGGGAACGCGAAACAGCCCTAAACCGCTCAGAAGACGGGAACGAGAGATCACCACGATGAGCATTACGAGTGACGCCATAGAGGACTGAAGCGAATTGCGAAGCAGTCGAGCGATCACCATCAGAAATAGGAGTGGCATAGGTGAACGTTTCCTCAACAGGAATGGCATCGGAATTCTGAACATCTCCAAGTGATTGATCATGGGAATGATGTGTAGTGAAGGGCTCCCTTCGAGACAGAATGCGTTGGTATCCTTGATGCTGCCAGTCGCGAATGGTCCATGCCTGACCGTGTTCACCAGTACGCGCACTGGGATCAGCCCAAGTTAGGGTGTTCAGCGTAGTTGACAAAGCTGACTTACAGCCCGCTGCCACTCCCGAAAAGAATTGTCTGGTAGATCAGGTACAGTTTCTCCGTGGTGCCATCGCTGAGGCTGTCCTGGAGTGTAGATCCGCACCCACTCCTGATCCTGCCAGACCGAGTATTCGAGCCATGGGTGCTGCTTCGCATCCTCGATGTCCATGTCGAAGTAAGAGGCAGGGCGTATCGCGGGTTCAGATCCAGCTAGTAGAGAAACAGGCACCATGCACAACCATGCACAAGCATCAACCAAGCAAGGTAGTGCAAGTATGAAAACCAGCCTTTTTTGTACTCTGCCCAACACGCGTGAGTCTAGTCATCATTTAGCTCGAAGATAGGTTTGACCTTCGCGGTGGTGCTGCCTGATGGATTCACAGGCCGGTATGGGTCAGAGACCCCAACAGTCTCCGGTGGTGCAATTCCACGAGATGCACGTACAGGTTGGTGTTGTTGGGAAGCGTGACGTGCGCGATCCGACAGTTGTTGAGAGATCCCCTCTTGGAGACGAGTCAGATCTTCAGTGGAGAAAGCCGCCGCATCCGATGATCTAAGAATCGCTTCCAACATCTGCGGTGACAGACTCAACGCCGCGGATTGCGTGGCCACGTTATGATGATCAGGAAAAGACATCGAATCAAAGTCATGACCAGCTTGAGGGGCAGCGACTCTCCGATAGGCCTCTGTAGCCCAGTCTCTTTTGTACCAAATGCTGTCATTGCTTGATCCGGATTTGGGACATAGAACTCCTTCCACTCTCTGTATGTGTGAGGCGGAGGTGGAGCATCATGTTCTTCATGTGGAGTCCACGATCCCGGATGAAAGATCTTGACCCAAGATTGATAGGTGTACGGCTGCAGACAACAATTACTGCAAGAGGCACAACAACAACCACGCAAGCAATCACTTTTGCAGCAATGCACGGCTCAGGTATTGAAGTCAATCTCCTGAATCGAATTGAATTGAATAGACTCCCCAGGAAGACGAGGACGAGCATCAGCCACCATCTGAGTTTGAAGATGCCGACGAAGAGGTCAGTCCAGCGTACATGAGGTCCGGTGAGCCCGAAGCGAAAACTGGACGCGCAATGCTAGGGTGTGGACGACCCAGCCGTTGATATCCTCTGGTGACCAAGTCTCGATAATGCCAAGTATAGAAGGATGCATAAGAGACCGGCTGAGAAACAGCACCCATATTGGTGCCGCCCGTGCTATCCCTCGGCCAATACACTTCGAAGTGGTATACTTTGCGCCATTCCCGATAGGTGGTTGAGTCCTCCGGGGCAGGTCCCAAGGTGTTTTCGGCGACTGGATGCCACAGACCCGGTACATAGATCCGAATCCACTCAACGCTTGTGTTCGCGGGGCCATTGACGATGTCGTAGTCAAAGTAGCGTGGCAGGGCCCATCGTGCAGCGCCATACATTGTAGAATTGAACATATCAACCAGGCAAGCCGCTCGAAGTCATAAAGGAAAGCGGCGAACACATGGAGACGGAACGCACAACACAAAGCAAGACAACCCAACATGGAATCGCACTCAACACAGGGACAACCGCGTCATTTTATCCGACATGCTACCCAAGTATCACTCCGAATCGTTCCAAGGATCATAGAATGGTGGTGGTGAGGGTTCCCGCCACGCCCCATCCGGAACAGATGAGTCCACCGAGGAATTAGCGTCTGCATTCACGAGCGTCGCGGATCCAATGGCTGGTAAAGGAGCTCCAAGACGTTGATACCCTCGTGTTTGCCAGTCGCGGTACTCCCACACGTGGTAAGACACATACGAACTGGGCGTGACGATGGGGTCCACTGTTGTTCCTCCGGTGCTGTCTTCTGACCAGTACACTTGGAAGCGATATGACCTGCGCCACTCCCGATACGTGGAAGCGTAGATTGGTGCGCGCACTATAGCATCATTGGGAACGGGCCGCCACGTGCCCGGTGTGTAAATCCGAATCCATTCCACTCCTCTCACGATCTGGTACTCGAAATAGTGAGGATTCATAGCGGCAAGACAGGTTGTGGCTGAAAGCAATCGAAAAACTGCGGCGAAGACACTCAAGCAATGACAACCACACACAGCTAGAGTGTTAACCGAGGCGATGCAAGGCAACTTTTCAAACTGAAAGTGAGACACAGCAGCGAGGTTTGTAATATACGACACCTATGCTTCACCGCCGCTGATGCCGCACACACCTGCAATGATAATGTCCTGGTCGTCTACGAGCACATGGAGAAAGACATTTCCGACCATGGCGTAGGAAGGCATGACAGTAATGCTTGCAATTTGCCGATGGGGACAGCGATGGACGGGTGGCTCGTTTGGAGGGGAACACGGTGAAGGGTCGCCGAGATCTCCGCGGTGCAGAAGCGGATGCTGTTCGAGAGCGTTTCGAGGAACGCCCAGGACTGCGTAGATCTTCATCACGGGAATGATCAATACTGTAAATCGAGCGGCGTGCGCGCTGCGATTTCGATGTGGCAGGGCAGGATTGTCCTCGAGGAGCTGAGTTCGAGGGGGTACGCACTGAGGGCATAAACTGTGGGTGTAGAATCACCGGTGGTGGTGGCGGTGGGGGAGGCGGAGGTGGAAGAAGTATTGGAAACCTTGGTGTGGGGTCGGAGGTGCCGTAGTCTGCCGCATTGGTCTGTCAAGCAAGGTACCAGGTCCGTGAAACTGTAACCACGTCGGCTGCGCTCCATGGGTCCAAGTAATGTATGTCTGCACGTCTTGTTCCGACATGATTTGAGCAGCTCAGCCATGCATTCAGTCCAAGTCAGCAGCAACACCCACAACAGCAAACAGTATTTCACTGGTCAAAATGTCAGGCAAGTGCAAGCAAGCAAAATTCATGTGATCAGCCATGACTACAATCCCAACCATCACAACAACCTGCAGCGCTCACCGAACGCACCGCCACGCCCTACGAGTTAGTCCTCCAGTGGTCACTGGTTCATTTGATGCACGGCTTCCTAGCCGCGAGCCTCAAGTTGCTGATAGACCTTCCAGGCCTGCTTGACTTCCTCAATGGGCTTCTGAAGGAACCGAGCAATGGTTTTGTAGGTGGGCCTGGAATCCTTGTCTTTCTTCCGTCGAACCATCTCATCCAGCTCACCCTGTGTCCATGCCGTGAAAGGTTCATGGTGAATTCTTGTAGAAGTTCCCGAGGTCCATGAACCACCGTAGGAGACGGGCGGAACGACGAGGCACCTGGATGTGGACGAACTGAACCATCAGAACCCGAGTCAGGTGTCGTAGGCGTTGTCTGTCCTGGTTCGCGTCCGCTGTGTGGGGGTGGGGGAGCAAGAGGCCGTGGTGGTGGCAGGCGATCCAACATCGACTCAGGACGACGACCAGAATTGCTGTCAGTGGCATCCCGATGTGCCGCACGAGGCGGGGATAAGGCCGGTATATACCAGGTGGATGAAGTGTCCAGAGGGTCGGGTTCGAATTCGAGTAGGCAAGCGGGATCGATCGGACGAAATGCGCTCTGTGATGATGCGAGGGCGCAGCCCGTGCCTGGAGTTCCGTGACACTCTAGTGTCCGACTGATGGCTTCGCTCGGTCATCAGGGCAAAGTTCAGGGTGTCCAGAGCTGTCGCCACTTGGGATGCAAGGACATTTAGTACCGCCACCAGGTTGTTCACAAACTCGACTGACAACTGCATGGCAACTGAACACACAGCAAGGTCAAATCAAGCAAGAAAGGCTGCGGAACTGCAACGACATGATGCTAGCAAACATGCATGCGCCGAAGTACTGAGGTCCTTTTGCCGCTGGTGTTCCGTCAACGGTCATATGAGAGACCTGATGGCCGACACGCCGGCATGGCCTTGACTGCCGGCGGGTACTTCGGAGTGAAGGCGCGGCGGTGGGACGTGGGAACAGCGTCGTCAGGGCGGCCAGGAGGTCGCCTGTGGTGACTGCGGCTGCGAGACCGACGCCGATGAGCTTCTCCCCGTCTGTGCTCCCAGGAAGTACTGACACTCACCGTGCGGACATGAGCAGTGTGCTCCATCCGGTTGTCTGAGGTGGCCACAAGAGTGACTGGTGCCGTCGAGTAATCCGGCCGAACTGATGTTGCCGGCATGGACGGCGGCGTCGTAGATGGCGGGGGTGGCGGCGGTGGTTGCCCGTCAGGAACTGGTGGTGGGGGTGGCGGCTGTGGATGCCGCTGACCTTCAAGACGTTGCAGTCCGGCCAGAAGAATACTGATTTGCGACGAGATGGCAAGCAGCATATGCCGACATTCCCGTAAAAGGTCCCCATGATCCATCCCAATGCAGGTGAAGGTTCGACAGAGAGGGGCAAGTCAATCAGTAGTCAACTGAAAATGCGGCGTCAACAAGCAATACACAAGCATGCAACAAACCGCACCAAGACATGAGCCTCAAGCAACCCCACACGCTTTTTCCGGAAGAGGAGCGTCATGATGTACACCACGAAAGTCTGGGCACAAACCACGCTAACCAGTGCAAAAGGAGGTGTCAGACTGCATTGTCGTAGTCATTCACCAAAACATTCCCATGTAGCTGGGCACCGCAATTGATGAGCGGAGTTTCCACCTGCCATCTTTGGCGTGAATGCAGTCATAGTAATGGGAAGCAGCTATGTCAGCGTATACTCCGCCACGGGGTATGGTGCAATGATGTTGCCGGAGTCTTGCAGTTCCACCAATGCACACGGGGCGATCAGTGTGTATTCCCGCGAACTGCGCTGCCGATTTGACTGCCGCTTCCTGAGATTGGAGGCTGCCCCTGCAGTAAAATCCCATCGGAGGCAACCACACTTCGTTCCAATTTGTGCACTCGCGGTTGGGGGGAGGTTGCTTTTGCCATTTTGAGGGTCTGATCAGCTCTTCATCACGCAGGATGCTCATGGCTGCCTGCATATTGGTATTGTGGGACCAGAAAAACGTCGACTGTGACTGTGTGCGATGCTTATCCGGCAGCAATCGGCGCGGCACAAACGAGAAGATGATCCCAAAGAGGTTCTTCTGGGCGTTCTTTTTGTCAGGCGAGAGGTGGTGATATGTCCGTGTAGTCCTGCGGATATATGGCCATCTTTCTTCGCAAATGCTGGACGATGAGTTGCTGCGGCAGGGATTTCGGGGAGATCTGGAAGTAGTTGGAAATCTCCCTGACCGTCCAGGGTCCCGGGACACCATGGGGTGGCGGAGAAAATAAAAACTCCGAAATGGACTTTACCCGCTGCTCATCTTCGATGATGCTGCGGCGATGCGGCATGAGGCTCCTGTAGACCGTCTCCCAAGATTTCTTCCACTGCTCAGGTTCAGGAAACACTAAGGCGGCAATCGAGGGCAAGGTGTAGTAAAGGACATCGTTCACCAGGATGGCAATTTCCTCGATCCGGCAGCCAGTGCGTAGCTTGAAGCGGTGACTGCCAAAATCGGGCACATGCTGGCGAACTGCGAGAGGAAGTAGCTCAATGTGGTTCTTGGGTGCTCTAACTTGAGTGGGAGGCAGCGTAGGCGAGCGGAGTCTCCTTTGATCATCATGAGTACGTCTCCCATCACTTTTCCATTCTCCCCAGTCCTCCTCATCATCTGACTTTCCCTGTAGGCCTGGGGTGAGCTTGATCCGAGAATGACGGGACCTGGGTGAGCGCGATCGTGTCCTTCCTGTGTGATTGCGCACCGCCCTGACGTTGGCCTCTGATCCAAGTGCTGGAGTGTCACAGGATGAGCCGTGGGCCTGTACACTGTGCTGGTGCCCTAGTCCGTGTGTGCGGACGAACATTTGCATCTCATTGCCGTTGATGAAGTTTGGAAGGTGCTCCAGCGTCACCCGGCTCGTGGTTTGAACGGATCCATCTGAGCGTAATAGACTCGTGACCGTGTACTCCGCCATGGTTTTGAGCCAGCTGCATGCAGACACAACGCAACACATCAACAACAATCACAAGCGCACACAAGAAGTAACCAAGCAACAAGACCGCGTGCAGATTTTGTCCCGAGTCGACGCCGGACATCACGAAGGAGATGGGGATCGAAACCTTTGGCCTCATAAAGGCGCTTGAGAGCATTAAGTCCTTGTTGCTGCTGAACCGCAGGTTGTGCACCACGTATGATGAGCCAGGAGCGAGAAGACCAAGAAGAATAAGTAAACATCTGATCATTGGCACTCCGAATTCCTTTGATTTGAGAAGGGTGATCAGGTAGCTGTGGTGTAATGGTTCTGGAAGAAGAATCACATCGGTAACCCAGTACTTTGTCATCATGCTGAACCTCAAGCATCACTGGTGGGCGATAAAATTCGAGGGAAAGAAAATTCATGAGCACGGGCGAGTGTGGGGCAGAATCACGTAGTAGAATGAAACGATTGTCGACATAGCGCTCATGCCAGATCACACCGATATCGGACATGCGAAAACGCAGAGAACACATTGTTTGGTGCCAGAAGAAGTCCTCAACCGTGGCAACCAGATTACAGAGCGGTGGTGCTGCTGGTGATCCCATAGCGACTCCACGTTCTTGGCGGAACAAGTATCCGTTGATCTCGAAGTGACTGTTGTCAATGACAAAGTCCAGGAGGTACCGGAGGTCTTGTTCACGAAAAGTTCGAGGGACCTTTGTTTGACGGCGCCATTTTCCTTTGAACATACGGCGTCGATGGTCAGACTTTACTTCGTACACTGACCATTGAGAGAATCTGCGAAGGCCAACAACTTGATCGTAACGATGGAGAAGCACCTGTAGTGCCTGGTGGAAGCGTTCCGTAGGAATAGACGTGAAGAAGCCGGACAGGTCTTGAGACACCAGGTGGATGTATTCGTCGGGATCAGCCTTTGACAGTGACTCCCACAGCTGCTGGACAAGTTCTTGTACTGAAAGTTGTCCTGCAATGTCGGGAAAAGTAACTTTGGTAAGTTCAAATATGAGGGCGCCGAAGACCGTGAGGAAAGGAGCTGCCCACGTGCGAAAGAATGAAATGATGGGTCGTGCTTTCTGCCAGTCCTTGGTCGGCTTTGGAAGGATGCGAGCTGTGGGCAATGGTGCTTGAAGTCGAAGTCCCCATGCATATCGTTGAAGTAGGAGGGAAGGTACCGTAGTGACCACTTCAGAGCGAAAAGATGCTGCGGATTCACGACATAGCGAAAAGACATCTCCCGAGCACAAGGTCTTACGCATCAGTATGGCAAACAATGAAGGGCAAATCACATGTGCACGAGAAGGGAAATGATCCGCGGGAATTACAACCCACGAGGACAGAGAAGCCACGGTGCGCTGCAGTGATGTCGATGACCAATAAGCACGATCTTGAAGGTTGGATCGATGGGCGTCCATCAATTGAGTCAAAACCGGCTGTAGGTCAGCAAGAAGACTGGAACCATGTACATGCCACCGACGAGCTAGTTTGCGAAGTTGCGTAGTGAAACGCTGATGCAACAAGTCAACATCACCGAAATACTGATCCTTGCGGCCATGATATCCATGTCAATGTCCGCATTGATGCGTGAGAACTCATCTACCATTACAGCATGTTCATGTGCACGGTGTAGGTGGTGATCATCAATGTCCAAACAGCGACACGGAAAAGATGTTTCAGGAGTCCATCTGCGTTGCCATGTGCGGTAGTTGTAGATCCTGTCGCCCAACGTGGCGCTGCGAGTTTCCACCACCCGGATCTTTGGAAGGAATAGGGAGGGAAACAAGTCACGATGAGAAGCAATCCAGCTTTGTAACCATGTGCCAAGTTGAGCTTTCCAATTCCGGACATGTAGAGGCGGTAGAAGTAGTTGTGTCAAAGTGCTGGGCGATTGTAGCTGTCGTTTGCGCAA
Source organism: Effrenium voratum (assembly GCA_963377175.1). Taxonomy (NCBI): domain Eukaryota; class Dinophyceae; order Suessiales; family Symbiodiniaceae; genus Effrenium; species Effrenium voratum. The sequence continues at coordinate 123,881 of CAUJNA010000901.1, read as the reverse complement.
CACCTGGGCGAGGAGTTTCTGTGCCTTGGAGCGAAAGGGCTCGTTGACAAAGACGGAGAGTCGCAGAAAGTAGTAAAGCTGAGTGGGAGGAAAAGCCGCCGACAGTAGGTCACGCATGGCTTGGAACGATGCGCCTGTATTGGATCCCAGCTGATAGAGAATAGAGTAATGTGCTTGAATGTCATCCAACATGTCGGGTCGTAATTGCCGTTGAAGATCCGGATGTAGTCGTCGTCGAAAGCGTTTGTGTAAACCGAGGGAGGTGGGAGACGACAACGAATGACGTCGAAAATCAACGAGATGCTCCCGGAAGCCCACCTTTCGTAGAAGTCTATGTACCCAGGGCGCATTCAAATGCGGACGTAGCAGGTATTGCCACTTGCTTTCTTGGACCCAAACCGAGGAAACGGGAAGTTTAATCTCAACCGGAACGGCACAGAAAAGCCAGTAAGTATTGGAGCGCTTCCAGTAGTAAAGCGCGGGTTCGAAGAAGGCATGACGTCCCCGAAGTAGTTGTAGAAATTTGCGACTGCGTGAGTGTTCACGTCGTAGAACGTCCTGATCAGTCGCACCAACGTAGTAAGGCGTGTGCCATGGAGAAAGTCGGATGTAGACGCACGGTTGTTGATGATGACCTGGATCGTGAATGAAGTCATAGAGGTCCGGAAACCGTGCCCGCAATGAGCGAAGATGTCTCGTGTCTGCAAAAGTGGAGTGCATAATTTCACACAAGAGAGATGCCTTGTAGAAGTGAAGAACTTCAAAGAACGGTGGAAAGTAGCCGTGATCTTGAGAAATGAGACGTTGCAAGAAACTGATCAATAAATAGGCGGTGCACCGACATCTGTGAAGCTCATACCTGTTGGCCACAGTGTGTTGAGAATGCGACATAGCGTGATTCGGAATCTGAAGGGCAATCCGGACCACAACTAATACCTCCAGAATGAGGCCCAACCACGGTAGTTGCGTGATTGATTCGTACTCATCGGCTGGTATCGACGGTGGTGGTAGTCCAGGGAAGCAGTATTGCCAGCACGTAGAGAACATGGTCAACGAGTGTAGAAAGTTGTCCAGAGACTGCCATTGTGCAACATCATCATAGATTCCACAGCGGCGAAGCTCAGCCAACATGGTGAACATGCAACCAATGAAATCTACCGTGAGGCGGCGACATGAATACAAGCTGCACAGAATATCACGCACAAGACAATGCAAGCACAGTCAAGCACAAGATCAAACTATTGCAAAGCAAGAAGATGACGGACGAGTTTTAAACCTTGACTCATCCGTGACACGGCTGCCGCTCCGGGCTCATAAGTGAACGAAGTTCGTCAAGGTGCCTGCTCATCCGCTGAGTAAGCGAGCGGTCACGATGAGGTGACTCAGCGCCTTCTCAGTGAGCTTGGTGAGATAGCCGGGCTCCAGTCCCCACGAAGCCGCCATCGCCCCGAGAGTGGATGCGTCGCTTTTGGCATGCGTTGACGCGCCTGAAGGAGTTGCGTCGCCATGGAATCCAATGACTTGTTGCCGTTCAGCCGGGACGGGTGATTGGCCCACTTGACCAGTGACGTCAAAGTTGTGGTTGCGGGCGATTGCTTGAGATACAAGCGTGGCTGGTCACTGGTCCATGTGTAGTACTTGACAACTTCTTCCGGCGTGCTGTGCATGGTGAGCAATTGTGAGGCCGCCGGCTTGGACGGTGGTGAAGAAACTCCGTGAAGAGACTGAATGATCCGGGGCTGCACCGCGCTATCAAACGACTTGCCATCAAGGGCCGCTGCGCTGGCCGTAGGGAGGGAGCTGGCAGGCGACGAGGATTGTGTGTGGTTGACCGGTGGTGGTGTAACCAACTCTGCATCATCTTTCTGGCTTGCCACCGTGGGGGAAGTCGAAGCGCGCAGCGATGCTGAATACTGAGCCTGGAGCAGCTCATGAGCACGATTTAGATCATTGTACTTCTTGTCCATGTCATCTGTCTGGGTGGGAGGCGTGAGAGATGCGTGGTGTTGCTGAAGAAATTGAAGTACCAAGTTGGCCAAATGGTCATGAACCTTGATCCGCTGATTGAAGTCATCAAGGTGAGTCCCAGCGCATTGGCAAGGTCCTTTTCCAGGGTGAGCAGGTTGATCGACTGTGATCGTCGTAGTAGTTTGGAACAGGCACTCCAAAGCAAGGCCTCAGTGCGAGTGCGAAAGCCTTCCCACGTCACGAATCTGCCGTGAGCGAACGGTCGGAGCAGCCAGTTGGTGAGGCCCCCATGAATAACCTGAACCAGGCGAACGTCACGAATGTCCATGCCTGACATGTCGCGTTGGTTGCTATGCGGAGTGTTGGCAACCGTCATGGGCAGGCTGAAGTTGTAGAGCTGATTGACATCTAACATGCCATCTCCAGGTGTCCAGTCAGGTGATGGTGTAAGCCAGGCTTTCTGAGGACGCACCGGTAGAGCAGCAGGAGGTCCAGGTGGCGGTATAGGTTGCGAGGTAGTGAGCGGTGGTGACATCACGGACGGCATGAACTTCGTTGGCGTGGGCTCTGGAGGAATCGGCATCATGTAGTTGATCGATGGATGTTGGAACTGCTGCGTGGGACTAGGAATCGATTGAAAATTGGTGGGCATCATCGGGAAATTGTTGGCGGAGTTGTAGCCGGAATTGTGTTGCCAAGATACCAGGTTGTTCCAATCCATGCCCTCCGAGACGTGGTGGTCATTGTGTTCACGTCGGTGTGCTTTACGAGCTTGAGGAGAAGTACTCCGATCGCGTCTGCGCCGAGTCCTGGATCTATCACGATCATCACGTCGAGACATGGTGACGCAACCGACTCTCAATCTTCACACTTCCACCTTGAGAGAAACGAATCCGACAACATGCAAATCTATGCAAATGCAAGTCATCGGCCCCCAGCTGCGATGGTTGGAGAAATGAATCCGACAAAAGGTAAGTCAATGCAAGTTGATGTCAGCGTCCATCAGCAGCATTGGTGCAAGAAATGAATCTGACAAATGAAAGGCAATGCACGGTCAAGTCAGCAGCAATCAACCGCTGTGGTGAGAGCAACAAATCCAACAAATGGAAAGCGAATGCAATTCAACTAAGCAGCCGTCAGCAGCTATAGTGAATCCGACAATTACAAGACAATGCAAATTCAAGTCAGCAATCTTCAACCGCTATGATACGAGCAACAAATCCAACCAATGGCAAGCCAATGCAACACAAGTCGGCAGCCAGCAGCTGTGGTGAGACGTCGCTATGATCTGACCGCTGTCTGTGAAACCTCGTTCCTGGTTAAATGTGAAATTCCGCTGTTCTATGATAAGCACGTTGAGGTCAAATTTTCCGACAGAGCCGGCCCGGGGTCACACAATGGGTACACCCGAGGATTCCCCACGAATGGGGTGTACACACTTAAACTCCAAATGGAGAGTGCTAATCTTTCGAGTACAACTGATGAGTCTCGAGTACAACTGATGAGTCTCGAGTACAACTGACAAGTCTAAAGTCGGATAAGGTTCGGCTGGCAGGTCACTTGGCTTCACTCTAGTGTCGAAAACGTTACAAGTTCCAACATGAAGCACACACAGCGAGCGAAAGGAGAGGGCCAAAAGGACTTTCATCAACATCACTTCACAAAAGCAGGTACACACGGGTGATCAATCCGTGCATCCACCATCAAGCATAGCTTCGTTGGCCAGCGTTTGCTTGATGGCCGCTGGCCCCCTGCTTCCAAAACCGGCCCAAGGTGGTGACAGGGTATTCTGTCACTCCGCACACACACACACACACACTTGCCAATACATCTCAGGGTTGATTTGTCGGTTGCTAGCACAAAACACGCCAGCAATCACCTTCAATTTTATATGCTCACTGATTTGCACCCATTCACGGGGGGAAGAGCATGAAAGGTCTCGCATCCCTTCTGAAGGTCAAAGGAAGGCTAGTTGGGAAGCCTGGCTGCAGACCCCTTTCAAGGCACTACTATGTGACAACTTGGTCGGCGGAACGGCCTATCATTGGAAAGTTCCCAATATACAATCCAGCGGGCTTCTTGACAGGATGGAAAAAGACATGCACTCAAATACGCTTTGCGCCTGCTCCAAGATGGAAAAGCATGGAAGCAAAAGTGACACATTCTTTTTGGAGCCAATCCGTCAACATCAGGCCAATGATCTTCACACATGTCTTGACTGTACCAGCCTGAGTTGAGAGATTGCGAAGCATCTGGGACCTTCATCATCCGAGGAATCACTTGCTGTGGTGTTATTGGTCAAGTGTGGCAACAGTGCTTGTTCTCATTGGAGTGCCTAGAGAAATGATGTTCTGAAGAGTTTTGTGAATGGAAATACATACCCGTACATGTCATCTGCATGCACACGCACAGGTACATGGACATGTCTGCCTGTAAATATCTGTTTGTCTGTCTGTCTGCCTGCCTGCCTGCCTGTCTGCGCATATGGATAGACATCGAACTGTGGACATACATAATTACTCATCCCTGGATTACTCCCGTAATACTTAATTGGCTGTAGGAACCTGTCATGTTGAGCTTACAATCTTTTGAATTCCATCCAAAAGCTTCACATCGCAAGACTTGGAATCAAGGACCAAGATCGGTCATTGACTGCTTCAGAAACGGATTGTGGAGCCTTATGCAGCCACACCAACAACCATAGGATTGTCACGCCAAGGAAAGTCAAGCTCCACCGGTACCCTCTTTGCAACACGGGGGTCCCCCGCAAGCAATATAGTCTCCCAAGCTTGTTGAAGGGAGGGCAAAAATTGCGCTGCTTGACTCACCGAGGATAGAATTTGCTGCATCTACCATCTAGCCCTTTTTGGATGGCACTAAAATTTGATGATACATGTACATGTACATATATATATATATGTATTTGTATGTTACTAAATCTTGAATCAAACCAATTTACACATAATACACTATGCAAAAGCACATGTATACATATATATATATATAATACAGTGAAATGATGTGTACATAAGTTGCATGAAATAATTTTTATATGGCTTATTGCGTCCACCAGAATCAAAAGCGATCCAAGCCAAAGAACAAGCCAAATTTAGACGTACTTACCAAATCCAGACATATATCAGACAATATATATATATATATAAATGATATGCACTTATGGAAAACTCGAATCAAATTGGAAACTGGGCTCAAACTCAAATGCAATCACTCGGAAGTAGTCCGCTTTGTTGGCGGAACTGCTTGGGGTGTCACCTCATCCACGAGGGCAAATGATCCTCCAAGGAAAAATGAGGGCAGCGCGCATCATCCGCCCCAACTCCCCCAAGCACGGCTCGGCTAACGTGGCTCAATGTCAGCTTTGGATGACATTTGATTGGGAAACGACACGGGGGGGGTGTGGCATCACGGTCACCAGAAGGCCGGCTCGGCTCCTCAGACAAACGGCTAGCACACTTGAGCACACGATGCAACGTGCACTGCGCGGGCAGGCGGTTGCTGTCGACTTTGAATGCGACTGCGGGTGCAACAAGTGGGAGCGAAGCGGGGTGGGACTCCGGTCACTAAAGGGAAACCTTCCCTCCACCCTTTAAGCCAATCATTGCAGAACGAAATCTTGCACACACACACACACAACGCGCAACACAAAGCCACCTTCACTCTGGTTGAAACCAAGCACAAGAGGTTGACAAGGGCGAGTGATGCTGTTGGTGCATGTCAGAAAGAAGCAAAAAAGCGAAGAGCAGTGTGGCAAGCGCCTAAGAAAAACCACAAAGAGCAAAAAGACGTTGCCCATGCAATAAGGCTACATCTGGTCCCAGAGTTCCACCATAGTCTATTAAATATACACATACACATTACATGTATATATATATATATGTGACATTAACTGTATGTTTAAAACATGGTGCGATAGATTTAACTGTATAATATATGTGTATATCATAGAATATGTTCTATGGATTGGTGGCTCGCTCCTTTACAACAAAACAGCCTGTGCACGACAAAAAGAAAAACATTCACCTCTAACGTCCAGCTCTCTTTGAGGGGGTAGTCGAACATGGATAAACGATGTGTATAAATACAAAACTGTATATGTGGAAAAACATACACAAGCACATCTGTAGAGAAAAAAATGTTGCATACAAATATGTAGATATTAATATGTATACATTCACTTATGTATATCAAAGAAGTAAGTCGGTAGCCGAAGTCGCAATCTCTCGCTGGCCTTCTCGGCTTCGTAGTTGCTTGCCCAGCCTCAGGGGTTTCGAGGTTCGGAGTTGAAAAGCTTGGGATGCTCCATCTACCCCTGATGTTGACCCCATATCAATGAACCAGTTTATTAACCTGAGGGTTTTCCCCACCAAGATTCCCCACTAAACCCAGAACACCCCCTTTTCATAAACTGGGGTTGAAACATATGGGGCAGATGGACAAACCACGAAAGGAAACCATGGTTGAAACCATAAGGTTTGTTGGTATTTACGTTGGGGAATCGAATCATTCCAGAAATTCTTAGGTGGTGCAGGATTTGGTCCATCCACAGTAGGGGATCCCTTTAAAAGGAAATTGGTCCAAACCAGGACCCCCCGAACGTCAGGTTCCATGTCGATTGGTGGTAAACACAGGTGGGACGAACAAAGGCAAAGGGGATCGGTGAGCCATTGCCGCCGTTCACTTCCGTTTCGTGGCATACATTTCTCCCCAAACTACTCGCAAAAGGACACACCTGGTGGTGTTCTAACTGCAATCTGCAAGGCAGATTCAACCCAAACCCTCGCCAAATCGAAGGAAACGAAACGCTCTCCCAGGCTTGGGGGAGAGGGTTCTCCGCAAGTGTGGCCCTGGACGAAAGCTGCTGCTCCACAAGCCAGGTACTGGAAAAACTAAACCCGCCAGACCCATGACCATCAGGCATGCCGCGATAGGGAATCTCAGGCTTTGGTCTAACTTAAAGGAAACCACCAGTTGGATGCTTTTTTTCAGGGTCGTTTCATTTCTCACTCCCTACATCTCTCGCACCAGCAAGGGAGACTCCCTATCGCACCCGCAAGAGGGAGAAAACAACTCAGGAAACCTCACATGGAGTGGGGCTTCCTGAACCAACGGCATCTGCGACAACCCGAGATCCGATGTTGCGGCCCTGAGTCCTTCGATCCGGAGCCGAGGGGCGCTGCTTCTCGGCGTCGCTCTTGGCTCGCCACTCCGCCGCCCCGGCCTGGGTGACCTGGCGGCGTTCGGAGCTCACGAAACCGATGGATCTCGCTTCCAAAAAATCAGCTGGGCGAAGATCGCTTAGGAGTGCGGGGATTTTCCATCCAAAGGATGCACAGCAAGCTCGGAGCTGCCTGAGCCACTTGCTCAAAACCCGGTATTAAACATGGTACTCCCAGAACCATGTGAAGAATCAAGAAGGCGGAATTCCGCAGCTATTTGTGGTGGGGGTTGTCCCGTACGAACCTTCATCTACCCGGGTTAGCTGAGGAGGATCTTTCTCATTTTGTCGGGGCGGGGGGGGGGGGGGTCAGGCAAGGGCTGGGAGAAGTCCCGATTCCCGCGATGGGTCCACACGTTTGGTGTGTCAAAGGAGATGGATCATAAACCACAGTGCACACTAGTGTCGCTGACCAATGGGCCTTGGTGGACCGTGAATCCTCAAGGAAAACCATGGAGATTGTGAAACGCCGGTGAAAAGTCCCATTGTTCTGGGGTGGGTTCCCAACACGAGGTTTCAAAGTGAAAATGCGTCAAACCCTTTCGCAGCCATGCTGTTCAGTAGACTCATGCGGTGGTATGTCACGAGCCTGGTTTCAGGGGCCGGGGATTGCTTGGGTTTTGGACATGCAATGCAAAGGTGACTTGTGCGAGTCGCAGCCAAAATTGCTTCCTTTTGTGCCTAGGAACCAACAGAACTGCTGGAGAAAACCAAACCTAGGGAAAACCAAACCTTGGGAAAACCAAACCCTGGCAAGCCAAACCAACTGAACGAAGCAAAAAAACCTGCGGGAAATCACCCGGCGCGCGCGCCAAGCGGGCCTCAACCATGGATCCCGTGGCCAACTTCCGGTACTCCTGCCAGGCAGCGGAGAACTGCGAGGCACCTGCCCCATGGCCTTTGACAGGAAAAAGGACGCCGACACAACGCTCGGAAATTCCCATGTCTGGGTAAACACCTTTTGTTTGGGTAAACCCAGATCGAAGATTTGCAGCAGAAGCCACGCTGGAGTTGGTCAAGGAAACAAAAAATAGGACAAAATCGAAAGTCATTGATCAACCTCTGTTTCCCTGAAGAGTCACCCATCAGAAGCTGGCCAACCCCCTCTCCATTTTGCCATAACTCCCATTTCCTTCCGAACTCCCTGCATTTCCGCGAGCATTTCTCCCCCTTTGGTTTCAACTTCCTTTCAACTTGGCCCAAAGCGAAGCATTGGACAGTCTCGGGGATTTGCAGGCCCACCGCGTATTGCGGCCGGCCTGCATGAACCGCATGTACGGCGACAGCGGCTGCGTGGGGCGCTCTGGGTCACGCTTCCAAGCGTCCTCATGACCGCATCAGGCCGAAGCCGAAGCCGAAAACACGGCTGATTCAGACACGGAAGTCATCGGAAGAAAAGGAAGCCGAAATTCAAGAAACCATTCGGGTTGTCCTTCGGCGCCGATGAAACCAACTTTCTAGGACCAAGTTTGTCAGGTGTGCAAAACGAGGCTCGGGCTGTAGCCCTCCCGGACTTTTCCCTTTCGCTTGTGAAAGATGATGTTGAAGCCACCCGAAGGACATATGAATGTGGCTCCAGGGACCAGAGGTGACCTCTCTTGGAATTTGCTCTGACCAGCCAATCTTTGAGGAAACGCGCGTACTCAGTCGAAGGAGGAATTTTGGGGGGTTGTGAGTCATGATAGCACCGTTTGAGATGAAAACCATGGAATTGGAAACCCTTGCCAAAACAAATGCAAAACAGGAGAAAAGACTCTCCGGCCGACTTGAAATTGTGAGTGATTCGTTCTGAGGGGACCAACTCGAAGAGGACCGCGAACAAGAAACGGTTTTGTGTGTGTGCGTGCCCAAGCACAAGCAAGCAAGCAAGCAAGCAAAGCAAAGCAAAGCAAAGCAAAGCAAAGCAAAGCAAAGCAAAGCAAAGCAAAGCAAAGCAAAGCAAAGCAAAGCAAGCAAAGCAAGCAAAGCAAGCAAAGCAAGCAAAGCAAGCAAAGCAAGCAAAGCAAGCAAAGCAAGCAAAGCAAGCAAAGCAAGCAAAGCAAGCAAGCAAGCAAGCAAAGCAAGCAAGCAAGCAAGCAAGCAAGCAAGCAAGCAAGCAAGCAAGCAAGCAAGCAAGCAAGCAAGCAAGCAAGCAAGCAAGCAAGCAAGCAAGCAAGCAAGCAAGCAAGAAAGCAAGAAAGCGAGAAAGCAAGCAAGCAAGCAAGAAAGCAAGCAAGCGAGCAAGCCAGCAAGCGAGCAAGCAAGCGAAAGCAAGCAAGCAAGACAGGGTTAAAGAAAGACTGTGTGTAAACAACCGCGTGCGTGTGAGTGCGTGCATGCGTGTGTGCGGCTGCCTGCCTGGCTGCCTGCCTGCCTGTCCTTCTTGCCGGACTCCACATAGCTCTTCCTGACTGACCAAGATCTGCAACAACTCCCAACCCTGGTGTGTTCTCAGCGTTTTTGAGTCTAATCCAAAATGAGCAGAACCACGGAAAACATGAGCCAAGGATAGAGAAGACAAGCTTGGTTGAAACATTCAAGAGTCGAACCTGTGAGCCACGATGCTGGACTCGTTCCGAAAGAGGGCACGGAACGGGGTGTTTCCACTCCCCAGAAAACTGCCGCCAGACTGCCAAGCAATTGCCGGCTGCTTTTTGTGCAAACAACTCGCTTGTTGGTCAAGGCTTTCGGCTAAAAAACAATGTCACTGTTGTGGGTCCTGAGAAAGCCCAACTTCCGAACATTGAAGACGCATCTACAAATGTTGTTTTGGGCGCACAAGAACATTGAGACTGTGGCACCTGTCGGTTGGAAGTGGTGATTTTGTATCCCAACTGGTGCAGGATCAGCTTGCTTACGATTCTCAATGTACAAAATTGGAAAAAGAATCCCATTTGGAGTACCTGTGTCTCACCCGCCTTACACCTTGGCCGTCCATTTCTGCCATTGCCGGATTGCAACCAGCAACCACCTGGGACCTAAAAGCGACCTAAAAGAGCAGTGCACTCTGTTCATCTTGCTGGCTCGATAGGCAGGGAACGAGAACCCTCCCCGATTTGGTTTCCTTCAAGGGAATCCCGCAAGCTCATTCCCAACACCCGGACTTGGACATTCCCTATCGCACCGGCAACTCATGTTCCTCAACAGGTGTTTGCATATGAGCGCCGGCCTGAAACGCGTGAAAGGGTCCGCGCGTGTTTCGAGATTGCACTTCATAGAGCTTGCGAAGCTCGCGCGGCCGACCAAAATCCGCTGGCTCTTAAAGTCGGTCCACCTGTCCTCCTGGGTTGTGAGCAGCAGCAGCATTTGTTGCCCTGGGAATGGAGCCTACGCACCAAATCGGAAAAGACTTTGGGGGTGCAGATTGGCAAAGAAGCAAAGATGCTTTGAGACAGAGTGCGTGCTCCTAATCCCCAAACAGCCCTTCAGCTTTTGCTGCTCACACCAGTTTCTCTTGCCAAGAAGCATAGCTTCCGCGTACTTGCTTTTCGCCTCTTTCGCCGGCTCCTACACAACAAAGCGCGTGTGGAGGGCGCTCTCTGCTCCAGTTCTCAGCCTCTCGATCAACGCGCTCGTATCCATGGATTCTTTGGATGCTTAGCGAAGGGGCGCAGTCCAGAAACCCCCCATGTGCACCAAACAAGCGACTACACAAAACGCCGAAACGCCACAACGAGCCATTGAAAGCGAAAGCCGCTGGGAAAGCCAACCCTTCGAGCTCCCAAAGTGAGCGAAAAGGCCAGTCCTCGTACTTGGCCTTCATATCTGCAGCCATGGACTGCCTGGCACGTGAGGACCCCCCGAGGATTTCTCAGCGCGGGTTCCCCCCTTTCCAGCCGACGGGAGAAAATCCGAACGCAGGCTCCATTTGAACCTCGATTTGTCATTCACTCAAAGACCTCTTTTGGGTCAACGAACTGAGACCTCGATGACGAAAAACGCGGCGATCGAAAAAACGCGGCGCAGGGCGCCACTTCTGCGAGGCCGCCGACATGACCTCCGTCCCCTTCAGGCCACCGTTCTGCGCACGGAACTCCTGTCGCCGGCTTCGGGGGTGGGGAAACCTCAAAGATCCCACTGGATGGACCCGAAAGCACGCAGCGCCTTCGGCGGCCGATGGATGGTTCAAGGGACATAGTTCAGGACCCCGGCAGCCCTCCTCCTTCTTTAAGTCGACAGGAACAGACTACGGTGTCGCCATTTTCGCTTGGTGGTAGTCGGGGCTAGGGAAAACCAAGCGAAAACTGAGTGAACACACTCGATTCCAAGAGTGCAAGCCGCCTGGATCCATCATTTTGGGCACGACAGAACACTGGGCATGTGTCAATAGAGGTCAATAGAGGTCCATGCTCGGTCAAGCAGTCCGTTCTTTAAGGCGAAGCCACGTAACAGGAAACGATTTGTTTGGCGGGCCTCAATGTAAGATGCTTCCGGATGAATCGGAGACGGGAACCTCCCGCACTGGAAGTAAAATGCGGTTCCCCTCCTTCTGGCACGCCAAACGGACATGTGACGCAAGCCAAAACACTTGCTTCAAAAAGCAGGCTTTTAAAAATTGAGGGAGTCGTTCCAAAAGTTGTGTGAAACGCAAGAAAAAGCTCGTCTGGCTCTCCAAGTCACTCTCCCGGGTCCCGTACGTCAAAGTTAATTGGTGTAAGGCCAATCCTTAGGCTGGCCTTGGATTTAAATGCGTCCCTTGTGAGAAATGTTCACCCCATCCCTCCAAAAGTGGTCTGATTCCCCACCAAACCCAGGAAAAACACCCCTTTGAATAAACTGGGATTTTAATTCACCTGGGGTCAACACCTTCATTCGGCGACATGTTCCACCGGAACAAAGCACCAAGCTTCGGCATCGTTTACTGGACAGGGTCGTGCTGATGATGTTGGAGGAGGCGTCCCACTGGTAAAGCGTCGCTCGGAGCGCCAAGTTTCCAAGAGAAACTGCCTCTGGCTTTTACAGCTACCGACCAACACATTGTTGCAATGGAAATTACCGCCCAAATTGACCATGTGGCCATGGGTCAAAACCCTGTAAACCCCCTGTGAACATCAAAACAGGTGGCTGAAAAAAGGACGTTCCACCCCAAAATGAGAACACTCAGGTTATGCAACCCATGGCTGCAACCCATGGAACCCATGTTTTCTGCAAGGTGTCCGTTTCGCTTCCCGCCCGTTTTGCTTCCCCCAAGCTCCGCGGAAAAAAAAATCGATCGGACCTGCAGGAAGAGGATCCAGGAGGTGGCCGGGCGCAGCGGCCGCTCGGGGTCCCGCTTCGGCGGCAGGCGCCTCTCACCGCCCGACCGCCCGACCGTCGGACTCGACGTTGGGTGGTGAAGGGACCGGAAAGCCCCAGATGGACAAAGGGAAAAAAGAGGTCCCCTGAACTTGGCTGGGTTGAAGGCCCAGATGGAAGGGAAAAACGAGGTGGCTGAGAACATGTGATTGAGTTGAAACACTGAGAAAGCTCCCATTCCATGTACTCTGACTTTGACATCGATGGGTCTTTGAAGAAAAGCCTCAGGGTTGTGGGAGAAAAAAGATGCTTGGGGCGTCTCTGATAAGGCTCAGGGAGCTAAGATAGGTTGCCAAACTTGCGGCCAAGGACGCTTGGTCTTCGTTTGAAAGAAGCCATGCCAATGCAGCATGGTTCGAACAAATCCTGTGGGGGACCCGCAGAAGCTCCCAGGGCGGTTGCAAACAATGACCTGCAAGGTGCAGGTGCTCCCAATTGTTTAATGTCTTCCAGGTGTGTTCTTTGGTTTCCCTTTCAGACCCAAGAGATTCTCTTCAGTTCCTGAAGTGTCTGTTTTTGTGCTTTGGTTCCCACTTTGGTTCCCATGTCCCAACTCTGCAGGATCTATTCACAGACTTCCCTTTGCTTCCCCTTTGCTTTAGAGACACATCCACTCAGCCGCAGTTTGCTCTGCTTTGATCTTAGATCTCATGCAGGAGGCTTTTGGGAAAACTCACGGAGCGTCCTCGAGGGTAACATGCAACAGGCAACGGCGGGACATAGTTTTGTCGGCTTTCAGGGCTTGGTTTCGAGGAAGGCCCAAGGCAAACCAACAGGTGCTCAGGGTTCCATGTTCCATGAGACCAAAATCTTGCACCACCTAAGAAACCCTGGAATGATGATTCCCCAACGTAAATACCAAAGATCAGCACCAACGTTTGGAGCCCCAATGCTTCAGGACGCGCCACACCCCGCTTGACCTGATGCCTGTCACGTTCCTGCGTGCCTGATCGCTTCTGCCACCCGAGAGACCGTGACAAATTAGAGAGGACACGCAATGAGCATGGGGGGTAGGGACGCGTGGGGGGTGGGGACAGTTGCACCAGCTCCAAAAGTGTAGCTAGGCTGTTGTTTCCTTCTGGCCACCGCAAAGCAAGAGCAACAGAAAACGGTTCTAAGAATGGAAGCTTGGACTGACGGACAGATCCTGGGATTCAACTCAACAATAACATCTGAAGATGCCTAAAACCGGGCTGTCCTTCACCGCATTTGATCTGTCAGGCATGGATGGGAACCACAGACAATGCACTAAAAGAGAAGCATTTCATTGGTGGCCCAAGGGTGATGTGACAACCTCACCATAGCTGGTCTCCCTCGTGCCAAGCAGCGTGGCGAGCGGCCGTGCACAGGTCCATGTTGTGACCCAGCCTCTGCCAGGGTGTGCTTTCACCCTCTGATTGGCACACTTGTGGTGGGAGGGCTTCTATGTTCGCAATAGGGTAGCTTTTGGAAGAACAAACCTGAGAGAAACAGAAACAGGAGACCTGTGGACTCAGTTCACTTCTGTCGCCTCTTTGGTGGCTTGTTTGCTTGCATGTGGGAACGCACAAGGGAACCTTTGGCCAACATCTGCTGACTTGGACCTCGTCAGCGTTTCAAGGATCAATCCACAAATCCCACACCTTTCGGGGCTGCCAATGTCACAGGATGCTCCAAATGGTCCGACCAACTCGTGAGATCGCAGAATCAATCAGCACACCAAAACCAATCACCCAAAATCCATTTCTCGGTCCAAAGGCTTACCCCAATCCAAGCTTCAATCCGACAGACAGGATGGATCAAACCAGTCACCCCCGGTTTTCTTGGGCTCCTGTGCTTCAAGGCATGCCGCTGGACATCCCTTGCTCCTGCCCAACCCGAAACGGTCCCGCTCAGCAAAGCCGGCCATGGAAGTTGATTGGGGGTACGACCCCCAAATTCCCTGCTATGGTCCTGTTCTGGGCGATAAGGTAACCACAAAAAAGGCATGAACAAGAATAACCCCCCCCCCCCCCCGTTTTCTGTGCTATACCAAACTAGGCCGTCCGCATGACTTGATCACTTTGAAAGGGGAAATGTCCCTCGGAGAAAGCAGCCCCAAAACCAAACTGCCCACAAATGTGCGACAATTCTGGACGTGTGCCTGAGCCAGGTCGCTTTGGCCGAATAAAAGGAATGGCTCCAGTTCTGGGATCCATGCTCCGCGCGAGGACAGAGGGCCTGCTGCAGAGCGCAAGAAGCGGATCATCCATGACATACATACGTCTACATGCATGCATGTGTATCTGTCTATATATATATATACATACATATGGAGACTTGTGTGTGTGTATATGCCCAGACATGCACGTGTAAATGTAAATATATATTCAAGTATTTATTGTTTTTCATATGTATGCATGCATGCATGCATGCATGTATGTATGTATGTACGTACGTACGTATGTATGTATGTACGTATGTGTGTGTACGTGTATCTGCATGCATGTGCACATGTGTTTATGTGTGTATGTATGCACGCATGCATGTTCACGTGTATGCATGTATGATTGAGAACAACAAGGGATTTGCCCGGAGTCTAGTGCCTGAAGTATGGTCACATTGTCTCTCGCAATCTGGGCATGTCAAACTGTGACTTGCAATCCACCAAAAAAACAATCCTGCCACAAGGTCGAACCAATCGTTTGCTTCCCGTAAGAAACCCAAACAGCCGCTTCTCAGCCAAATCAAGCCTTGCATCCTGTTGAACGTAATTTCGCGACAGGTACATTCCCGCAGCAATTACGACATCCGCCTCAATCCGTACCACACCCAGGGCAAAATAGATAAATCACGAACACAAACCAAAAACTGGGCTGTTCAAAATCGAGGGGTGGCCAATGAAAGAAGCCTACAAAGGGGCCGGTTCCTTGCGTAAGGATTAAGGAGTAAGGATTCCCTTTCAACTGCCCAGAAAAAGGCAATGTTTCCTCCAATTCTCATGTAACCCACCCATCTGCAGGCGATACTTCCGACTCCAGGCCTTGCCAGAAACATCATGCGCGACCCGGGCAACGAGGGGGTTTGGCCAATGTCTCTTGGTCCAAAAAAACAAAGATTGCGGCCCCGACACCCGAATCACCGTGGGAATCGTGAGGAAGAAGTCAAAAGCGTTTTCTCGGCAAGAACGTTGAAACCAGCGCCCGGGGAAAGTGAGCCGGGCAAAATTATGGGCACGAAGAATCTCAAGGAATGTAAGACACGCCATGCTGACAAAAGGCGACCCAAATTCGCGCCAGCGAGAACGATCCAATGAAGCCAAAAAAAGCGCCGCAGGGACTTGACTTTCGACAATTCGCGCGAAAAGATCATGGGACCAGCAAAGGTGCGCAAAGGGCTCGCCTTTGAGGCTGCCGTGTCGAGAGCGCCCCGATAATTTCCAAGCCCCGAAGTGCATCAATCTGGACTCGCAAAACCTGCCCCCAGATCCCGTGAGCATGAAAGGATGCCCGACAGAACCTCTGTGGGCCGCCCGCAACATGTAGCAACGAACCCAAGCTATTACTGTTAGAAACCTGTTCACTGCTTCATGCCTGTGACCGACGCAGAAGAACGCTCAGTTTTTTTTCTGATGTTGCAGGTGCAGGCTCTGGGATGCAGATAAGTCAACATGCGTGTTCGACTTATGAATACTGAATCCCATGCGGAGCCTGAGGATCTACCCCCCAACCAACATGTGTGTTCGGACAGCGTGTTAAAGGTCAAGCGCACTGCTCCTAGCCTCAAGTCACAAAGAACCCAGAACCCAAAAGCCGACTGCAAGGCGCACACCTTTTTTCCGGGTTGCTTGGGAAGGTGGCACTTTCCTAGGGCACTGCCGTGCACCTAGGACAAGGGGCGAGATGTTCCCCCCCCTGTGAAACAGGTCGCAAGACACGCGTGTTAGAATCTTGATCACTGCTTCAATCCGAAAGGGAACATGCAGTCCAAGATAAAAGGGTGCGACCGACAAACATGTGCGCACGCTCTTTTTCTTTATAAGGCGTTGCTTGGAAGTTGAGGCTCAGAGGTGCAGGGGGAAAGACATCGCGTGTCCTTTCCCCGTATCTGCACCCCTCTGCGGAGCCTCCTCATATGCTCCCTCTAAAGAGAGAGGTGGACTTGTCAATATTGATCCATTGTTGACTCAAGATGATTCAAAATTGATTCAATATTGACTCAACAATGAAGCCTCCGCCCTGCCGCACCACCTGCCTGGCATAGAAACCTCCCTGGCGCGCCACCTGCCCGGCATTAAAAGCCACGCCAGCCCGCCGAGTCACACGAATCATACGGATCATACGGTCATACGGTGGCGGCTTGGCACTTCGGGTGCGCCACCCTGCCGCGCCACCTGCCCGGCATCGAAGCCTCCAGCCGGCCGCGCCACCTGCCCGGCATCAAAGCCAGCCTGCCGAGCCCGCGCCACCCGAGGTCGGAATTCTTCCCAGGAAAAATGTAAGTCCTCCCGTGGTTCGCTCTCCCACGGACCAGGGCCCGGAAAAAAGAAACTATGGACGCCATGCATAGTTTTCTGCATACTCCTCGAGAACGATGCCCCATGAGTTGAAGGATATATGTCCTGGTAGCCGAGCACGTGCTGTGTAGCGGCAAGCGCACCAGCCTGCCGAGCCCGCGCCACCCGAGGACGGCCTCGAGGCGAAATTTTCGGCGATCTGTCCCGAAATTTTCGGCGATTTGTCCCGAAATTTTCGAGCGTCGTGCGCAGGTCAGGGGCGGTATCACGATTTGACCGGCGCCATCGGTCAAATCATTGTAGCCATGCTACTTGACTATTTCGCCCGAAAAACCCTGGTGCGGGCCTGGTGCGGGCTCCAAGACCGAAGCCGCGGAGCCGGCCTCGCTCCAAGACCGAAGCCGCCCAGCCGGCCTCGCGCTCCAAGACCGAAGCCGCACAGCCGGCCTCGCTTTCAGGTCGTGAAAAAAGGCCACCCACGGACTGTGTCACGGGGCGACACGTACTTGCGGAAACTTTGTCCCAACGCCTTCTCTTCAGACCTCGTCCAATCCGACCAAGCCTGAAGAAACCCCCAAGTCACGAGGATTAGGAAGCTTCTCCGAACGGCCGGAGTTCGGACTGAATGGTACTCAACTGCGCTCGCGGCAGGAATCGAGCCCCGGAGTTTGAAGCGGTTAGCTCCTTGGCCGACGCCTTAGCCACTGGACTGAGGCGTCGGCGAAAACATATGTAAACATGTTTGAAGGACCTGTCACGGGCAACATCCCGGAGGTCCTGGACAACGGAGAGGTAACTGACGGCACGCACGTCACCGCAGGGCAGCTGGCCCTGGCTCTGACGCCCTACGCCCAAGTGGCAGACCTGGCCGTGAACACGGCAGCGTCACCGCGCCATCGCACCTCTGGCCACGGCAGCAGCTGGCCACCACGGACGGGCAGGTGGCCGTGCACGGCAGCAGCATCGCAGCGCTGCAGAGCTCGCTGACCACGGGTCTCTCCAACAAGGCCAACCAGTCGGCCTTCGACGTGCTGGAGGGGCGGCCACGAAGAGCACCCCCGACGGCTACAGCACCACCATGAACGGCTCCATTGCCTGCCAACAACGCCACGCTGGCCACGGCAGCGGCCAACTACGGCCTTAAGACGGTGGTGGACCAGCGGGCGTTGTGTCCGCCGCAGCGCTGGCCTCCAAGCTCGCAAGCCAAGACGCCTCCATCTCGGGGCTGCAGGCCTCCAAGCAGACTTCCTCGGAGGTGGACTAGATGGCGCCGCCCTTCTGGGCGCAGTCACCACGGCAGCTCTGGACGCCGCCCTTGCCGGCAAGACGACGCCAGCGCGCTGGCCGCCCTGCTCTCCACGGTTTTTTGCCCCTTAGCAGCGATCCGCGTCGAGCGCACGTCTGCATTGAGAGGTGCGTATGCCTCAAAAAAAGCCCAGGCTCGAAATCAAAAAGAGAACCACAACACCAACAAGCAAACAAAAAGGGAAACAGCGACACCGACAAAGTGAGCCACAGGTGAAAGCACAAGTCATGCAATGAGATGGAAAAACCGCAATCCGCGAATTATGAAAACATCAAGTCATCTAGAAGCTGAAACACGGAAGGACAGTGCATCCCAAAGGAGCAGTTCACGTTGCCGCGCCCAACGGTAGTTCCACGAACGGTGTAGCCAACCATGGAAACAGAAGATTGGTTCGTAGATGCAGTAGTAACATGCACTCGGCAAGTCAAAGACCGCCCTGCTCTTGCGGCAAGGCTTCTATGCCGGGCAGGTTGGCGCGCTAGGTATCGAAGCCTCCACGTCGGCGGGCTGGCGCGGATGCCGGGCAGGTTCGCCGAAACTTTAGACAGTGGTCCCCCCGCAGGACCACTGGAAAAAAAAATCCTGGGAAGAATTCCGACCTTGGCGCGGGCTCCGACGCCGGGCAGGTGGCGCGGCAAGGCTTCTATGCCGGGCAGGTGGCGCGCTAGGTGTCGAAGCCTCCACGTTGCTATAGGAAACCCAGAGGAAATCTATAGGAAGTCCATAGGAAAAGAAGAAGAGGGCTTCCTATGAGTCGGTTCGCCCCAGCAGCGGCTGCAGCGTGGTCCTGGCCACGCACACCGCGGGAGTGAGCGTGGACGGCTACACCCTGACCCTGGCGGCGATCCATCGTGCGCACCTACAACTTGACCCCGGGCCAAGAGCTCCTCTTTGCCTGCCGGCACCGGCTCGGCACGGCCTCCAACTTCGTGGTGTACATGTCCGAGGCCGACAACGTCTACGACCCATTGTACGGCAGCTTCGCGGGAGACCAGGGCGCCTGGAGCACGGCCAAGATGTACTTCACCGTGCCGCCGAACGGAGTGGCAAAGCTGCACTTCGGGGCGCACTTCCAGGCGCCGGGCCTGCCCAACCAGACGGCAGGAACGGTGGACGTCTACGGCCTCCAGATCCTGGACGCAACCCTGGAGGCCGGCAACACGGTGGAGGAGGAGGACACGGCGGCCTCGGCCCTGCTGCTGAAGCACGAGTTCCTCGATGGAGGGGCACGACGTCACGCTGGCCACCCGTGCTGCTGGAACCCACGCCCACGCTTGGCAACTTCCTGGTGCGCTCCAACAGCCAGAGCTCCGTGGCCTCGGCCAGCTTCACTGTGGGAGGCTTCCAGCTGGAGGGCTACGCCATGACCCTGAGCGCCTTGCCTGGAACATTGTGCGCACCTACACCCTGACGCCGGGGAGACGCTACTCCTTCGGCTGCCGGTACCGGCTGGGCACGGCCTCCAACTTGGTGATGTACGTCAGCGCGGCCGACAACGACTACGTGGGCGTCACCGGCACCTTCCTCGGCACGCCCTCGCAGGGCGTCTGGAGCACGGCGCGCCTGGACTTCTCGGTGCCGCCGGGCGGAATCGCGAAGCTGCACTTCGGAGCCTTCGGCGGGCTCTATCCCCGGGCTGGTGCAGCAGTCGGCGGGCACGCTGGACCTGTACAGCATGCAGATCAGGGCCTCGGCCTTCGAGGGAGAGTCGGTCTCCGTGACGGACCTGCTGGCGGACTCGCTGGCCCTCACGGGCTCGGCCACGCTGGACGGGCTCACCGCGCAGGGCAACGTGGGCTGCGACCAGCTGCTGTGCAACGACGTGAACTGCACGGACGTGTTCACGACGGGCGTGGACGCCTCGGGCGCAGTCTCCTGCGCAGCGCTCACAGCCACCGGCACCGTCGCCGGAGCCACGCTGTCGTCCACAGGGGCCGTGTCAGGCAGCTCGCTGAGCATCACGGGGGCGGCCAGCGTGGGCCTGCTGAGCTCAGCCACCGGAATCACGGGCAGCACATTGACCATCAACAACACGGCCAACGCCGGGAACTTCACCACGGTGGGCGACGTGTCCACGGGGACATTGACGGCCTCGGGCGCAGCGACGGCGGCGAGCTTCGCAGCCACCGGGGCGGTCACGGGCGCCACGCTGACCATCACCGGGGCGGCCTCCGCGGACCCGCTGGACTGCGAGAGCCTGGACTGCACCTTCACGGCCACGAGCGGCGGAGTGTCGACGGGCAGCGTGGTCTGCGGCGACGTGACAAGCTCGGGCACGGTCTCCGCGCCGCAGCTCTTCGCGTCCAACACGCTCGCCGTGACCAACACCTCCGACTTCTCGGACGATCTCTGCTTGACGAAGAACTGGGCGGGCTGGAGCAAGCTGCAAGTGTCCAACAACAGCGCGGCCCCCGACAGCGGCCCCCCGGACATGAACGAGGACCTGAGGCTGGGCTTCGCCTCAAACGACTTTGCAGGAACAAAGTGGAAGAATTTGGGCACAGCCCGGTGGAGCGACGGCACGGAGATGGTTACTCTCGACTACTCACCTCACCAGCGTGCTGTGGGGGGTGTGCAAGGGACAAGGTGGAAGCCTGGCAGGCCCAGCGGGGGCCGAAGAACAAGTAGCTGTGTGAGCAGGCCTTCTCGTTCTAGAGGAACCTTGCTCAAGCCCCTTTTTGGGGCAACAAGTAGGTGTGTGCAGGCCTCCCGTCCAGGGAAACTTTGCTCAAGCTCCTTTTGGGGCAACAAAGCTGTTTTTTAAATGGAGGCGCTGAGGGACCTGGCCGACGACTTCAACGTGCGGGACCCGCGGAAGCTGTACCGACTTGCGAGGCAGCGCGACCTCGACGTGACGCAGGCCATGGCCTTCGAGAGGCGCTGAAGGCCGACGTGGGCCGGCTCAGGCGCCCCGGCCGCGCGCGCTGGGCAAGTCGGCCGCCGAGGGGCCGAACGGCTGCAGGCCGACCTCATCGACTTCAGCCAGAACACGCGGGGGAAGACGAAGTACGGCCTGGTGGTGATGGACGTCTTCACCCGGAAGGCCGCCGTGGAACCTCTGCAGAACAAGAACGCCGAGACGATGTCTTGCGCCAGCTGGTCAAAGCTGGGCGGAGGCAGGCTCCGGCGTGACTGCCCGGAACTGGAGCTCGCCCGCAAGCTCGGCTGAGACTGGGGCAGGGCCACGGGGTTCAGGCCCTTAGAGGAGCGTGGCGCAGCGCAGGCCGTTAAGGAGACGGCGGCCGCGGCTGCGGAGGAGGGCAAGGTTGCCGTTGCCGCCGAGGGCGTGGGCGGAGCCTTTGGGTACCTGGGAGGGCTGGCCAAGAGGGCCGCTGCCCTGGCGCCCACCGCGGGCAAGGTTGCTTGGCGGCAACGGCGGGCTGGCCGTGGGCATCGCAGGCGGCGCAGCCTACGGCCTTGCACGCGGCACGGGCTGGGTGCTGAAGAACACGCTCTTCCGGCCTCAGTAGGGCAGCAAGGACGCGGCCGTGCAGAACGTCCGGTCCGCCAACAACATGAACGACGGAGGCCGTGCAGGTACCCCATGCGCTGCGTGCGGGCCGAGTGCCGGGGCGTGGAACGGGCGGCGGGCGAAGTTGCGGAATGAGCCGCTGCTGGACCAGCCGGACCGCAAGGCCACCTTGTTCGTCACAAGCCACTTCTACTTGGACGATTTCGTACAGTCCAGCAAGGACCCCAACCCTTGGCCCCTGCAGCACACGCCTTGGCAGGCAATTTTCAAGGACGGCTTCCGCACTTCCGCAGAGGCCACGGACAAGGACGGTACCAAGGCTACGGCGGAACTCGCTTTGTTTAAGGACGACCTGGCAGGAGACCCCGACGGCGCCCTGGCCAGCAACGGTCAGGGGCCGCCCTCCATCACGGACCGTCTGCGCAGCACTGCAGACGGCGCTCAAGCGGCAGCGGACCTCACAGTGCAGGGGCGGCGGGGCTTGCAGCCGCGCAGGCCTTCCGCTCTTAGCTGCCCCAGAACGCTGAGTACGTGCGCCTGAACGTGCTGCCCCGGGTTACCCTGAGGCACATGCGCTCTGACCGACCGTACTACGAGTACCTGGTCCACGTGCCGGTGATCATTCGGGGCAGGCGGCGCAGCGGGCGGAACGTGGGGGCGGGCTACGAGCGTAGGGACTGGGCGGCGCCATGACGAGGCACCCGGCCCACCTCACGTGGCGCAGCGGGTCAGGCAGCAGGTGGAGGCCTCGCTGGGAGACCCCATCCTGCAGCTCTCGGACGAGACCTACTTCCTTGACCTGAGGGCACTGGGTGGTCAGCACCCAGAGCACGCAGTATCGGAACTCCAGGACCGAGGGTGGAGACGCTCCTGCGCCAGCGCATGAGGGGCCTGAGGAGCGTGAGCTTCCAGCTGCCCTGCAAGGAGGACGTGCTGCAGAGCGCCTTTGAGGACAAGCCGCTCTGCGTGCCCCGGCAGCTGGCCAAGCTGCTGCAGCAAGCGTGGAGGAGGTGTGCGCCGACTTTGACGCCATGCTGCGCCACGACTGGAGGCGCCTCGGCATCTCCGCCGAGGAGGTGCGAGAGTTCTGCGTGTGGCGCAACGCCCCCATGCGCGTGCTGAGCTCGCAGGGCGACCTCGTGGACAGCTACGACCCGGCGCTGAAGGAGCACGGAAGAAAACGCAGCAAGACTGAGCTGGCTGCACGAGACGTGCCTCTCGGGGCTGAACTGGGAGTCCGACTCCGAGGAGGTGAGCTACCTGCTCCTCGTGGACTACGACTTTCCCTCGGAGGTGCACGACCACTTGGACTGGGCTCCCCCCGCGCGCATGAAGGTCGGGAAGGGCCTGTACGGCCCGCACACCGCGGACATGGCGGAGCGCCTCGGCCTCTCCCCGTCGCCCTGCGAGAAGCTCGTGCCCTTCCTCGGCATGCACGTAGAGGAGGGCGTGGACGGCAAGCGGCTCAAGTTCCTGCGGGACGTGCTGGGCGCCAGGATCTGGAGGCTGCACAGAGCCTACCGCTTTCAGCCTGGCTTCATGGAGCTCAAGCACAGCGGAGCGGAGGCAGCTGGTGAAGCTCACCCAGAACGCCATCTTTGGCCGCTGCTGCATGAACCCCGACAAGTTCAGGAACACGAACGCCTACGTGGACCCGGCCAAGTTCGAGCGGGCCGTGGGCAAGAGCTCCGTGACGAACTTCGAGCTCCAAATCAACGACTCGGAGGGGTTCCTGGCCTTCGTGGAGACGCTCAAGACGGACCGCAGCAAGGCCTGCATGAGCGTGCCCACCCAAGTCGGCGCCCGCACGCTGCAGCTCTCCAAGCTCATGATGGAGAAGGCCTACTACCTCCACATGAGGAGGCTCTTCCCGAAGATGAGGCTGCTCTTCACGGACACCGACTCCGTGATGGTGCAGATCTTCGAGCTGCAGGACCCGCTCCACGCCATGGCCGAGGCGAACCTGAACGGCGCCACCCTCTTCGACGTGGCCGGCAAGTCCAAGGACCCGGAGAGGGACCTGAGCGCGCTCTCTGCAGCGGCGTGCGCCAAGGCCATCGAGGTGATGGGCCAGCTGGGCAAGCTCGGCGACGAGACCTTCCCCGCCAGGATCGTGGA
Source organism: Effrenium voratum (assembly GCA_963377175.1). Classification (NCBI taxonomy): domain Eukaryota; class Dinophyceae; order Suessiales; family Symbiodiniaceae; genus Effrenium; species Effrenium voratum. The sequence continues at coordinate 100,033 of CAUJNA010000901.1, read as the reverse complement.
GTACGTGGGCCTGCGCTCCAAGATGTACAGCATCCTCACGGTCCAGCGCCGCAAAATCAAGGGCGCGCCGAAGAAGGCGGTGACCAACGTCCGGCATCTCGAGTACCGGGAGGTGCTGGAGGAAGGCAGCGAGCGCAGGGCGGCCTTCGCGCAGCTGCGCAGCCGCGCGCACGAGATCGCCGTGGAGACCGTCGAGAAGAAGTCGCTCTCGCCCTTCAACGACAAGGTCTACGGCCTCGACGCTCACAACTCGCGGCCGCTGGGACACTGGCGCAACCTGGAGCAGCTGCGGATGCTGGGCGCTTACGCTCCGCCAGGCTCCGCGCCCTTCGACCTTGTGATGGAGTTCCTCGTGGGGCCCCCGCCTCTGGGGCCCGCTCCGACACTGCCGCTGCGGCTGAGCCGCTGCTGGGCGTAGACTGTCGGAACCGGAAAAAAAGATCCCGAGCTCTCGTTTTCTCGCTTTCTCGCTTTCTCGATAATGATTATTCGATCCGCCGCAGCTGCTCAAGATGACTTCCTCAGCGGCCTTCCGATGCGTGCAGGCATGGCTTCTGGAGAAGCCCGCCGCGTGGGCGGACGAGGACGCTCCCTGCCTTGCGGCTGCTCTGATGGCCCAGCGGCCTCCCTACGAGCGGCCTCGCGAGGACGCGCTGCTTGAGGCCGAGCGCTCGCACCAGCGGCATCTCATCGCGCAGCTCGATGAGGAGCTCCTCGATGAAACTCTGTGCCGCGAGGAGCGGGAGCGAGACAACAAAAATCTCCGCAGGATGCTGGACCGCAAGAACGAGTACCTCAGGCAAACCCGCAAGCGAGCGGTGCAGGCGGAGCAGCGCGTTGCGGAGCTGGAGCGCAGCAACATCCGCCGGCGGGTGGAGCGCCTCGACGAGATCCTCGAGCGAGCGCGCTGATGAGCTTGAGGACGCGCTAAAAAAGATCCCGAGCTCTCGTTTTCTCGCTTTCTCGATAATGCTTATTCGATCCGCCGCAGCTGCTCAAGATGACTTCCTCGGCGGCCTTCCGCTGCGTGCAGGCATGGCTTCTGGAGAAGCCCGCCGCGTGGGCGGACGAGGACGCTCCCTGCCTTGCGGCTGCTCTGATGGCCCAGCGGCCTCCCTGCAAGCGGCCTCGCGAGGACGCGCTGCTCGAGGCCGAGCGCTCGCACCAGAGCGCCCGCATCGCGCACCTCGATTGGGAGCTCCTCGGCGAAACTCTGCGCTGTGGGGAGCGGGACTTCGAGAACAGAAATCTCCGCTGGCAGCTGGCCCACCGCCGCGGGATCATCGCGCAAGAGCGCGCGCGAGCGGTGAGGGCGGAAGAGCGCGTTGGGGAGCTGGAGCGCAGCATCGACATTCTCCGCTGGCGGCTGGAGCGCCGCGTCGAGGTCCTCAAGGAGGAGAACGAAGATCTTCGCGAGCGGGCGGTGCTGGCGGAGGTGCGCGTTGATGAGCTTGAGCAGGATTTGGACAGGGCGAGGGGAGCGCGGTAAAGAAAAAAAGCCCGCCAAATGGTCCAAATGCTCGAACGGTTTCAATAAACCCGCCGCAGCTGCTCAAGATGACTTCCTTTTCGATGCGTGCAGGCATGGCTTATGGAGAAGCCCGCCGCGTGGGTGGACGAGGACACTCCCAGGCTTGCGGCCGCTCTGATGGCCCAGCGGCCTCCCGCGCGGCCTCGCAGGATGCACTGCTCGAGGCCGAGCGTCTGCACCACCGGTGTCTCATGCGCTCCTTAAAGAGGATCTCCTCGTCGAAACTGCGCGCAGTGAGGAGCGGGAGCGCGAGAAGATAATTCTCCGCAGGCAGCTGGAGCGCTTCGGCGAGCAAATTCGTGCGCTAGCGGAGATGCGAAGGAGCGCTGCTCTGCTTGAGGGGAGGTCAGCCGTGAGACTTGGCGCCGTAAGGAGCTGGAGCGCCGCATTGAGATCCCCGAGGAAGAGAACAGAAATCTTCGCAGGCGGACGCTCTGATGAGCTTGGACTCGCGCAAAGAAAAAAAGCCCGCCTGCTCTAATGGTCTCAAAAAAACCCGCCGCAGCTGCTCAAGATGACTTTCTCCAAGGCCTTCCGATGCGCGCAGGCATGGCTTCTGGCAAAGCCCGCCCGTGGGCGGACGATCCCTGCCTTGCGGCTGCTCAGATGGCCCAGCGGCCTTTACCAAGCGGCCTCGCGAGGATGCGCTGCTTGAGGCCGAGCGCCCGCACCAGCGCCGCCGCATCGAGCTTCTTGAAAAGCAGCTGCTCGGCGAGGAAGCGGAAGTCCGACGCTCTCTCTTTAGAGGGCGTTTCCCAAATGGATTCTATTCTACCTGAGAGCTAGCACTCGTCCGTCCAGGAAATGACCTCGTTTTCGATTGGAAGTCTAAAACGCTGTGCGCAGGCGTGTGGCTGCAAAATAATGACCCCTAGAATCTGGAGGCCGTAGACGTCCACCGTTCCTGCCGTCTGGTTGGGCAGGCCCGGCGCCTGGAAGTGCGCCCCGAAGTGCAGCTTCGCCACTCCGTTCGGAGGCACTGTGAAGTACATCTTGGCCGCGCTCCAGGCGCCCTGGTCGCCCATGAAGCTGCCGTACAATGGGTCGTAGACGTTGTCGGCCTCGGACATGTACACCACGAAGTTGGAGGCCGTGCCGAGCCGGTACCGGCAGGCGAAGAGGAGCTCTCGGCCCGGGGTCAAGTTGTAGGTGCGCACAATGTTCCACGGGTTCGCCGCCAGGGTCAGGGTGTAGCCGTCCACACTTACTCCCGCGGTGTGCGTGGCCAGGACCACGCTGCAGCCGCTGCTTGGGGCAAACCGTCCAGTTTGACAGTGAGACGTCCGTGGGGGCCAGGATCTGCTCTCCTATGGCGGCCACCAGCGCACGGCTATTTGCAGCGCTGAGGCTGCCTCCGTGACTCCGAGCTTGCCCGCAAGGAGACCGTGTCCTGGTCGGCGGCTGAGCGGTACGCCACCAGCGCCGAGGTGATTTGGTTGGTCGTGAAGACGTCCTGGTCCGGGCCCGTCCTGTAGGCCAGCAGCGTCTGCGTGTCCTGCGCGCTTGCCGCGCGGTAGTCTCCCAACAGCGCGTCTACTTGTGAGGAGGTGTAGTAGGCCAGCAGCGCGGCCGTGATGGCGCTGGTCGTCTCCGTGTCCTGCGCCGTTCCGGTTCGGTAGTCTCCCAACAGAGTGTGCACTTGTGAGGAGGTGTAGTAGGCCAGCAAGGCTGCTGTTATAGCAGCGTCAGCGCCCGCCGTGGAGTAGCAGTCTGCCGTGATGCTCAGCGTGTCGTCGCCGTTGGCCAGCGCAGCAGAGAGAGGAGCCTCCAGATGCAGGTTGCGAACGACGTTGCTTCCGCGAAGGAGCTCCCAAGTTGTGAAGCCCGCCCAGGCCGGCGCGTTAACAACTCCGCCTCCGGGAAGCTGCAGGGCGGCGAGCTCCGCGAGGATTGCGTCGAGGGCGCTCTGGAGCGTGGTCTCGCTGGCCGAGAGCGCGGCGTTCGTGGCGTACGAGGCCAGCAGCGACGTGTCGGCCTTGCCCCCCTGGAGCGCCGTGACGCTGGCGTCCCGGCTAGCAAGCTGCGCTGCGACGAAGGCCTCGGTGGCGAGACCCAGCAGGGCATTTGCTATCTTGGTGTCTACCTCCAGTGGAGTGTCCAGTCCGTCCACCGTGGAGAGCAGGGCGGCCAGCGCGCTGGCGTCCGCCTTGCCGAGGAGGGCGGCGTCCAGGGCTGCCGTGGTGACTGCGCCCAGGAGAGCGGCCGAGATCTTCGAGTCCACCACCGAGGAAGTGTCCACGGCTGACTGCAGGGCGTACGCAGTCAGGGCGCTGGCGTCTGCCTTGGAGGCCTGCAGCCCCGAGATGGTGGCGTCTCTACTCGCAAGCTCGGAGGCCAGCGCTGCGGCGGTGACGGCCCCCAGGAGAGCGTTGGCCACCTTGGTGTCTACCTCCAGCGGCGTGATCCTCGCCGCTATGTCCAGGGAGCGCTGGTCCACCACCGTCTTGAGGCCGTAGTTGGCGGCCACCGTGGCCAGCGTGGCGTTGTTGGCCGAGGCGATGGAGCCGTTCATGGCCGCCGTGGTGCTGTAGTTGGACAGCTTCAGGTCCACGGTCCGGGGTGCTCTTTGTGGCCACCACGCCCTCCAGCACGTCGAAGGCCGACTGGTCTGCCTTGTTGGAGAGACCCGTGGTCAGCGAGCTCTGCAGCGCGGCGATGCTGCTTCCGTGCGCGGCCACCTGTCCGTCCGTGGTGGCCAGGGCCGCCGCCGTGGCCAGGGCGCAATTGCCGGCGCCAGCGCGCTGCTGTCCAGCTTTGAGGCCAGCTCGGCGGTGACTCTGTCGTCCAGGGACTGGATGGCAGCCGCGTTGTTGCCGGAGGCTGCCGTGTTCACCGCCAGGTCCGTTACTTGCGCGTAAGGCGTCAAAGCGAGGGCCAGCTGCCCTGCGGTGACGTGCGTGCCGTCAGTCACCTCTCCGTTGTCCAGGACCTCCGGGATGTTGCCGGTGACAGGTCCTTCAAACATGTTTACATATGTTTTCGCCGACGCCTTAGTCCAGTAGTCGGCCAAGGAGCTAAGCGCTTGGCGGTACGTCAAACGTACCAACCCCTCACAGGTCCTTCGTGGCATTCCGGCCGTTCGGAGAAGTTTCCTTGTGATTCGGGGGTAGTGCGTTTGACGCACCACCCCCTCACAGGCGTCACCGCTTGTTGGTGCGTCAAACGCACCAACCCCTCTTCGGCACAAGTTTCCGCAAGTACGTGTCACAGTGGGTGACCTTGAAAGCACAAGCAACACTTGTTGGTTTTGGAGCGAGCCCGCACCAGGCCCGCACCAGGCCCGCACCAGGCCCGCACCAGGGTTTTTTCCGAAGTGGCTGCAATGTGACTCAATTTGATTTGACCGGTGGCGCCGGTCAAAAGCGAGACCTGCGCACGATGGAGCCAGTGTCCGACATAATCGGACACTGCTTCGTAGTTGGTGATAACATACGAGACATCAGCTGCGTGCCTCCATGTCGGCGGGCTGGCGCGGCTCTGCCGGGCAGGTTCGCCGAAACTTTAGACAGTGGTCCACAGGACAACTGGAATTTTTTTCCAGTTGTCCTGTGGGGGGACAACTGGGAAAAAAAATTCCTGGGAAGAATTCTGACCTTGGCGCGGGCTCCGATGCCGGGCAGGTGGCGCGGCCGGGTCAGGCGAATGCTTCTCGCACTTGGTCTGCAATGAAGAATGACGAGAATTTCAACATGTCAATCCGACATGTTGAAGGAATTCGGTGCCTGGGACAACAAGGTGGCTGGCTCCGATGCCGGGCGCTTCTATGCCGGGCAGGTGGCGCGGCAGGGAGGCTTCTATGCCAGGCACGGCAGGAATGTGGCGCGCTAGGTATCGAAGCCTCCGATGCCGGGCAGGAATGTGACGCTGGAAAAACATAAGTGGCACTTATGTTTTCGAAGCGGCCGGGTGGCGCACAAGTGCCAAACCGCCACCGTATGATCCGTATGATCCGTATGACTCGGCGGGCTGGCGTGTCAGGTGGCGCGGCTGGAAACAGGCACCAACCATTTTTTGGTTGCTGCCCGCGTGGAGTTCGGAACTGGAAACAGGCATGTCCCATTTTTTGGGCCCTGCCCGCGTGGAGTTCCGCGTGGAGTTCCCCTCAATCCTGGGGTGACCACAGGATTGAAGGAGGCAATCCTGGGGTGACAACAGGATTGAAGGAGACAATCCTGGGGCCCTCGCAGCCATTGGCCTCCCCCCACGGGAATTCCGTCCTCCCGTGGGGCTGGCTCCGATGCCGGGCAGGTGGCGCGGCCGGGGTGGAGGCTTCTCAGGCAGGTGGTGCGGCCGGGCTTCTATGCCGGGCAGGAATGTGGCGCGCTAGGTATCGAAGCCGTTGGGCGAGCCATCAAACGAGGTTGGGCGAGCCAGTACTCATTGGGCGAGCCCGTACTCATTGGGCGAGCCAGTACTCATTGGGCGAGCCATCAAACGAGGTTGGGCGAGCCCGTACTCATTGGGTGAGCCAGTACTAAGGGGCCGAGCCATCAAACAAAGTTGGGCAAGCCAGTACTCAGGGCGAGCCATCAAACGAGGTTGGGCGAGCCAGCACCAAGGGGCCGTTGGGCGAGCCATCAAACGAGGTTGGGCGAGCCAGTACTAAGGGGCCGTTGGGCGAGCCGCACTCAACCACTTTCACAGTGGCCCACAACGCCTGCGCCTGCTTGGCGCTGTCCTACGGTGCCTGCTCGGCACCAGGTGCCCGCTCGGCACGTTCGCGCCTGCTCGGCACTGGACTCTTACGGCGCCCGCTCGGCGCCGTAAGAGTCCAGTGCCCGCTCGGCACTGCAAGTGCCTGCTCGGCACTGGCACCCCCACGGTGCCAGCTCGGCACCGGGGTGCCTGTGCCTGCTCGGCACTGTGCCTGCTCGGCACTACCTACAAGTGCCTGCTCGGCACTGTGCCTGCTCGGCACATCTAGTGCCCGTCGGCACCGCCCCGCTTTGCAGCGAAGTTCTCCAGGATGTCCGACCTCGTGCGGCAGCCTGACAGGACAAAACAGGGGGGGGGCACTTCCATGGGGTTGAACCACATGCACATGCAAAACCGTGCGAAAAACCGTGCAAGCTGTTCCACGTGTCATGCAAAAAAACAAGCTGTTCCACGTGTCATGTCTGCAAAAAAACAAGCTGTTCCACATGTCATGCCATGCAAAAAACCATGCAAAACCGTGCAAAAAAGCAAGCTGTTCCCATGTCATGCAAAAACTATGCAAAAACCATGCAAAATGCGGCGCGTACGGAGTCCCAAGCCGCCGAACCCTCACAGTCCCCCGGGTCCTTGCTATACGTGCTATATGCGCTATATGGGTCTCACAAGGCAAACCGCAGAACCTCCACTCTCCCCCGGGTCCTTGCTATATGTGCTATATGTGCTATATGGTCTCACAAGGCAAGCCACTGAACCCCACTCTCTCCCAGCTCCTTGCTATATGTGCTATATGTGCTATATGGTATAGAAGCCTGTGTACTATACACATAGCATCTCCAAGTACCAAATATGCATTGTGTAGCACATATAGTATATTTTAAAGCGCGTACAGAATGTAGCACATATAGTACAATAGCAGGAGCTGGGGGAGATTGGGGGTTCAGTGGCTTGGCGTGTAAGACCCATATATAACACATATAGCACATATAGCAAGGAGCCCGGAGACTGTGGGGGTTCAGCGGCTTGGCGTGTAAGAGCCATTAGCACATATAGCACATATGGCAAGGAGCCTGGGACTGTGGCGGTTCAGCGGCTTGGCGCACTCTTTAGAGGGCGTTTCCCAAATGGATTCTATTCTACCTAAATCAAATCGTGGGGGGAGTTCAATGCAGGAATCCCTGCATTCCCGTATCTCTCTCTTTAGAGAGCGTTTCCCAAATGGATTCTATTCTGCCTGAGAGGCTCCTAGCACTCGTCCGTCCAGGAAATGACCTCGTCCTGCGAAGGATTGGAAGTCTAAAACGCTGCGTGCAGCGTGTGGCTGCAAAATAATGACCCCTAGATATGCGCCGCAATTTGGCTCCAGGTTGCATTTCAAGCAGGTCAAGCTTTGCCAAAGGAAACCCCTTTTCCCTTTTTTTTGGGGTCATTATTTTGCAGCCACACGCCTGCACGCAGCGTTTTAGACTTCCAATCCTTCGCGGACAAGGTCATTTCCTGGACGGACGAGTGCTAGGAGCCTCTCAGGTAGAATAGAATCCATTTGGGAAACGCCCTCTAAAGAAAAAAATTGAACCAAAACGAGTACGCCAAGCCGCTGAACCCCCACAGTCCCCCGGCTCCTTGCATGTGCTATATGTGCTATATGGTATAGAAGCCCGGTGTCGAAGCCTCCTGCCCGGCATTGAAGCTGCGCCAAGCCGCTGACCCTCTGGGCTCCTTGCTATATGTGCTATATGTACACGCCAGCTATATGTACTATATGTGCTATATTATTCTGTACGCGCTTTAAAATATACTATATGTGCTATACAATGCATGTTTGGTACATGTTGGAGATGCTGTGTGTGTAGTACACAGGCTTCTATACCATATAGCACATATAGCACATATAGCAAGGAGCTGGGGGAGAGTGGGGTTCAGTGGCTTGCCTTGTGAGACCCATATAGCACATATAGCACATATAGCAAGGACCCGGGGGAGAGTGGAGGTTCAGTGGCTTGCCTTGTGAGACCCATGGCACATTTCGCGAAATTAACGAGAAATATGGCTTGGTAGAGTTGTCCACAGACCCACTGCGGACAACGCGGACCCGATTTGCTGCGGCGCCTGGCCGCCGGCACGGTGCCGGGCCTGCCTCCACGCGGAACTTTACGCGGAACGCCACGCCAGCGTACGCGCCGCGCGCATTCTTGTTTCGCACGATTTTGCATGGTTTTTGACATGGTTTTTGCATGGGTTTTGCATGTGCGGTTGCATGACATGATTTTGACATGACTTGTTTTTGCATGACATGATTTTGAACATGTCATTTTGACATGTTGGTTTTTTGCACGGTTTTGCATGTCATGTGCATGTGGTTCAAGCCCTAATGCCCCCCCTCCCCCCGATTTTTTTCCTGTCAGGTGTACATCCTGGAGAACTTTGTGGGAGGCGGGGCGGTGCCGAGCGGGCACCTAGGTAAACGTGCCGAGCAGGCACAGTGCCGAGCAGGCACTTGTAAGTAGACGTGCCGAGCAGGCACAGTGCCGAGCAGGCACAGGCACCCCGGCGCCGAGCTGGCACCGTGGGGTGCCAGTGCCGAGCAGGCACTTGCAGTGCCGAGCAGGCACTTGCAGTGCCGAGCAGGCACTTGTAGGAAAGTAGGCACTACGGCGCCGAGCGGGCGCCGTAAGAGTGCCAGTGCCGAGCAGGCACCGAACGTGCCGAGCGGGCACCTGGTGCCGAGCAGGCACCGTAGGACAGCGCCAAGCAGGCGCAGTTTTGAAGCAGGCGTGGAGGCCACTGTGAAAGTGGTTGAGCACTGGCTCGCCCAACGGCCCCTTAGCACTGGCTCGCCCAATGAGTACGGGTTCGCCCAATGAGTACGTTCGCCCAATGAGTACGGGTTCGCCCAATGAGTACTGGCTCGCCCAACCTCGTTTGATGGCTCGCCCAACCTCGTTTGATGGCTCGCCCAACGGCCCCTTAGTACTGGCTCGCCCAACCTCGTTTGATGGCTCGCCCAATGAGTACTGGCTCGCCCAACCTCGTTTGATGGCTCGCCCAACGGCTTCGATACCTAGCGCGCTACATGGAAGCCCGGCCGCACCTGCCCGGCATCGGAGCCACAGCCCGACGGGTTCGCCCAACGACTCTTAGCTGAACTCCACGCGGGCATGTCCCAAAAAATGGGTCATGCCTGTTTCCAGTTCCGAACTCCACGCGGGCAGCAACCAAAAAATGGTCCGTGCCTGTTTTCAGTTCCGAGGCACTTGTGTTCTCGAGCATCACCGGCCGCGCCACCTGCCTGGCATAGAAGCCTCCCGGCCGCGCCACCTGCCCGGCATAGAAGCCTCCAGCCTGCCGAGCCTGCGCCACACCGAGGTCGGAATTCCGACTTCGCTCTATACCGAGGTCGGAATTCCGACTTCGGTATTTTGCCCGAAAAACCCATCACCGGGCCAGCGCCGAAGGTCTGTCAGCGATGCGATCCTCGCCGCACCGCTGACAGCGTGTGTTTTTTTCACCATTCACACACCCAGCCGTCAATCCTGGCGTGGGCACAGGATTGCCCCACTCAATCCTGGCGTGGGCACAGGATTGCCCGAAAAACCCATCACCGGGCCGAAGGTCCGGGAGTTATGCTGTCCTCGCAGCATGACTCCCGGAGTGTTTTTTCCACCATTCACACGCCCTGCCGTCAATCCTGGCGTGGGCACAGGATTGCCCCACTCAATCCTGGCGTGGGCACAGGATTGCCCCACTCAATCCTGGCGTGGGCACAGGATTGCCCCGGTGTCTCCCAGAAAACATTGGGAGCGCAGTGCTGTACAGCGATTGCCCGGAAAACTCCGTCAGCGCCCTGCTGTATAGCAGTGCGCTGACAGACTCGCCCGGCTTCCCGGCTTCAAATTTGGCAAGTAACGCAAAGGAAATGGGGAAGATCAAGCTGTTTCCTACGACAGAGTATAGCAGTAAGCAGCCCTCTGACCCCGTGGTGCCCCTGGTGCCATGCACGGGCATCTTCCTCGGGCCATCAAAATCGGGCAAAACCGTGGCTCTGATCAGCCTGATTCTGGAGCAGTATCGCGGCGTCTTTGAGAGAATTTACATCTTCAGCCCGAGTGTGAACATAGACGACGGCTGGATCCCCGTCAAGAAGTACATTGAGGGGGGACCTGGGGGTGAACACAGAGCGGGAGCAGACGTATTGGGACGAGTGGGACGAGGCGGCGCTGCGGCGCATCATCCAGCAGCAGCGCAAGATCACGGAGGCGTCCAAGAAGTTGGAAATGAAGAAACTGTACCAGGTGCTTGTAGTCATCGACGACTTTGCTGACACGCCGCAGTTGCACAAGCCTCACGGCGCCCTGGACACACTGTTCATCAGAGGCCGGCACATGCAGATCAGCACCTGGGTGAGCTCGCAGAAGCTGAGGCTCATCAGCGCAGCGGTGCGGGTGAACATGCAGTTCCTCTGCTGGAGGCTGCGCAACCAGCACGAGCTGGACGCCGTCATTGAGGAGCTGAGCGCCCTGCTGCCGAAGGAGCAGCTGTACCGGCTGTACGAGCAGGCGACGCGGGAACCCTACAGTTTCCTTTTCGTCTACTACCTGAAGCCGAGGAATGAAATGTTCTACAAGCGCTTTGAAGAGCGTTTCGCATTGGAAAGAGAAGCCGATGGGCGTAGCGGCAAGCGAGCCCGCGCCACCCGAGGTCGGAATTCCGACTTCGCTCCAAGCTTCCGATTTTGCCCGAAAAAACCCTAGCGCGGGCCTAGTGCGGGCCAGGTGCCAGGTGCGTGCCAGGTGCGGGCCGCTACCAGGCTCCGAATGTGTGCCAATTTGCCCGAAAAAACCGTATGTTAGTTTCTGACACCTGCGCGAACACAACGATTTTGCCTGAAAAACCCTAGCGCGGGCCTGGTGCGGGCCTGGCGCGGGCCGGGTGCGGGCCGGGCGCGGGCTGCAAGACCGAAGCCGCCCAGCCAGCCTCGCTCCAAGACCGAAGCCGCACAGCCGACCTCGCTTTCAGGTCGTGAAAAGCACAGGTGTTGCTTGTGCTTTCAAGGCCACCCACGGACTGTGTCACCCCGTGACACGTACTTGAGAGTTGTCTGCAGTCAGTGCTGCTACAGCTCCCAACGCCCTCTCTTCAGGCCTCCCTGGGTCCAGGGAAGCCCGAAGAGGCAAGAAGCCGGCAGACCTTGAGAGTTTTCCGAAGCCCCGACTTTGCACAACGACTCCTATGGAAACATGTCTTGAAGGACCTGTCACCGGCAACATCCCGGAGGTCCTGGACAACGGAGAGGTAACTGACGGCACGCACGTCACCGCAGGGCAGCTGGCCCTCGCTCTGACGCCCTACGCACAAGTGGCAGACCTGGCCGTGAACATGGCAGCCTCAGGCAACAACGCAGCTGCCATCCAGTCCCTGGACGACCGGGTCACCGCAGAGCTGGGCCATTGCGCCTCTGGCCACCTGGCCACCACGGACGGGCAGGTGGCTGCGCACGGGAGCAGCATCGCCGCGCTGCAGAGCTCGCTGACCACGGGTCTCTCCAACAAGGGCGACCAGTCGGCCTTCGACGTGCTGGAGGGCGTGGTGGCCACGAAGAGCACCCCCGACGGCGTGGACCTGAAGCTGTCGAACTACAGCACCATGGTTATTTAAGCAGCAACTGAAATGTGTCAGCTTGACGTGGTAATATTGGGCGCCGGCTGAGTCCTGATATCTTCTGTCAGGCGCCAAAAATGGTCAACAAGGTGACATTCTGCTTATATTGCCACGGCAAAAAGTACTCGGGGATCCTCCTCTGGAGAACTCGGAGAGCCCCTTCGAAGGACTTTGTAGTTTGCGTCCATGAGAATGGTTGCAAGAGCGCAATCGGGTCTTGCTGCGAGGTACGTATAGAGTAGGCATCTTTCGGCAACCCTTTAGCTCCTGGAGTGTTAGGTCTCAGAACACAAGGAATTTCCATTCCGGAGACCAGGAGCCAATTCACAAGAAGCTCCAGCCAGGAGATACCTGGATCATCAGGGGAGGCTTCAACTGGCCACTGAAGAAGTGCCAACCATTTCTCAATTGATCTAGCAAATGCTGTTCCCCACATGTAGGCTGTGAAGGCAAGGGCAATCCGTTGCCAGCTTAAAATTTTCTGAAGTTTGGCAGGTTTAGACTCGCTTGCAGCAAGTTCTTTTTGCAATTCAGCAATTTTTTGGAGATAGAGAACGGCTGTTTTTGCGCAATAGGTCAATACCGATGTGAGTTGTTGGGTGTCATATTTCTCATCTTTGAAGATTGCATCCGACGCCGTCCTGATCTGAGGGTCAATTTGCGCAAGTGCCCGTTTGGCTGCGGTGTCTGCAATATCATTTCGCAAGTGGTGAAACGCAACCCGAAATTTAGTGATCCCATACCAATTAGTATGGGATTTCACTTTGCACGCTGCATCGGAGGCCGAGGGATCTGTGCCAGGCGGGCAATTAGATCGGCATTGGCTTTGGTGGAAAGGGAGATTGTGCCAAGTCCACCAGTTGTGCTGATCCACAAGTCAATGTTACTTTGACAGTCAGTCACAGTGGTGGCATCGGGACGCAGTTCAAGTGCGACAACCAAAGCCTGCAGCTCAGTTCTTGCCACAGTTTGTTCGCCCCTGGTCTGGGCCAGGGCAATTACCCTGAAGCAAGGAGGGATTATCCTACTGGTGTGGAAGCTTTGCGTGTAGTGATCAATTTGGTTGTCGGGCGCAGTACACAACACTATTGCCCAGCTAGATAGGCGGGCAGCCTGGGATGTTTGATGCACGCCACTACCAGCGACAAAAAGTGGTGGGTGGTTCAGCCAGGTTCCGGAGGTATGCAATTTGGGACTCCGATGGGGTTCCTTCCGGGATTTGTTCCGATGCGAAAAGAAACGCTGCCTCATCTGGGTGGCGGATGGCCACTGGAATCCGCCAGATACTATTGGCATCATCATAGTCGATACCGTCCCGGTTGAGAGAAGGGTACTCATCTACCATTTTGGTGCAGGTGAAAAGCGAGTGACAGAAAAAGGCAACATCCCCACATAGCGGACATTCACAAGAATTGTCAGGCTGCCAGAGGCTGCGCCTTGCCTGGGAGCTATACCCACCGGTGGCTGTTCTCTGCAGGTCGTTCGACGAGCGCGAGCGCCTTTGCTGTGTGTGGGCAATGGGGGCAAGACCCTGCCATTCCTTGCGAGGAGCGATGTTATCTGTGACTATCTTCATCCACTCAAGGTGGAGATGATATTTAAATCGTTTCCATGGAACTTCGGTCACATCAAGTTTGACGAGGTCGGTGGTAACGAGGGTACCATTGGGGTTAAAGTCTCATCCTAATCGATTAGCTGAGCGCTTTATGACCCCAATGGGGCCATGTATTCATTCGTACTTACCCGAGTGCGGCAATTTCACGGAAAAGAACAAGTTGGGCTTCACGAACATGTTCTTCCGGATCCAACATTTTGGTGGTTAGGGTGTTGCAAGCAGGCGTGGGATTTTGGCTGGTGGAGCAGGATGCGGGTGACCTTGGTTCGTAGGGATTCAAAGTGCTGAAGGCCAATCGGCAGAAAAGCACAACCGAAAAACGCCAGCGCCCATACTGCGGTCTGGATGAGGTAAGCGGTCACTTGGATGGAGGTGAATATCGCATTCATCCTGTCGAGGTGAGCGGAGGCTCCTGAGAGTCTCTTAGACATGATCTGCAGGCCATGGGTCTTTGCGTAGTGAAAAACAATACCAAGCTCAACAGCTTCGTGAACTACCGGTATGGCAGTTTCTTGGGGTAGTTGTTCTTTCAACAGGCGAGTCAAGCTCTGTCGTTCACGTGGGCTGAGGCCCAAGCCCACGACTTCCGAAAATTAATAGTGAGTTTGGCGGAGCTGCAAAAGCTAGTCATGGAGTTCAAGGCCGCCTCATGGCGTCTGAAATCCGAGGTACGCCAACTCCAATCATCGTAGTACGTGATCGGTTGTACGTGATTGGCTTGCAAAGTTGCGGCCGCTGCCCAAGCGAACACTGTCATAACCAATACTGCTACTGGGCAACCCTCGGGAACACCGGTCGTTGCAGCAATCGGCTGTGTCAGTGAATCATTAATGCGCAAGACTCGAGTGACTCGAACGAGGCTGTTGTACCAAACCTGCAATGCGTTCGATTGGATTTTAAGCAACTTCATTAGGTGCAAGGCTGGGCGACGAGGCAAGGAGTTGAAGCGCTTCTGCAAATCCAATGCCATGCCTGAAACAGGAGTGCCATGTGCGTGGGATCTTCCAATTTGGATCTGAAGGTCCATCTCCAACTGATATGCCGGGCATTGCACCACACACTCCTGGCAGTCCCACAGTGAGGGCTTGTCTGGCAAGCACTGCACCCCACAGCCGCCAAAGCAATGCTGCTAAAGTAATGGGGCGAGTGTCTGATTCGCTACAAGTCACATACTCCTTGGACAGCAACACTACCTTGGAGACAAGCATCCACGAAGGCCAACCATCAGTGAAATTATTCAAAATCCCAATGAGGTCGCAATGAGGTCGGTGATTGCATTATCTGGCAATCGCTTGAGTTCCTGTGATGACCATCCACACACCCGCCTAGCTGTGGTTGGCTTGAGGGCTGAGATAGCCTGCTTCCACTCAGTGAGGGTTGGAGATGCTCAACAAGATTCAGGAAAGGGGCCCATGAAGGGTCAACCAAGCGATAGAGGAGGGAACCTTTTTCTTTAATCCGGAGTCGAGTCGCAACAAGGGGGAGAACCCTAGTCAAGCACCGAACAGGTGGTTTAGACATTTCCCGAATTTTTTGAAGCGCTTGCTGCAACACGCCTGTGTCTCATCCAGAAATTGCGAGTAGCGGAATGCCTCTTTTCGTGCCCAGAGCTCGTCGCTGACAGCCTTATTGGCATCATGCTGGACAATTTGAAGGATATCATGCAGGACATCTGGTGTAGGCACATCACGTGGCAGGTAGGCAATTTCCGGCCAGGCAAGGATCCACTCAACAAAGGCAACACCATAGCCTGTCGACCTGAGGATAGCATTCCACTCTTGCTGCAAAGTGCGACGCCGGTCTGATGCACTGGGTGTCTTGCCCCACCCAAATACGAAAGTCATCATGACATCTGGGAATGTTTGATCAAACCCGGATCCAGTCTTCATGTAGAGGTGATGACGGACGATGGATTTCAAGGTGCAGGAAGTCTCCATTGCATATTCCATTCTATCCACAAGTGGCAAGTTCTCCGTTTCATTCCACAACCTCTGGTATGCCGTCATGAGGATATTCATGAGACCGTTGGCCGGATTGTAGACCTGTTGGAGTTTGCTGTATGTGTTCGCGGACTTGTTGGCGTCTCCGGTGATCGCATCGCATTTATACAATGTCACGAGCGGCATGATTTCGGTTTGAAAATCGTCCCGTGCTGCTCCATGGCTGATTGATGGATGGATGTGAAAAACTCCAATGGTAGCAAATGGGAGGTCTGCCCTCGTCACATGGCGGCTGTCGAATTCGAGGAGTGAATCATTGGATGACTTTGGAAACACGCCACGAAATTCATCACTTTGCTCGATGTGGATGACGACAATTTCCTTGTTGCGCCCATGTCCTTGGACAGTTCTGCGTGGCGGCAACCTCGGTCCAATGTATTTCTTGGATTCCCTGAACATGGATGTTCCTGTGGTTGCCAGGCAGACAGAAGTCGGGATGTCGTATTCGGCATCAGTGCAATGGTTCTCGGTTCCGAAGAAGCATCTGAACATACCGAATGTAGTTCCCCAGTCTTGACTCTTTGTGGAAATGTGTCGTGCCAATAGTTCCACTCTTGCGGAAGGTCCGCCGCGGACAAAGCATGCGATTGGTTCCCCTTAAGCGCGGGCCCCCTGAAGCCCCCCTTAAGCCGCACCTTAAGGCCCCCCCCCTGAAGCCCCCCCCTCGAGCCCTCCGCTGCGCCTCCGCTCCGCCTCCGCTCCGCCTCCGCTGCGCCTCCGCTCGGCCTCCGCTCCGCCTGCGCTCCGCCTTCGCTGCGCCTGCGCTGCGCCTTCGCTCCGCCTTCGCTCCGCCTCCGCTCCGCCTCCGCTCCACCATCGCTGCACCTGCGCTCCACCCTCGCTCCGCCTCCGCTCCGCCTTCGCTCCGCCTCCGTCCCCCCCCCTTCCCTCCCCCCCACGACCAAGGTCCGCAGGCTTAAGCCTTTTTTTAAGCCCCCCTTAAGCCCCCCCTTAAGCCCCCCCTTAAGCCCCCCCTTAAGCCCCCCCTTAAGCCCCCCCTTAAGCCCCCCCTTCGACCTTAAGACCTTAAGCCCCCCCTTAAGCCTTAAGGTCGGAACCTTAAGCCCCCCTTAAGCCCCCCCCTTAAGGTCCCCCTAAAGCCCCCCTTTGCCCGAAGGTGGTGGGCCCTTAATGATCTTGGCGCTCCAGAGCGCCCAGGCCGACGCAACGCTGCTGGCCTCGTACGCCGCGAACGCCGCGCTCTCAGCGCCCTCGACGCAATCCTCGCGGAGCTCGCCGCCCTGCAGCTTTCCGGCAGCGGCGGAGTTGTTAACACGCCGGCCTGGGCGGGCTTCACAACTTGGGAGCTTGTTCGCGGAAGCAACGTCGTTCGCAACCTGCATCTGGAGAAATCTCTCTCCGCTGCGCTGGCCAACGGCGACGACACGCTGAGCATCACGGCCGACTGCTACTCCGTTGCGGCGGACGCGTTAGCAAGCTGCGCTGCCTCTCTTTAGAGGGGGTTTCCCAAATGGATTCTATTCTACCTGACAGGCTCCTAGCACTCGTCCGTCCAGGAAACAACCTCGTCCTGCGAAGGATTCGAAACCTAAAACGCTGCGTGGAGGCGTGTGGCTGCAAAATAATGACCCCTAGATATGCTTGCAATTTGGCTCCAGGTTGCATTTCAAGCGAGCCAACCTTTGCAGGGCTAAGAAAAAACAAAAAAAAGAAAACAAGGGGTTCCAAAAAAGGGGTCCCGAAAAAAGGGAAAAGGGGTTTCCTTTGGCAAAGCTTGACCTCGCTTGAAATGCAACCTGGAGCCAAATTGCGGCGCATATCTAGGGGTCATTATTTTGCAGCCACACGCCTCCACGCAGCGTTTTAGGTTTCGAATCCTTCGCAGGACGAGGTCGTTTCCTGGACGGACGAGTGCTAGGAGCCTGTCAGGTAGAATAGAATCCATTTGGGAAACCCCCTCTAAAGAGAGAGATTGATCCATTGTTGACTCAAGATGAGTCAAAATTGATTCAATATTGATCCATTGTTGACTCAAGATGATTCAAAATTGATTCAATATTGAGCCTGGCATTGAAGCCCTGCCGCGCCACCTGCTTGGCATAGAAGCCTCCGCTGCCGCGCCACCTGCCCGGCATAGAAGCCTCACCTGGCCGGGGGGGCTCGGAGTTTTTTAGGCCCTTATAGGAACCTTTTGGAACCTTTCGGAAACCTATAGGAAACCCATAGGAAACCCATAGGAAGTCCATAGGAAAAGAAGAAGAGGGCTTCCCATGAGTTTCCTATGGGTTTCCTATGGGTTTCCTATAAGATTCCTATAGGTTCCTTTAGGTTCCGAGAAGGGCCCAAAAAACTCCGAGCTCCGACCTCCCTGCCGCGCCACCTGCTTGGCATAGAAGCCTCCACCCGGCCGCGCCACCTGCCCGGCATAGAAGCCTCCGCTGCCGCGCCACCTGCCCGGCATAGAAGCCCACGCCAGCCCGCCGAGTCATACGGATCATACGGATCATACGGTCATACGGTGGCGGCTTGGCACTTGTGCGCCACCCTGCCGCGCCACCTGCCCATAGAAGCCTCCACCCTGCCGCGCCACCTGCCCGGCATCGGAGCCAGCCTGCCGAGCCTGCGCCACCCGAGGTCGGAATTCCGACTTTGCTCTCCCACCGAGGTCGGAATTCCGACTTTGCTCTCCCACCGAGGTCGGAATTCCGACTTCGCTCTAAGCTTCCGATTTTGCCCGAAAAATCCTCCGGCAGCGATGCGATGGGGAGCGCATCACTGCCGGAGTTGGTTTTCAGCCCGAAAAACCAATCACCGGGCCAGCGCCGAAGGTCTGTCAGCGGCCTGCTTCTCGCCAGGCCGCTGACAGAGTGTTTTTTTTCACCATTACTCGCTTTGCCGTCAATCCTGCGCTGGGCACAGGATTGCCCCACTCAATCCTGCGCTGGGCGCAGGATTGCCCCACTCAATCCTGCGCTGGCAACAGGATTGCCCCACTCAATCCTGCGCTGGCAGCAGGATTGCCCCCCGTCAATCTTGTGCCCAATACAGGATTGCCCCGGTGTCTCCCACAAAACTGTGGGAGCGCCCTGTTATATAGCAGGGCGCTCCCGCACTCGCCGCCCGCTCCCGCACTCGCCGCCCGGCTTCCCGGCTTCAAATTTGGGAAGTAACGCAAAGGAATGGGGAAGATCAAGCTGTTTCCTACGACAGAGTATAGCAGTAAGCAGCCCTCTGACCCCGTGGTGCCCCTGGTGCCATGCACGGGCATCTTCCTCGGGCCATCAAAATCGGGCAAAACCGTGGCTCTGATCAGCCTGATTCTGGAGCAGTATCGCGGCGTCTTTGAGAGAATTTACATCTTCAGCCCGAGCGTCAACATCGACGACGGCTGGATACCCGTCAAGAAGTACATCGAGGAGGACCTGGGGGTGAACACAGAGCGGGAGCAGACCTATTGGGACGAGTGGGACGAGGCGGCGCTGCGGCGCATCATCCAGCAGCAGCGCAAGATCACGGAGGCGTCCAAGAAGTTGGAAATGAAGAAACTGTACCAGGTGCTTGTAGTCATCGACGACTTTGCTGACACGCCGCAGTTGCACAAGCCTCACGGCGCCCTGGACACTCTCTTCATCAGGGGCCGGCACATGCAGATCAGCACCTGGGTGAGCTCCCAGAAGCTGAGGCTCATCAGCGCAGCCGTGCGGGTCAACATGCAATTCCTCTGCTGCTGGAGGCTGCGCAACCAGCACGAGCTGGACGCCGTCATTGAGGAGCTCAGCGCCCTGCTGCCGAAGGAGCAGCTGTACCGGCTGTACGAACAGGCGACGCGGGAACCTTACAGTTTCCTCTTCGTCTACTACCTGAAGCCGAAGAACGAAATGTTCTACAACGCTTCGAAGAGCGCTTCGCATTGAAAAAGACGCCGATGGGAGCGGCGCTCAGCTTCCTGGGCCAGAAGCTGTTCGCCAGCTCCACGCTGATCAACGCGAAGTGTGAGAACATCTCCTGCTGCACCTCCGTCGCAGCCGTCCACCCGCCCGTCGTCCGCCGGACGGGTGGCTTCCTAAAGAAAAGGATGACAACGATCTACGTGGACAGCCGCAAGAGGGTGGCCGGCTCGGACAGCGACTTTGAGGTCGACCTGGGAGAGTCGCTGCGCCTGCAGAGCGACGCCCGGCTGGCCGTCTACAAGATCCGCTTGGCCGACAGCTTTTTGTCCACGGACCGGGGCCGCTACCTCTACTGGGTTGACGCCGCGCTCGGCACGCTGAACTGGGCGCTCCTGCCCGAGGGCGCGTACACGGGCGCCCGGCTGGCCGCCTGGGTCAGCTCCAACTTTGCCACCGCCACCTATAGCGAGACCACAAACAGCCTGAGCGTTGCCTACGACGGCAACCGGCTCATTCTGAACGACCTGGAGCTGCGCCAACAATTTCCAGATGCAGCGCGCCGCCCGCCTCTCCGACCAAGCCCTTCAGCGTGGACCACATGCTGAGCTTCGTCTCCGGCGGACAGCAGGTCTTTGAGTTTGTCAGGATGATGGCGCACAACGAGGTCTACCTGCGCTGCGCCCAGCTGGCCAACGCCAGCCGAGTGCTGGGCAACCTGGGCGACGACATCCTCTCCAAGATCACGCTGAAGAGCGGCGTGGGCACCATTGTGGAGACGGGCTCCGACGACGGGCACTTCATGGCCCTCAGGGGCCCGGTTACCCTGAGGCACATGCGCTTCCGGCTGACCGACCTGGACGGCAACGTCGTCCGGCTTCGCGGGTCGTCTTTGTCGTTCGTGTTATATCTTGACCACGTATAATTAAAAAGGATGGAGCCGACCGAACAAGAGGCGCCGGAGGCGCACGCTGCGCAGGAGGCACCACACGCTGCGCCGGACGCTGCGCCGGAGGCACCGGAGCCGAAACGACGGGGGAGGCCCCCTGGCAGCAAGAACAAACCGAAGCAGGACGTGCCTACTGAGCCGGCTGCCCCAAAGCGCAAGCCAAAGCCGCCTCCGGTTGAGATGACACCAGCGGAGGCACCGGCCGAGGCACCGGCGGAGGCACCGGCGGAGGCACCACCGGTTGAGGCACCTCAGCTCACAAGAGAGCAGCAGCGCGCCCTGCGCATGCTGGAGAGGCAGTCCGCTTATGACCGGTTGACCACAGGCGCAAGCGTGCTAGTGTAAAAGCAAGATGATGTCCATTGAACCCCGCAACGAGCCGCGGATGCTCCGGTGGTTCCGCAAGACGTACCCCAGCTATAACCTGCAGCCGCTGCTGCTGAAGCGCTACCGAGAACTGGAAGCGCAGGCAGGCGCAGGAGGGGCAACGGCACCTGGACGACGTGAGCCGGCTGACGGAGGCCGTGCGCCGCCAGGTACCCCAGCTGCGCTACGCGCGCGCCGAGCGCCGGGGCGTGGAACGAGCCGCGGACGAAGTTGCACAACGGTAAAGAGATGAAGACGCTTCGGGCGCACGGCTTCAATCAGCGCCCGCGCTTTGAGCAGGTGGTGGGCTACCTTGAGCGGAATGAGCCGCTGCCCCTGGACCAGCCGGACCGCAAGGCCACGTCGTTCGTCACAAGCCACTTCTACCTGGACGATTTCGTACAGTCCAGCGAGGACCCCAACCCCCGGCCCCTGCAGCACACGCCTCTGCAGGCAATTCCTGAGGACGGCTTCCGCACTCCCGCCGAGGCTGGCGCGGAGGTACCAAGGCTACGGCGGAACCCGCTTCGTTGAGGATGACCTGGCAGGAGACCCCGAGGCCGGCGCACTGGCAAGCAACGGCCAGGGCCCGCCATCTATTACGGAACGTCTGCGCAGCACGGCCGACGGCGCTCAGGCGGCAGCGGACCTCATAGGCGCAGGAGCTTCCGCTCTCAGCTGCCCCAGGATGCAGCCGAGTACGTGCGCCTGAATGTGCTGCCCCGTCCGGGCCAGCCGCAGCCGCCTCCGTAGGTGCCCAGTGACGTGGAGCGCCTCCTGGACGAGGCAGGGCAGCGCGCGCAGGAGGTGGAGCGTGGCGCAGCGCAAGCTGTTGAGGAGACGGCGGCCGTGGCCGCGGAGGAGGGTGAGGTTGCCGTTGCCGCCGAGGGCGTGGGCGGAGCCTTCGGGTACCTGGGCGGCCTGGCCGAGGGGGCTGCTGCCCTGGCGCCCACCGCGAACGAGGTTGCCGGAACGTTGGCTGGCGTGGCAGGAGTTGGCGCGGCGGCAACGGCGGGGCTGGCCGTGGGCCTCGCAGGCGGCGCAGCCTATGGCCTTGCGCGGCACGGGCTGGGTGCTGGAGAACACGCTCTTCCGCCTCAGCAGGGCAGCGAGGACGCGGCCGTGCAGGACGTCCGGTCCGCCAACAACATGAACGACGCCACTCAGCCTCAGCACTTCACGCTGCGCAGCGGCAGCAGCACGTCCGGCAGCCCCGCAAGCAGCCGCGCCTCCTCGCAGTCTGGCTTCCGCGTCCAGGCGCAGTCCAACAACACGCCGCGCCCCTTCTCCTGGGGCCTGAACCCAGTGACTCTTCCGGGCAGTCACGCCGGAGCTTGCCTCCGCCGAGCTTTGACCAGCTGGCACGAGACATTGAGGCTGCTTAAAAATGCACGCTTTTGCACGGTGTTGCACAGTTTTGCGCTGAAAAAATGCTATTAGCCTCGTCCGTATATACACATACGGACCGGGCTAATAGCTCGTTTTGCACGGTTTTGCGCTTCAAAATGCTATTAGCCCAGGCCGTATGATATACGCCCTGGGCTAATAGCTTTTGCACGGTTTTGGGCCACAAAAATCGTATTAGTCCAGGCCGTATATAGATATACGCCCTAGACTAATAGCTTTTGCATGGTTTTGCGCCACAAAACGCTATTCTTCTAGGCCCTACAAAAATGTAGGACCTAGAAGAATAGTTTCCTTCGCCGTACGACTCAAAATGTGTGTATATAAACAAGCATGGAGGTAGTCACCGCCGGAGCCCAGGATGAGCTGATGCAGAGCCTGGACTACAAGCTGAAAACGAGCAACACCAGCTACGTGACGGCGCGGCATGACGTGCAGTACTTCCCCAGCTCGCTGAGCTCCTTCTCCCCCACAACCTCTCGGGTCTGCCGCATCCCGCTGACCAGCGGCACGTCCTTCATCGACCCCGAGTCCATCAAGATCGCCTTCCGCGTCAGGAACACGGACGGCACCAACCCGCTGGCCCCAGCCACGCCCAACCCCGCCTGCTTCGTCCAGCGCGTCCAGGTCTTCGCCAACGGCCAGCGCTGCGACGACATCAACTACTACGGCCGCACCGTGGCCGTGCACGACCTGCTGAAGGGCCGAGAGTACAACCGCAACAAGGCCATGGAGGGTTTCGACGAAGTGAACGACCCCCGCATCGCCCGCGCGGTGCACCAGGGCGGCTACGCGGACGTGCTGCTGCGCCCCACCATGGTGGGCATCCTGCGCTGCGGGAAGATGCTGCCGCCGCAGCTGAACCTGGTGATAGAAATTGAGTTCGCGGACGCGACGACTGCGCTGTGGTCCGAGAACGCCGGGGCGCACCCGGCGGGGGCCACGCTGAGCACCGACTTTGAGATCCAGAACGTCCGAGTTCTGGCCTCCCAGGTCGTCCTGGACTCTGCGCTGGTTGAGTCCTTCAACCGCGTGCTCCTCTCAGGAAGGTCGCTCGTGTTCAGCTACCCCACGGTGCACACGCAGCAGTCCAGCGTCCCGAACGGAGTCGCGGAGCACAACGTCACCGTGGCGCGCGCCTTCACAAAACTCATGGGCGCGTTTGTGACTTTTTGGGACAACGACGCGGGCTCCAAAATCCACTTGCTGGCCAACCCGGGGCAGGACGTGGCCCCCATCGGTGCGGCGAGGCAGGAGGACAGCCTCCTGGAGTCTCAGATGCAGCTGGGCAGCCTGCAGCCCATGAAAGGAGCCTCGGAGCACTTCCACTTCCTCTCGATCCTCGCGGGTACTTACGACGACACGGTGCGCAACATCGACATCGGCCGTGTGGGCTACCTGCGCCACAGCTTCATTGCCGGCTTTCCGACCGAGCGCGTGCCCAAGATGCCACTGAGTGGTGTCAGCACCCGCTCGGGCGACCTTGCCCGGTTCACCTTCAAGGGCCTGGACGGCACGATGACGGACCTGTTCATCCACCTGCTGGCCTACCAGCTGGTGACGCTCTCCGGCACGGGCGTCTCTGTGCTGGACTAAAAATGACAAAAAAAAAGCTCGCTGCCCTTCAACTTCGTTTTTGAAGTTGAGTGGCAGCGCCACACAAATGACAAAAAAGGCCCGCTGCCCTTCAACTTCGTTTTTGAAGTTGAGCGGCAGCGCCCAAAAAAAACAGCAAAACAACACGAAAAAATGGGCTTGTTCCAGGCCCCCTGGTTGCAGGGAAGTCAGAACGGCCTAGTCCGGAATGCTCAGCCGCTCCGCAAGCTCTGCCGTGGCCGCGCGCGCAATCTCGTCGCACAGCGCAGCAGGAACGCTGTAGAGCAGCTTGCGTGACTGGCTGACCCTCTCGTACTGCCCCTCCATCAGCCGAGGCCCCCGCTGCGCAGCGCGGAGGTGCCTGCCGTCCTGCCACGCGCCGCAGCGGCTGCCGGGCCTGCACAGGCCTCGCCTCGGCCTCCAGCGCATGTTGGTCCACAGCAGCGTCTGCTTCCTGTACGGAGTTCCGTACTTGCAGTAGGTCACGTCCACCCAGGGCAGGCGCTCCATGAACGGGCGGGTCTTCAGCAGCCCGGTGGCCGGGTTCTCAACAACCCACATGAGCGGGTCAAAGTGCGCAATGATCTCAAGGGCGCTGAGCACCAGCGCGTCGCCCTCCTCAATTCGTCGTGGGCGCGTCGTCAGCGCGCGGCTGTATTCCGTTCAGACCGGGCTGGCCCAAACCATGTCGAAGTGCCCCGGCGGAAACGTCGTGTAGTCCCAGCTCCGGATGTCGCAAAGGATTGTGGGCTCAAATTTCGACACGATGTCCAGCGAGACGACCTCCCAGCCCGCCGCCTCGAAGGCCCTGCCCACCGACTTGGTGCCGCAGAAAAGCTCCAGGAGTCTCGGCATTTTAAAGAGCAAGATCACCGCCAGTGCGACGACCAAGAAAACTCGCGCGTTCATCAGACCGGATTTTTTTCTCCACGAGATAAAAAGCCGAACTTCGCAACCATGAAGCTTGCACTCGGGCTGGACGTTCAGACCAATGCCAAGGGGGGGAAATTCATGTCCATAGAAGAGGCGCGCTGGTGCGCAAGGTAGACGTGGAGGTGCTGTGGGAGCCCGGCAACTTCCAGGACGACGGGGCCAAGAGGGTCGGAGTGTGCTTTGCGAGCAACACCGACCTGGAGCTGTGGACGGAGGAGGTGGAGCAGGGCGTCATTGACAACATGATCATCTTCCAGAAGCCCTTTCCGGGGGCCGCCCGCACCGAGCTTGAGAGCCAGCTGCAGCGCGCCGTCAAGGTGAGCGCCAAGGGCAAGCACATTGACTTGGAGCGCTGCCTCTTCTGGGACCGGCAACCGCGTGCCGCGCCCCGCGGAGTTCTCGCGTCGCAAGGGCCGCGCGCTTGTGGAGGCCCGGCACGTGTGGCTGATGGGCAGGCAGTGGGGCGTGCTCTTTGAGGTGCGCCACCTCATGCTGGAGCCCCTGGAGGCGCCGTGCTGCCCGTTCGGCTAGGCCGCCTCCAGCAGCTCGGAGCTCGTCGCCCTTGAGGCGCCCACGTACAGGTGGCCGGGTGGCCCGCAGCAGCTCCTGGTTCTTCAGCCGCATGCCGTTGTCCAGCCTCACTCCGTCCGGCTCCACTTCCGCCACGGCCACAAAGACCCCCTTGAGCATCTTTTGACCGGCCCCCATGAGGCGCAGCCCCGGCCAAACTCTCATGCTCTGCGGGCTGTTTTGGGGTGTTGCAGTTTGGCTACACCCATTGCTTGTTTGACAACCCAAATCTATGTGGATGACCTGTGTCTCCAATTGGAGCAGCTTTGAGGTTTGGGGCGCCAGGGCCCGGTTCGCCTCTGCGTTGACGGCCATGCGCTTGCTGTGGCTGATGACCAGCGTGGTGTCCGGCCACCCGGGCTTGGAGGGGTAGAGCTCCCCAGCGCAGCAGAGAGAGGAGCCTCCAGATGCAGGTTGCGAACGACGTTGCTTCCGCGAACGAGCTCCCAAGTAGTGAAGCCCGCCCAGGCCGGCGCGTTAACAACTCCGCCGCTGCCGGAAAGCTGCAGGGCGGCGAGCTCCGCGAGGATTGCGTCGAGGGCGCTCTGGAGCGTGGTCTCGCTGGCTGAGAGCGCGGCGTTCGTGGCGTACGAGGCCAGCAGCGTCGCGTCGGCCTTGGCCCCCTGGAGCGCCGTGATGCTGGCGTCGCGGCTAGCAAGCTGCGCTGCGACGAAGGCCTCGGTGGCGAGACCCAGCAGGGCATTTGCTATCTTGGTGTCTACCTCCAGCGGCGTGTCCAACCCGTCCACCGTGGAGAGCAGGGCGGCCAGCGCGCTTGCGTCCGCCTTGCCGAGGAGGGCGGCGTCCAGGTCAGCGCGCTGGCGTCCGCCTTGGAGGCCTGCAGCCCCGAGATGGAGGCGTCTCGGCTCGCAAGCTCGGAGGCCAGCGCTGCGGCGGTGACGGCTCCCAGGAGAGCGTTGGCCACCTTGGTGTCGACCTCCAGCGGCGTGATCCTCGCCGCTATGTCTAGGGAGTGCTGGTCCACCACCGTCTTGAGGCCGTAGTTGGCCGCCACCGTGGCCAGCGTGGCGTTGTTGGCCGAGGCGATGGAGCCGTTCATGGCCGCCGTGCACGTCGAAGGCCGACTGGTCTGCCTTGTTGGAGAGACCCGTGGTCAGCGAGCTCTGCAGCGCGGCGATGCTGCTTCCGTGCGCTGCCACCTGTCCGTCCGTGGTGGCCAGGGCCGCCGCCGTGGCCAGGGGCGCAATTGCCGGCGCCAGTGCGCTGCTGTCCAGCTTTGAGGCCAGCTCAGCGGTGACTCGGTCGTCCAGGGACTGGATGGCTGCCGCGTTGTTGCCGGAGGCTGCCGTGTTCACCGCCAGGTCAGCCACTTGCGCGTAGGGCGTCAGAGCGAGGGCCAGCTGCCCTGCGGTGACGTGCGTGCCGTCAGTTACCTCTCCGTTGTCCAGGACCTCCGGGATGTGGCCCGTGACAGGTCCTTCAAACATGTTTACATATGTTTTCGCCGACGCCTCAGTCCAGTGGCTAAGGCGTCGGCCAAGGAGCTAACCGCTTCTTACTCCGCACGGGGCTCGATTCCTGCCGCGAGCGCAGTTGAGTACCATTCAGTCCGAACTCCGGCCGTTAGAAGTTTCCGCAAGTACGTGTCACCCGTACAATGATTTGACCGATGGCGCCGGTCAATCGCGGTACCTGCGCACGACGCTCGAAAAATTTCGGGACAGTTCGCCGAAAATTTCGGTGATTTGTCCCGAAAATTTCGCCTCGAGGCCGTCCTCGGGTGGCGCGGGCTCGGCAGGCTGGCGCGCTTGCCGCCACATAGCACGCGCTCGGCTACCAGGACATGAAGTGAGTGAAAATATCATTCACTTCATGGTCCAGGACACGAAGTGAAGGAGACCTTCACGAAGTGAGTGAAAATATCATTCACTTCATGGTCCAGGACACGAAGTGAAGGAGACCTTCACGAAGTGAAGGAAAGCATCCTTCACTTCATGGTCCAGGTCATGATACCTATAGCCTAATGCAGAAACTATGCATGGCGTGCATAGTTTCATCGGACAAATAAAAGCGTGCTACAGTCCTCCCCCCAGGGGAGGACTGGAATTTTTGTCCTGGGAAGAATTCCGATCGGCGGGCTGGCGTGGCTCCGATGCCGGGCAGGAATGTGGCGCGCTCGGTATCGAAGCCTCCACGTCGGGCGAGCTAGCATCCTCGTGATTCGTATGACTCGGCGGGCTGGCGTGGCTCCGATGCCGGGCAGGTGGCGCGGCCGGGGTGGAGGCTTCAATGCCAGGCAGGTGGCGCGGCAGGGTGGCCTTGATGCCGGGCCTGAGGGGCTCTTATAGGAACCTATAGGAACCTATAGGAACCCTATAGGAAACCCGTAGGAAGCCATCTTCTTCTTTTCCTATGGACTTCCTATGGGTTTCCTATGGGTTTCCTATAGGGTTCCTATAGGTTCCTATAGGTTCCTATTAGGGCCTAAAAAACTCCGAGCTCCCCGGCCGGGGCTTCTATGCCGGGCAGGTGGTGCGCCAGGGTGGAGGCTTCTATGCCGGGCAGGTGGCGCGGCAGGGCTTCTATGCCGGGCAGGTGGCGCGGCAGGGCTTCTATGCCTGGCAGGTGGCGCGGCAGGGCTTCAATGCCGGGCTCAATATTGAATCAAATTTGAATCATCTTGAGTCAACAATGGATCAATATTGAATCAACTTTGAATCATCTTGAGTCAACAATGGATCAATATTGACAGGTCCACCTCTCTCTTTAGAGGGGGTTTCCCAAATGGATGGATTCGAAACCTAAAACACTGCGTGGAGGCGTGTGGCTGCAAAATAATGACCCCTAGATATGCGCCGCAATTTGGCTCCAGGTTGCATTTCAAAGGAAACCCCTTTTCCCTTTTTTTCGGGACCCCTTTTTTTGGGACCCCTTGTTTTCTGTTTTTTGTTTTTTTCTTAGCCCTGCAAAGGTTGGCTCGCTTGAAATGCAACCTGGAGCCAAATTGCAAGCATATCTAGGGGTCATTATTTTGCAGCCACACGCCTCCACGCAGCGTTTTTGGTTTCGAATCCTTCGCAGGACGAGGTCGTTTCCTGGACGGACGAGTGCTAGGAGCCTGTCAGGTAGAATAGAATCCATTTGGGAAACCCCCTCTAAAGAGAGAGGCGCTGCGACAAAGGCCTCGGTGGCAAGACCCAGCAGGGCATTTGCTATCTTGGTGTCTACCTCCAGCGGCGTGTCCAACCCGTCCACCGTGGAGAGCAGAAAGGCCAGTGCGCTTGCGTCCGCCTTGCCGACAAGGGCGGCGTCAAGAACTGCCGCCGTGGTGACTGCGTCCAGGAGGGCTGCCGCTATCTTAGAGTCCACCTTAGAAAAAGTGTCGACGGCCGACAGCAGGGCGTACGCGCTCAGGCCGCTGGCGTCCGGCCTTGCGAAGATGCGCTGCTTAAGGCCGAGCGCTCGCACCAGCGGCGCCGCGTTAAGATCCTCAATCACCTCGGCCACGCGCGCCCAGCGGGCAGAGCTTGCCCTGCGCTGGTTTAAGGCTAATGAGGTGTGGCACGGGCGGGGATGAGTGGGACGTAATCAGATCTTGCGGGCTCGCCGCGCCCCCCGCCCCAACCCGACACAGACAAGCTTATCGATGAGTGGCGGGCAACGCTGTAGAGTAGAGACGTAGAGAATAGAGTCAAAAGGGAGGGATCTTGCTTGACTGGTTCTTAAAAAAAACCCGCGCAGCCCCTATGATGACGTTCTCCGGGCGCGTGTGGTCGGGGTGTGAAGAGCCGCGTCAGCAACGTCGTCCAGCTCTCTGTCGACACCAAGGTGGCCAACGCTCTTCTGCGCGTCGTCACCGCCGCAGTGCTGGCCTCGGAGCTTGCAAGTTGAGACGCCTCCATCTTGGGGCCTTCTCGCTTCGGCGGGTGGCCGGTCGTTTGTGGGCGCATCGCCTTTTGGCCGCCAATTGCAGCGATGGGGGTGATGGTCGTTTGCAGTGAGGGCTGACCCTTGGCTGACCTGGAGGTGTGACAATTTTATTTCATTCCGGTTATTCTTGACTACGCTCGAATTTCTGCGCTTCTTGGATGCTTCAGATGACGTACTCATGGGAATTGCCCGTGCGTGTTCTCTTCTGACTATTTTGTCAGTATTTCCGCATGCTTGGGAGCGTGCTGCGTATGTCTCTTTTCGATCTTTGACTTTCCGAGTGCATGTCACTACTGCATCTACAAACCAATCTTCTATTTCCATGGTCGGCTATACCGTTCGTGGAACTGCCGTTGGGCGCGGCAACGTGAACTGCTCATTTGGGATGCACTGTCCTTCCGTATTTCAGCTTCTTGTTGTCTCGATTTTTCATAATTCGCGGATTGCGGCTTTTCCACCTTATTGCATGATTTGTACTGGTTTCACCTGTGGCTCACTTCGTCGGTGTCGCTGTTTCCCTTTTTGTTTGCTGGTTGGTGTTGTGGTTCTCTTTTTGATTTCGAGCCTGGGCTTTTTTTGAGGCATACGCACCTCTCGCTAGGCCCTTATCTGTACTCTTTGCTGCTGTTTCATCCTTTTCACTCGGAGTTGCTTAATGCAGACGTGCGCTCGACGCGGATCGCTGCTAAGGGGCAAAAAAAAGAGACGCCTCCATCTTGGGGCTGCAGGCCTCCAAGCTTGCTCAGCACGTGGAGGCCGCTGGGCCATCAGAGCGGCTGCGAGGCGAGCGTCTTCTCCACCCACGCAGCGGACTTTTCCAGAAGCCATGCTTGCACGCAGTGGAAGGCCCTAGAGGACGTCATCATGGCTTAAAGGGGCTTGCGGGTTTTTTTTGGGACCATTCGAGCATTGGACGGACTTTTTCTTTAGCGCGTGATGAATCGCTAGAGCCTGTCCAAATCATCCTAACGCCGAAAAACGCACTCCTCAGCCAGCTCCGCCCGATGGCAAAGAAGTCTGTTGTCTTCCTCGAGAATCTTGATGCGGCGCCGCTGGTGCGAGCACTCGGTTTCAGCAGCGCAGCTTCGCAAGACCGCTTGCGCAGCGCGTCGTTGGGAGGCCGCTGGGCCATCAGAGCAGCTGCAAGGCAGGGAGCGTCCTTGCCCGCCCGCACACGCACCTCTTGCGATGCCCGTACCTTTTTTGTTTTGTAGCTGTTTCATCCTTTTCACACAGAGTTGCTTGATGAGTTTGTTCGGTCCGACCTTCACCCCATTCACTGCCGGGCGCTTGGCGTCACAGCTGCGTATCGGCCTGAGAAAGGATGTCTTGCCGACAGGGTTGTTGAGGTCATTGCACCAGATGTCATTGCCGGAAACTCTTGCGGTTGGTGGGACCCGTGATCCGGTCCTTATGCTGATGATGCAGCAACACGATGAGGTTTGGGGCACTGCTAATGCTAAGCTATGAGTTGAAGAATGCCATTGTGGGGAGGTTCACATACGCGCTGTAGCCACCCAAGCCATTCCTGCGGGGGCACAGGTTCGTTGTGGTTTATGGCACTCGGGTGATTCAGCGTGGCTTCTGCAGTTTGACGGCTCAGGACAGCGTGATGGGCTGGCTGGTGGCGCGGGGTGGGTTCTGTACCAGGTAGGAGCTGACAACATGGCTGTCGATTGGGGTGCCGTGCCCATCGCTCCTTGCAGTGATAATCTTGTTGCTGAAGCTATTGGCCTGGACGCAGGACTCCGGGCCGCTCTGGCGCACATTTCTTCCGCTGGAGGGCTGGGTACCGGTCCAGGGTGATATCTTACCACATTTGCAGTTTATGAGGTACGAGGGGCGCTCCAAGCGGTCGGATATTGTTCAGGTGCTTAGCCATCTACGTACCTTTGTGTCACACCGAATCCGCGCCATCCGGTATCTCCAGGAGGCCAACAAGATTGCTGAAGTTGATACGGTCGCCCATCGGGTACTGCGGTGCAGCCATACGCAGCTCATTCGGGATGATTGTCCGGTATTGCAAAACCTGGATGAGACTACAGCCCTTTTTCCCTTTGTGCCTACCCTGCCGATAGGTGAAGCCTTCATCAAGTTGTGCATGTCCAGACCTGAAGTTTCTTGGATTCCTGTTTTGTCAGATAGGATTGTCACTCTCTACACGGATGGTGCTGGCAAGAACCCTACCTCGTCGACATGTGATACTTCGTTTGCTGTTGTGCTCCTTGATGACTTGCGTGATCGTTGCATGGTTGGATTGGCTCGTGATGCACGTCTTTCTGGAGCGGCACCCCCCGTCTTCTCGGTCTTTAGTACCGGGAAAACACGGGGTCGGCAGACTGTTAGCAGGGCAGAATTGTCCGCTGCCATTGTGGCAATTGGTTGACTTCTGGGGTAATCACCTTGCAGACCAGGCAGCTGGGGCTGCTCTTGACGCCGATTCCCAAGATGCCCTTGTGGTGCGTGATACTGCCTACAGTGCCATTGGTTTCCGCAGACATCATTGGGGGCTAGTCTTGACAGGAGTTGCCAAAACGGTCCGTGCCTTTCCTGTGGTCAAGGCGGATAATGGCATCCGACCTCCTCAGCATGAAGAGAGAGCTCCACTTGCCTCTGTTGCAGTGCCTGCAGGTTTTGTGCTGTTGGTATTGCCCTCACCGGATATACTTCGTTTCGCCAGCCCGTGGAGTCACACTTTTACCCAGGCATTTTATAACTGGGCCCAAAAATTGTGTTGGCCCTCTAGGCAGGTTGATACTCCTGGTGTCTCCTTGGTCGAGCTGCTGGTCTCCTTCAAAATTGAAACAGGCTTAAATGTGCCAGTGACAAACCCTGATGACCCAGGGACATTCACCTTGTCTCGCATCAATCCGGCTGTGTCAGACTTGACATCACTTGGTGATGAGTCGCGACGATTCTCCAGTGCTCTTCAATCCCTTGAGACGGCTTTGCAATCTTTCGTGCTGCCTTGGAGTGAACCCCTATTCGGAGCTGTAACTAACCTTGGATACCCTTTTGGCATGATGAAGATTTCAGGTTTTAAGGTCCGTCCTTGGATGCCACATGAACCTGAGGTCCGACGCCTTTTCGGTGAGTATCTTGGAAAGCTAACGACTAAGACTCTAGCATTGCCTTTGCCGGTCGAAGTGGCATTCAGTACCCCGGTATCGCCATATGATGCTTTGGTTGTTAATCATGTTCATCGTAAAGGGGCTAATCTCCTCCAGAAACAGTGGTCGCGCAGAGGGCAGGCCCGTACTACATGCCTTTCATGGCCATGACTCAATGGGATGCTGTGGCGGTGATCAGCCTTCCCCGGTAACGGTTGTCGCATTGAGGGCATGCTCTTATGCCTGCCTTTCGTGGCCCTGCATCTGTATGATGGATCAGGGGCCAGATTTGCACCCTGGTGTTGCACTTCTGTGTCCTTAGTCCTTGACCTTCGGCATCCAGTTACATCGGTGGTGTGACTGCTGATTATTACCAACAATCCCCTTCATGTCTCTGTGGTGTGTTTCTAGTGCCACTGCGCTTGACAATGGCACTCTCAGGACCTCGTCGCAATTGAATATTGAATATCCTTGGCAAGTTGGTCTGGTACACCTCCTGGGGCGGTTACCACGGGCCATACGTGACCTTGGTATTACCATGCTCTTGCTGCTTCGTAACCGGATTTTCAGTGCAAGTGTGTCCATTTTTGCTTGGCATTTCAGGTCCCTGTGATGGACTTGGCCTCTCGATTTACTTGAGATCGCAAGAACCCCTTGGCTGGATTTACAGAGCTCTTCTCTCCTGGCACTATTCCCGAGTGGTGGATATTGTACATAGCTTCGATGCCACCACTCGCGGATCCACTTTGAGTGACCTTGCTATGATGCAGCTTTTCGAGTGCATGGGGGGTACCCCTATCCATTACGCTGATTTAATTGGGCTGGTTGCCTTCTTGTGTTGAGGGCATTCTTTCTGGCGCATGTGCATGCTTGATGCCTTACTACGCCACTTCGTTGGTGGTGCTTCGTGGAGTCCATCTCTTGATGGCCAACGCTTTTGCGTGTTTGACGAATTGCAGAGGGGTTGCTGTGGCAAGCACTAGGATCTTGCAATACAGCGGGATGCAAACTTGCGGGGTTCTGTAGGTTTGTAGCTCCGCACCTGCAAAGTCAGGTGTTGGCATCAGACTTTCCGATGGACAAATGGGCCGCCTTCTTCCGGGGGGTGGGTTCTCGGTCTTTTGGGGTTGGCCCCCTTTTCTTTGTTTGGCGCCCTGGCCGGGCTGTCTTCTTGGGGTGGTTCGTTTTCCCTTGGGGACAGGACCGGGGGCTTTCTACCCCTTCGGCGGTAGGCTGCCCGGCAACGTAACCGAGCCAACAAGATTGCTGATCACCTTGCCGGCATTGCGCGGGCGGCAGCCCAGCGCGGGTGTTCTGCCACCGAAGCCCTGTGCCCTATTTCACTCTTGAACTCGGTTGGAGCCATCCTTGAAGCCGCTGTTGATGCCAAGTGTGCTTTAGACCTCATCGAGGTCCCACTCGCTTCATGGGAACTTGTTGCTGGTTGGGTCGCCCAGCACTCACGTCATCGCCCGGTATCGTCGGCATACGTCTCTCGTGTTCTTGCTGGTGGCGGGTTTGTTCATGTTGCGTACACCTGGCAGCCAAACTTGGACACTGGGCCCCTGGAGGCGGTCGGGCCTTGTGCGCAGAAGCTGCCACGGCCTCTACGTCTCATCCTCTATGGCCTTAACCACTGGGAGATCAGTGTTGAAAGATGCTGGTTTGAGGTCGCGCGTCAGGCCAATCCTATGCAACCGCCCTCCATCTGCCCACCAACATATGATGGTCTGTTGGACCAAGTTTCCAACTTGCTTCCCGCACGCCCTTCTGGCGCGCCTCGGTTGGATCGGGCTCGGGTTGTTGTGCGGCAGACACTATGCCAGGGTGCGGGTCCTGCGATTTGCCACGTTCAGCAAGAAGACCTTTTTGTCGCTGACGAGCTCTGTCTTTTCTTGCGCGGTTTGGAATCCTGCTGCCGTGCCGCTGCTGATGCCCTTGACCCTCACTCCCCTATTCGGTCTGATGTTCTGCAGCGAGCTGAAGTTCGAGACGAGTGGGACCAGTGGGAGGCTCTTGGTCACGTCATTGTCCGGACCTTCCTTGAGGTGCTTCGTGAACTTTTCCACATGGACAGCGTGGTTTGGCTACGCGACTGGCTCTGGGTGCATCCGTGTCCGCCAGAGAACCTCTTGGTTGCTGCACTGTCCCAAGCCCTGCTCGTCTGGCCCTCCCGTATGATGCCAAGACGCTGCTTAGCGTGGGCAGTCTCGCCAAGGAGCGCGAGGTTATCGTTGCTGCAACTGGCAGGGGCCCCCCTCTTGCGCTTCCCAAGGCTGCTGGACGGGGCACGGCACTGCAACCCCACAAGGTGATTTCACGCAAACGCAAAGCCGATGTTCCTGCTCAAGCTTTGCACACCTTTTTCCGGCGCATTACGCGGAAGTGATTTTGTGAATGTGGTCTCTTGTTCCGTCACAGTTGTGGCCTTTTTGCCTGCTTCATGTGCTTACAGCTGGGCTGTTATACGCCTTGCCGGTGGTGCCTCGGCTCGCAGGTTTGGGTGTCTGGTTCTAGCACGATCCGGCCCCTCTGTTTCAGCTAGTAGCGCGGGTGTTAGATAGCCATGGAGCCGGTGGTCAGCGGCCCTCGCATCTCCTTCCCGCACATGACCAATGAAGCAGAGGGGGCACTCCAGCAGTCGAGCGTCATTGTACGCAGAGTCAGCCGTGACTATCTCCTCGAGTACCCTGAGGGACATCCTGACCGCTCTGGTCGAGGCAAGAACAAGCGAGTCCCGGACACCTGGACACCCGTCCAATTGCGCCCTGAGTACCCAGCGCAGGACGTTGACATTTGCGCCCGTCTGCCCTCTGATGTCGACCTTGGCCATGTTCTGAGGCGCCCCGACGGGCTTATGATCGCAGGCCCGAACATGGCGGCGAGGCGGAAGCTGGCCCTGTTGGCGGATAGCATGCGGAAATACTGACAGACTAATCAGAAGAAAACATGCACGGGCAATCCCCATGAGTACGTCATCTGGAGCATCCAAGAAGTGCAGAAATTCGAGCGTAGTCAAAGAATAACCGGAAAGAAGGAGAAATGTCACACCTCCAGGTCAGCCAAGGGTCAGCCCTCACTGCAAACGACCATCACCCCCATCGCTGCAATTGGCGGCCAAAAGGCGATGTGCCCACAAACGACCGGCCTCCCGCCAAAGCGAGAAGGCGGCCGCCATGGGTCCCGAATCACGGTGCCAAAAGGTGAATCAAGTCTCGGTATTGTGCGGACAATCAGCTCACCCGGCAAGTGTAACAATAAAGGCCCAGCAGGGCAAACAAGAGAATAGCGCCCAAGCCCGAAAGTCCGCGCAAAGAGGCGGGAGCACCATCAAAAGGTAAAATGAATTCAACACCATCTGAAAAGCACATACACACATGACCGCGTCCCGGAGACCATCAAGTGCATCCCGACTAGTGCATTGTTGCGCTCCGCCAAGTCACCCAAGCCAAGAGAGTCCATGGCCAGCAAACTCAAAAGCTGGCAGGACCGTGCTTGGACCATACACAGCACAGGCAAACGTCCTCCATCGTTCCTGTACATGAAGTAACATGGCGGCTCCCCCCGGTCGTAGACGGCACTCAGCCCAGCGTGTCATTGAAACTGAAATTTTCGCTTGCGCTCAGCTGGGGGAGTGGAGCAGGATCACCAGACTGACTCTCCTCGATCTCAATCAGCAAGGTCAGCATGGTGGCATCGTCCACCTGCAGTCCGGGCGGTGCCACATTAGAATAGCTCCAGGAACTGGAGCTGAGAACCTGAACGTGGCGTACCGATGTAGGTGAGGCGTCTACCTCCGCGATCTGTGGCGTGCCTGCCGCCCCCATAATCCGCTGTTGACCAGCAACATCAGTATTGGGAGGGGTCGAAGGGGTTGATCATGCTCAGGTCCGTGCACGGGCGCTTGAAGAACGAGACTACCGGCTCTGTGATCGCGAAGAGTGGATTGCGATGTCCCGTGTGCTTGCGAGTCATACGGTGCCTCCTGCCCCGGACCTTTTCTTTGGCTCGCTGGCTAGCCAGCCTGCCTCATCCAAGGAGGGTTCGGGCGTCAGAAACCTGGGCAGCCCTCATCAGGCAGATTTGGCGGTCTTGCTGGACAGTAGCTCGGATGGAGTACTTTCGCCATGACATGTTTTCATTGGCATCCCAAGTGTTCCAGGCACCTTTCTGCTGGCCGCTTCTCTGTCCATCATGTCGGGAGGTCATAAAGCCCGGCGGCACCTGCCGCAAACACGTGCAGCGGCCATACTCGCGCACCTCCTTATAGAAAAAATCCAGCAGCCTTGTCCCAGGCTGAGCAGTAACAACAAGGTCCGCGAACTCCTCAATGACAGGGTCTGCAGCTTCTTCAACATACTGCAACGTCTGTGTGACTTGATGCAGGGATACTGGCCAGTCAGGCCTCTGCTGCCGCAGGGCGCGTGCAAAACTCTCATGCTGGGAGTCATTGCTGGTCCCAGCATTACTAGTGCACACAGGTAGCTGGACCTTGAACTGAGCCGCTTGCGTGAGGTCCGGCGCAATCCCAGAGAAAATCGCCCTCTGCGGCAGCAGGTTGCATTGCCACGCAGGTATGCGTGCAACCGGAAAAGCAGCCTTGCCATCGAGGTAGCATAAACTGACTCCAGCCTTGACCTTGTCCCGGAAACCCTCCCGAGCAGCAGGTACCTCAGGCAGCTGTGGAATGCCTCGTAGCAAAACGCGCACCGGCATGAAGACCTCGACACCATACAGGCAATTAGAGAACATGTGACCCTTGGGGGCACCAAACTGGTACTTCACAAGGCCACGTAATCTGGCCCCCTTGGGTAGCGCTGTGACAAAGGACCCAGTCCCTCGCATGTTCTTGGATGCCACCGTCCCCAGTCCATCGCGAGCTTGCTCAGCCAAGGCAACAGTCAAGTGACGGCGCCAGAAAACAGGATCTTTGAGCCGGTCCCAAGCAGCCGGAAAGGGAATGTCCTCAGAACCTGCAGCCCATACGTTGGCAAGCCACGTGCCAGGTGGTTCAGAAGCTCTGCCAGGGGCTGAAATTCCTGCCCCTGGGCAACGCAGTAACAGCTCTGTTGTCATGGACCCATGCCATCAGCAGCTCCTCCAAATACCCTCGACGAAGTCTTGAGTATGCCATACTGACCAACCGCCACATGGGGAGTAAAATCAGCGCCATAGGCCAGTCGAGGGGTAGCTCAGCCGCGTCCTTCCACGTCGCCTTACCTGACAAAGCAATGTGCACTACGTGTCGGCGCGTGGCAGCGTCCGTCTCCTCCAGGGCTTGTGCCGCATCAAACCCGAAAGCCGTGAGATCCCGCACGTCCGGAGCAAAATCAGGACGATCAAAGTCCGGAGACTCAGTCCCCTCCATGTGCATAGCAACAGGGTCGAGCGAATACCGGGGTGCATCAGTCCACTCATTGAAGAAACGGCAACTGTTCCACCGGCCAGACAGCAATAGGGAGGCGTGGGTGGCGCTGCACTTCCGAAGAGTCCGCCTGCAAAACAAAGACTCTTCCCGATTTGATAGACCAAAGTCTCAGCATGCCACGATACGGTCCCAAAACCCACTGCGGAAACACCATGTCACGACCAGCATAGCCCCACAAGAGAGCCGGAGTCTCTCCGTCGCGCTTCGTCAAAAACTCTGGAAGCACTGCAGGAGGGAGGTCACCAAGGTCCTCAGCCTGTACCTGCCAACTGTGTGAGTTGCGCACAAGGACCAAGTGCAGCACTTCGGGTGGAGACGACCCGTACTGGCAACAGATGGCAAGCGGAATGTCGTTCCAAACCAGTCGGTCAGCAAAGGCAAGCCTCTCCATCCAGGTTTGCCTCGAGCCGGACCGGCCGCGGACCTGATTCTCGTCGCGCCGGGGCTGCCAAGGGCGATCATCATCAGGGCCATGGTGCACGTGAGCGCCGTGTAGCCAACTGGCAAGGGTCTGCGGCCATCCCAGGCCACGCATATCAAGCGGGCTAAGCATTAGCGTAGCCGTTTTGCTGCGTGTCAGCGCCACCGTGCACCGCGCATGAGCGTCTTCCCCAATGGACATAAAGCCTCTTTTCGTCTGGACGACCAGCGCCGCGTGGCAAGTGGCACCAGCTGTGCGGACGCTGGTTTCAACGCGAATGTAGCTGCTGGCCGCCTCAGCAGCCTGCAGCGTGGTAGCGCCCCTAGCCTCGAAACGAGTGAGGAGATCAGGCAGCGATTCCTCCACGGTCTCGCCCTTGGCTCCGCCTCCTGGCAGATGAACAATCGCACACTCTCTGGTAGCGAAAGCCACCAGGGTAGGAAGGACTCCTTGCTCGAAAGCCGATCTCCCCCATCCAAACAGGCTTGGCCTGCGGGTTTGATCAGCATCAGAGAGGAGCCATGAGTGCCCATGCCGTGGCCACTCACCGCTGGCAGGCTCCGGGAAGAAAGCATACTGCATCCACTCCCCGACCATGGCCCAAGCAGTGAGGAAGTCAGATGGCTCAATCACGTGGTTGCAGTGGTGTACAGGCATAGGGCCGACGCCGCATGGCATCTTCTCACATTGCAAAGGGCACAGGAGCCTGCAGGTCGCCCGGCACAGGCGTAGCTCGTTGGGCAAAGTTACGTCTGCGTCGCAAGAGTTCCTGCTGAACATCAGACCTGCATAGTAGAAGGAAAAACAACCACCAGCCCTGCGTTGCTCTCTGTGTACGGCTCTGTGAACTGCAGCATACCAATGGAGGATGCCACCATTTGCAGGTCATCGCCAGAACCTTCATGCAAGGAAAGGGCCTGGGCAGCCAGTCTTCGTAGCTGCGCCGTCTCAAAAAGAGCAGTGGGTGCACTGTCATGATCCGCCAGGACCAGAGTGACCTCGGGGAGCGCAGCAGAAAGCGCTTCAGCGGCAAACACGACTCTCCATGTGAAGTGCACCCTGCCCAGCCCTACCAAGCAAAGGTCGCACCACACC
Organism: Effrenium voratum; assembly: GCA_963377175.1. Classification (NCBI taxonomy): domain Eukaryota; class Dinophyceae; order Suessiales; family Symbiodiniaceae; genus Effrenium; species Effrenium voratum. The sequence goes on along the minus strand of CAUJNA010000901.1, from coordinate 60,965 downwards.
ACCTTCCATCGTTCCCGGGCAGGCCCCACGCAGCGCGTGCGATCGGACCAAAGCGGACCTGTGTACTGAAGGTGTGCAATTTGACTCTGCGGCCGATTTGCAATACTACCACTGTGGCGTTGTCCTCACGGCACTCCGCCGCCGTGCGATAAGCCCACTCGGCCAGTAGCTGCTCGGCCACACGTTCCTGGCCCTCTGCCATTGCTCTTTGCAAAATCGGATACGTAAAGGGGGCAGCCAAGGACCCAGTCCGATAGGTGTCACCCATGGAAACAGAGGCAGCAGCAGTCCACGGCTGTCCATCTTCTGCCACAAGCTGAACCGACTGAGGGGGAAAGCAAGTCGTCGGCAGTTGTTGAACCCCCACCTGCTGCAGCCTCTTGTCCATTGGAACACCTGCACCTTCCTCGGAGCCAGGGTGCACCCGGAAACAGTCACATAAAAAAGGGTGGGAAACTGAGCCAAATGAACCAGATGGCCGCAGAATCGAAAATCCAATGCACAGTGTCATGCAGCATGAGTCATCACATGCAAAACTCCCAGGAGAAACACAGCACTCCCAAACCCACGAGCTTTCACCGCACAAGGATGCATATCGGCCGCTCACCGAGCCAGTGTACTACGACATGGCAGTGGGTGAAGCATGACAAGAAAATGCTCACATGTCCTCTTGTGCGCGAAAGTGGGCCACTCTCACCGCTAGCCAGGAAAGGGTCCTGGAGACGGGAAGGCCTCCTGGGGCTCACTGCCCGTGACTCGAAGACGGCCGCGGTCGTGCATAGGGACCCTCTCTCACACCCCCGTCGTCATCTTGCTGCACACGACCCTGTGCACTGCTCAGTACCCGCTGTGCTGCTGCCAAAGTCCACTCCAGGCAAGACACCAATTCCGTGAGGAACACCACGGTGTCGTCGGCAGGATTAGGAGGGTCAGATGTCGGACCCTCACACCCGGCGGGGCCAGCAATCGGAGCCTCCTCACCCACAAGCCACGCGGCGGGCGATCTCGCCAGTTCCTCATTCAAAGGCCCCTCCTCGGCAAACGCTACTGAAAATGGGCCACATGTCTCTCCCGAGACAGGCTCCGCCATCCAAGCAACATAGCGCACCGGCCCAGCTGGGACCAACTCCTCTGCCCTGCGTATGTCTCTTATCGGTCTTTGACTTGCCGCGTGCATGTCACGGCTGCATCTACGAACCAATCTTCTATTTCCATGGTCGGCTATATCGTTCGTGGAATTTGCCGTGGGGCACGGCAACGTGAACTGCTCATTTGGGATGCACTGTCCTTCCGTATTTCAGCTATTCGATGACTCTATGTTTTCATAATTCGCGGCTTGCGGTTTTTCCATCTCGTTGCATGATTTGTACAGGCTTCACTTTTTGGCTCGTTTCGTCGGTGTCGCTGTTTGCCTTGTTGCTTGCTTGTCGGTTTGGTGTTTCTCTCCTTGATGTTCGAGCCTGGGCATTTTTTGAGGCATACGCACCTCTCGCTATGCCCTTACCTGTACTCTTTGCTGCTGTTTCATCCTTTTCACTCGGAGTTGCTTAATGCAGACGTGCGCTCGACGCGGATCGCTGCTAAGGGGCAAAAAACACACAGAGTTGCTTGATGCAGACGTGCGCTCGACGCGGATCGCTGCTAAGGGGCAAAAAAGCAGCGAGCTTCTCCCGAAGCCATGCCTGCACGCAGCGGAAGGCCAGCTGCGGCGGATCGAACAAAAATTATCGAATGCGCGAGAAAGCAAGAGCGAGAATGCGAGAAAACGAGAGCTCGGAATCTTTCTTTCGGTTCCGACAGTCTACGCCCAGCATCGGCTCAGCCGCAGCGGCAGCAGAGGCGGGGGCCCCACGAGGAACTCCATCACAAGGTCGAAGGGCGCGGTGCCGGGCGGAGCGTAAGCGGCCAGCAGCCGCAGCTGCTCCAGGTTGCGCCAGTGTCCCAGCGGGCGCGAGTTGTGAGCGTCGAGGGCGTAGACCTTGTCGTTGAAGGGCGTAGACCTTGCTCATTCCGCTCGATGTAGCCCGCAACCTGCTCGAAGCGCGGGCGCTGGTTGCAGCCGTGGGCCCGAAGCGTCTTTATCTCTTTATCGGTTACTGCGCAACTTTGCCCGCCGCTCGTTCCACGCCCCGGCGCTCTGCGCGCGCGTAGCGCAGCTGGGGTACTTGGCGGTGCACGGCCTCCGTCAGCCGGCTCACGTCGTCCAGGCGCCTGCCTGTGCTCGCCCAGCCAGTTGTTGAAGGCCCGGGCCTCCTCCAGTTCTCAGTAGCGCTTCAGCAGCAGCGGCTGCAGGTTGTAGCTGGGGTAGGTCTTGCGGAACCACCGGAGCATCTGCGGCTCCTTGCGAGGCTCAATGGACATCATCTTGCTTTTACACTAGCACGCTCGCACCTGTTGTCAACCGGTCGTAGGCGGACTGCCTCTCCAGCATGCGCAGGGCGCGCTGCTGCTCTCTTGTAAGCTGAGGTGCCTCTGGTGGGGCCTCGGCCGGCGGTGCCTCTGCCGGCGGTGCCTTGGCCGGCGGTGTCGTCTCAACCGGAGGCGGCTTTGGCTTGCGCTTCGGGGCAGCCGGCTCGGTGGGCACGTCCTGCTTTGGTTTGTTCTTGCTGCCAGGAGGCCTGCTCCGTCGTTTCGGCTCCGGTGCCTCCGGCGCAGCGTGCGCCCCTCCTCCTGCGCCTTTGGCGCCTCTTGTTCGGTCGGCTCCATCCTTTTTTTTATACGTGATCAAGATATAGCACGAACGACAACGACCCTCGAAGCCGTCAGCCGGAAGCGCATGTGCCTCAAGGTGACAGGGCCCCTCAGGGCCATGAAGTGCCCGTCGTCTCCACAATGGTGCCCACGCCGCTCTTCAGCGTGATCTTGGAGAGGATGTCGTCACCCAGGTTGCCCAGCACTCGGCGTTGGCCAGCTGGGCGCAGCGCAGGTAGACCTCGTTGTGCGCCATCGTCCGGACGAACTCGAAGACCTGCTGCCCGCTGGAGACGAAGCTCGGGCCCAGCATGTGGTCCACGCTGAAGGGCTTGGTCGGAGAGGGTAGTCCGCTGCGTTAGGAAATTGCTGGCGCAGCTCCAGGTCGTTCAGGATCAGCCGGTTGCCGTCGTAGGCGACGCTCAGGCTGTTCGTGGTCTCGCTACAGTGGCAAAGTTGGAGCTGATCCAGGCGGCCAGCCACGCGCCCTTGGGCTTCAGAGGCAGAGGCACAAAGCTGTTGTAGCCTCTCTGCGCGGTCCTGGTTCACCTCTCTGGAGACGCTGGGTCGCGCACCTGAGCCTGCCGCAGCGTCTGCGCTATGCTGCCAAAGCCGGTGCGGGGATCCTTGTAGACGGCCTTGATGGTTCGTTTGCGGGCGTCAGCCATGTTTCTTATGGGTTCTTCGGCCCGCGCGGCCTGCCAGGCTTCCACCTCGCAGCCGGGCCTGGAAGCCCTTGCACACCCCCCAGAGCACGCTGGTGAGGTGCGAGTAGTCGAGGGTGACCATCTCCGTGCCGTCGCTTGGTTTCGTGACCGATGGCAATTGCCCCAAGGCGCGCAGGTGACAAAAAAAAACATCTCCGTGCCGTCGCTCCACCGGGCGGTGCCCGTCAAGTTCTTCCTTCCTGCAAAGTCGTCCGAGGCGAAGCCCAGCCTCTGGGCAGCAGCGCAAGCGAGGTCAACCTTTGCCAAAGGAACCCCCTTTTCCCTTTTTTTCGGGACCCCTTTTTGGGGACCCTCTTTTTTTTTTCTTCTTTTTTTTTGTTTGTTTTTTTTTGCCCTGCAAAGGTTGGCTCGCTTGAAATGCAACCTGGAGCCAAATTGCAAGCATATCTAGGGGTCGTTATGTTGCAGCCACACGCCTGCACGCAGCGTTTTAGGTTTCGAATCCTTCGCAGGACGAGGTCGTTTCCTGGACGGACAAGTGTCAGGAGCCTACCAGGTGGAATAGAACCCATTTGGGAAACCCCCTCTAAAGAGAGAGAGACTGGCTTTCAAGTTCTCGGGCACCATTGTATTGACGCTTGGTCTGTGGATGCGGGTCCCACCCAACCTCAGCATTTATTCGTACCTGCAAGTGCAAAACTTATCTTTTGTACTCCCGTTCGATTGACTGTGCTGGCGTGGACAAGCGCAAGCCCTTGGAGCGGCATCGCCTGATTTCAATCTTCAGGCCACCACTTGTGTTGATCGGCTCCGTGTTGCGTCACTTCAATCTGTCAGTGCGTGAGCAAGGCGTGTTCTGCGCCTTCTACTTGCAGTCTACGTACGCCTATGCCTCTAGTGTGCATTGGCCGTCCAAAGAGGCTATGCACCAACACCGCCGAATGACTGGAGCTTGGATCGATATGCGCGCGCTTCCCGAAGTTTTGCGTTATCTGCGTATCGCACCCATGGTAGCTTCTGAGCATCTTGCCCTCAAAGCCGCGGTTGGTCTTGCAAGTCGTTTGCTTGCCCCAAATCATGTGTCCTGGGAGGCAGCCCTTGCACGGTTGCCACCAGCTCAGCAGCTCGGGTAAGTGTTGCGATCCTTTCCTGGCCTAAGACATGTGTGGAATTCCCCGCGCTGGCGGATCGGCTGCCGCTATAAAAGCCCACTTTGCTAGACACCTTGGCACTTTAGAAGAAGACTGCGCCCGTACAGCTTCTTCGCTGGGGTCCTCGCTCTCCGTCATATCGACATTGAAATTGAATGGATGCGGCATGCCCTCCTGGCTGCGGCGAATTTGTAGTCTGCAAAACCTGTCGCCCCTTCCAGCCATGTCGATCTCCCCGCCCGAACTCCGGCATGATGGGCATCTTGAATCCGCTACATCGCTTCTCAATCAGTCCGCCCCGTGGTTGCGACTGTGTTGGCCGACACCAGATCTGAATAGTCGATGGCGTGAACTTGACCTTCAGTGTGGACTGCCTTTTGCGCTCGAGAAGCAGTTCATTGAGACTTGCCATTTTGTGCAAATGCCTATGAGTTCATCGAGTACACGACCCCTCCTGGTACAAGCAGACTCCTTTTCACATACAGATTGGGACCGCAATTGCAGTACTTATGTTGTCACATGCTTTGCAATATGAAGGGCATCACCTTCGACCTTTTTGGAGTGGAACCATGGAGATCCCCTTTGGTGTCTGCAACGAGCCCATCACTTGTCCCTTTCAGGCTACAATATCACACATGATGATCCACCTATCCTCCGTGTTTTGAGCACAGGCGGCTCTGTCGTCGGCCCGTTTTGTCAATGGATTCGTGAGAAGTCGACCTCTTTTCTGGCTTTGGAGGATGGATGTGTGGTATGAAGCTTGCGTCGGTTTTTGTGTCAAGATCTTTGCCAGATATCCGCTTTCATATTGAGCATGATTTTCAGACGGCCAAGGCATTCACCCGCAATATTCAAGCCCGAATTTGGGTTGAAGGCGACTTCCGCCGATTGAGCTATGAGCAGTTGTCGATGGGAAACCATGTTTTTGCTGTCGATGTTGGAGATGTCAGCGTATCTCAGATTACAACATTACAGTTGCTTCAGCAAGCCCACCGTGTCCTAGCTGGTCTAATGCAGGGAACAAGCGTGGACTCGGAGAAGGAAATGCAGCCTCGATGCCCTCGCTCACCAGATTCATATTTTTGTTCAGCCCATCATCCTTTTGATGGAGAACGTTGCAGGAATGCTTGGTCACCCGCACTTCGAATTCTTGATCGCCCTATGGCACCAGCTCGGAATGCAACTGATTTCAAGAGAGGTTCAAACCACTGCAGGACACATTCCAGTCAACCGGCGGCGCATTTTCAAGCGCCGAGATGTTGAGATTGACCCTTCAGTATTACGAATCTTGGAGAAGTGCCGATTGCCAAAACCATTCATGCCGGCTACGCTTGCATCGATGCGCTCCCTTTTTGGGCCACATGTCATGTGTGAAGAATTGAGGACCACCCCGGAGGAGCTTATGCGACACCCCAAATTGTTTCCAGGAAAGACCGTGCCCCCTGACAACGTGCTTGAATGTCGGGACGCCCGGAATCAGGAAGTCATCATGGCGGTCATGGCCTCATACAGATCCAGCATTCACTTCAGCTATGACTTTCTGTGCAGGAAGAAACTGCTCTCACCAATTGTTAAAGGGATTCGATTCTTGCACCCTTTTGAGGTCTTGTCGGCGCTGGGTTTTCCTCACGAGATCGGTGGAACTTATGTCAGATTGCCTGCCGACTATGACCTTTGCTTCCGCATGCTTGGCAACTCATATATTCCGGCGCAGTCAGGACTGGCATGGATCAAAGCAGATCAGTTGTGGGCCCATGTCATGAATATTGAAATCACCGTGCCCTCAATGGAAACAATTGCTGATCACTGGCAATCAATCTACATGCAAGCGCGTGATTTTGAACCTACCGTTCAACATGGTTTGCTGACCATTGCACCATTGCAAGATCCGATCGATGCCATTTCTCCCACTGTCCCATTCCCTGCATGGAGTGACTTTGAGTTCACCTCTGGATCCCAAACCATTCACATCAGGCTTGATCGGGAGACCAGCTCGGAGGATATTGTTCGCCGCCTCAACCTGCCTTCAGCTTGCATTTGACTCAGTGCATGGATTTCAAGATTCTGATATTTCATGCGGAAAGGGATACTGACTTTTGCCAGAGCACATCTCCCACCAACCTTGACTCAGTGGCGCTCCTCAGTCAGAGATTGTCACATGAGATTTCTACTGATGACTTTGAGCTGTGCAGTATTTTTGGTACCAAGCTGCTTTTTCCACTTGATGTGATTCCGAATTGTGTTCTCCTGGTAGATCGCAACGCTACTGAGCTACCGAACCACAACTGGCAGATTTCCACGAAGGACCATGAGCTTGTGGTTCATTTGTCTGAAGATGAAGAGCCAGATATTCGATGCCTGGCCCTTACATGCTTTGCAGCTTTTTGTGCAACGGTTGGATGGGAGATTGACCAGACAAAATTGGCCTGCCACAGTGATCCTGGCCTTGCATTGCGTCTTGCTCCGATCAGAAACCGCATCTCTCTGGACTTCAGTGAGTTCAGGAACCTGACTACCATGTGGATTGCGGGCGCAGTACTGGCGCCCGCCATGACAGTTATGACATGAGCATCAATATCCTTGGTGTTGATGGTTGGATTGCAACTGACCCTCCTACCTTTGAACGTGTACAGCGATGCTTGAGCTCCCATTGCCCGAATGACGTCATCCAGTTGACAACTCACTTGAAGGACAGCTGCCATCGATCCGCACGGCTATCTCAGGTTGCCCAAAACCCACCATCAGGCCGTGAACCGGCCCAGGCAACCTGGATCACATACAAGCCAATCTGCACTGAGGTCACCCAAGGACTTGGATTTGTTTTGCCTGAGCAATTGTTCAAAGCTAGTTCTGGTGATGAACTCAGAGCCAGATTGCCTGAGACAGATGCCTCATGCAGCAGCTTGGACTCAAGCTGCAAACCTGCTTTGTCAGCAGTGAGTGCTTCTTGAAAATCCGGCAGCCGCAGAATACAGTGATCTCCACGCAGGATCTGTTTACAGCCTGCCTTGCTCAGGCCTATTGCTTTCAGCCGGCCGTTTCTGGAATTCACTTGGCATAGGATCCTCTATCCCGGTCACCATCCACTCCTCTTTTGGGGTTCGCGTTGAAGCTGTTTTTCCAGACTGCGTCCCAATTCGGGATATCCATAGCATTTGGGGCATGGACAGGCAACATTGCGTCCGCAAAATACGTGTCCTTGGGCAAATCTATCATGCCTCATGTCAAACTGGAGCGCTTGATGTGTCGTGGCAGGGTGAAACTGCATATGCAATACCGCAAAGCCGCTCGCACTTCAGCTTCGCAGGCACATGCCTCGGCAATTGTTGTGGATGCGTCTACTCTTTGCCTTGAACCTAATTGCTTTACGGATTGCCACGACAATTTCATACCGGTCATCACGACTATTGGGCCAAAGCGAGCAGATATAGCAAAGCCCTGCAGAGGTGATATCCAATCAGATGAAGACATCCAGTTCAGCATCCAGGTCTAATTTGCTGAGCCAGTATGGATGAAATTGATAGAGCGCCCAATCCGTGAAGTTCGCCGCATTCTGGAAAAACTTGGATGTGAAGCTCCCTTCACCCGAGTGTGGGCTCGTGCATTCAATGCCAACGGCAAGAGGGTGCCTCCCGTTGAGTCTGATGTCTTCTCTTTTCAGATCACTGCCCAACTCCAACCTGCTTGGATTGTCAGGAGCCTTGGAGTCTACACGACGTCCAGAGAGCAGAATGGGCGCCCGCGTGAAGGCTACCGCATTGTGTGGTCACCTAGGACCAAGGGAGAGTTGTTGACTGCCGCTCGAGATTTGCCAACCCATGGACTTGTTCACAACAAAACTGGACGGGGAGTGCGGGTCAACGCCCCCGACAAGGTGTATTCTGTCGTGAACCCCGGTAAGACCATTCCGACTGTACAAGCTTTCGCCGCTCCCGGCATCAAAGCAGAAGCTCTCACAGCCTGGGCTGCCAAGCTTCCGTGGGAAATCCGTGTCAAGAAATTTATCGGATCGGCTGATGCGATAGTTGCGTCAATTCAGGAACCAGCCAAACAAGTGCTGATGCTCAACGGACAGCCTGTGCTTGCATTGTCCATGCCGACTGGGGAGCCCGCTGCAAAGCCGATTGTGGCAGGGTCCATTGCCATCCAAAGCCAGGGATCCAAGGCTGAGAAGGACATCCTGCAAGAGGCAGATCCTTGGGCCGAGCCAAACTCCCGTCCATTGCCCACCCCAGAATCTCTCCTTAGGACCTGGTGGTCCCGGACCTGTGGAAAAGCAGCTCGCAGAGCACCGTGCTGAACTTGATGCTTTGAAGCAATCCATTGGCCGTGTTGAGCAGGGCCAACAAGAGTTCAAGGAACACGCAGTCTTGCTTTATGGAACTCAAGGAGCTGCTCCTTGCTAGTAGTAAGGAGCGGAAAACAGATAGTCGGCCACCCAAGAAGGCCAAGCCAAATGCCGCCTCTCAGATCAGCGATGATGAGCTGATGGGGTGACATCCACAGCGGCATTCGCCTTGGCTCATGATGCTCCATGCACCTGCATGTGAACATGGCACTTGCCGCTGGCTTCTTGTATCCTCATTGCGCGAGGGAATCAAAGCGGAGCTTTGGCCAGATGCATTGCCTGGGGTCACACAGCCATTGTGCTACCACAGCAAACTCTTGAATTCTTGCCTCACTGAAAGTGTGCCAGGTCTCCTTGCTAGTGCTGTGCGCGCGGGCCTGGTGCTAATAAGCACTGGGTCGCCCCAATCTACTTTTCTGTTGGGGGGAAAAAGGATGCAGTCCTGCTGAGTGCCACCCATGCAGATGTCGAATGATTGATTGGACTGAGCACGCATTGAACTGTTCTCATGATAGTACACCAGCATGGCCTTTGGCGTATCTTGGCGTCCGTGTTGGGGGGCCCTTAACCCTGGACCTCGCCCCCCGCAGCCTGATTGTAAAAATAGCTGTAGTAAATCCCACTTCTGTGCATAATAAATCAGATATGATTGCCAAGTGCGGTGACATTGTATTTTTTGCCAGAAACTGCAGCTACCGCCAAACTGCAGGATGTTGAGACATCGAATTTTCGGAAAATTGGACATAGTACAATCTGGGGTTCCCCAGTTGCACCTATGCATGAGGTGACCCACGACCATTCTCTGAGAGGGGTTGCATGTGGGGTTGCTTGTGCGTCTTCACTGCCACTTCGGGAAACCCGTGACCTTTTTCCGGGCCCTTGGAAAAGCACCACCCGTATTTTGGAAGGTTATATCCGCCTCCAGACTTTTGACTTGCGTGTATTTGTGCTCTACGGTTTTCCAGATGGCAGCGCCCAATCGACAAGTTATAATCACACTGCAACAAATTACTTGCTTGAGATGCGCATCCAACGTATGCCGCTCAACAACGCACCCACCCTCGTTGGGGGTGACATCAACAGACTAGTTCAAAAACTGCCAGCCTAAAAACCTTCATGAACTGTGGACTCGCCGCCATGGTTTCCCACTGCCTGCAACCTGTACTTTGTCACAAGGTCCTGGACCTGGATCGCGACACGATACGATCTTGATTGATCCCCGCTTGCATGCCTCATTGCAAGATGCACGGGTCTTACTTGATCGTGACTTCCATAGGCGTAGACCGTTGCAGCTTGATTTTGTTTTTCCACGCCAACAAATTACATGCCTGCGCTGGAAGTTGCCGCGGAGTTATGCCGATCTGCAGCCCGACAGTACTGCTGTTGCCAGCCATTACAATCAGCTTCAGGCCTACACTGAGGACCCTGATGCTTGTGATCTGACAAATTGGGCCAAACGGATCTCACCCTGCGTGACAAGCGTCGTGAGGACCCCACTGCCCAACCTAGCAATGGGTTGCCCAAGCACCGCAAAGGTCCATGTCAACCTCAGAAGCTCATCAAAGTGCCTGTTGAGTAAACCATCCCCACCGACTATCAGCCTCCAAATGAAGCTTTTAATGTGAAATCTAAGCAACGCATTCGGCAGGCACGACGAATCCGGTGCTTGTACAGCCAGATTGCCGACGCCGAAGGTAATCCCAAACAAACATCCAGCAGGATTTCCGGAAGGAAGAGATGGACGCAATGAAAGATGATCAACTGGAAACCATGCGGAACGATCCGACGACTGCCATTTTCGACTATCAGGTCTCATCCGCGGAACGTTTCAAGCACGTGAACAACGAGATGTTCATGAATGGCTCTCAAGATTCCGATTCACACAGTCCGCTGATGGTCTACATCCGGCCACCAAGCAGCGAAACTTTGAGCGATCCAAGGAGTACTTCAAGAAGAAGCAATCCTGGACTCAGCAAGAGTATAAGGAATACAACAAGCAGCAGCGGGGCAATCAGAAGCAGTGGAAGGACTACAGGGACTCGACCTGGCACGACTACGGAGACTACGGCAGCCAATCCGACAGCAGCTATCGGTGGAACCGTTGACTATCTGATGAAGCTGCCACCTCTGGCATCCATTCGACCTCCTTCGGTCTGAGTGATCCGCCAAGGAAAGAAGTTTTTCTGAAGCTCGACTGAGAGAACACCCGAAATCGGCACTACGAATTTCAACCGAATTGATCCTCACCGCCAACAAGACTATTCAGTGAGAGATCAATAGTTTCACATCCGTCCCGCATGTACATAGCGTTGTACATCATCTTTTAGATACATTTAGGTATCTCACAGAATCAGTACAGACTGTTTCCCATTTTGCAAATCAAGACATTTCATCCGCGCAGAAAACAGGATGAATCCAGTATTTCAATACACATGGCTACGGCATAAATCAAGGCTACGGCCAAAGGCCAAGAAGCCAAAGATATTTCATATCTAGTGCCGGCGATCAAAAGAAATGTGTGTCTGTTTTTGTGTCTGTTTTTGACCAATGTTGATCGCCCGCAACCATTTGGCTCAAGGCCCTTCTGTACCATAGCAATACTCATGATTGCGTGACAAAGGAACCTTTGCAGGCCGCTTACAGGATTATACAACAAGTCAATCCACCAGCAATCCATCCTCCAATCATCCATATTGGCATATTGGACTCTCTCCGGAATAGATCCAGGGACCGCATAAACGACCTCTACTACCACAGGGTACCAGTTCCCTTCTGGGATAGGTACCCCCGGCAGTGGGCCTCACCCCCCCCCCCAGGTCTCCCCCCCCCAAAACAAAACAAAAAACACGCCCCCGCTCTCAGGCGCAAGGTCTCGCCCAGCACGGTGCTCACCGCCGCCGCCCCATAGAGCGCCAGGAAGTTCAGCGCCGTGCCGTAGCCCAGACCTCGGGCTCGAGCTCTCAGCGCTCGATCCGCGAAGGCTCGCGCAGCTCAGATGCCTGGCCATAGAAAAAAAGAAAATCGGCGTCCTTTCACGGGAAACCCTTCCCCCCAAAAAAAGGGGGGAAAAAGGGCACCACTGGGCTGGGCCAATGACTCGGGAGGAGAAAAACCCATCTATGGAGGGCTGCGAAACATGTCACACTTTTCGCACGGTGAAATGAAACCATGGTTGAAACCGCTGTTTGTGGGTATTTCCAGGGGAATTATATCATTCCGTTTCCTTTGAGGGAATCCTCAGGTGCATTTCCTCCTTCCCTACCGCAAGTCTTGTTAGACAACCCGGGAGGGAGGGGAAGATGTTAAGCCTCTGGCTTGGGCAACGCCTCCATGTTCGAGGGCTACCCAGTGCGAATGCAGAATTCTATTTTATTTAATAAAAAAATGGAAACGACGCCTCGATGTACCAAAGTGTTGCGATTGGACTGGGTTTGCGACTAGTGTGTAGGGAATGATGGCAAACACAAGTCAACGACTCATTTTTGCGGGGTCCCACAAACCTAGTCTCATGACCGATGTTCAATGTGTTTTCTTAGGTTGGACCGCAACAGAAATGCGGGTGTCCTTTTTGGTTTTCCTTTAAAACCAACCAAAAGGGGGTACCAACTCAAACAGAAACAGACCCAAATCAACTAAGGACAATGATGGATGCCCTACGGCCTTTAAGCCGATTTTGCAGGGGAACTTTGGGTCTGGAAAGCGTCACCGGATTCTTCTCGCACGGATTCTACAGAACTCTTCGGATCTGAGACCCTGGGGTCAATTTTCCTTGCATCCAGAGATCTTGGTGAGCAACCCCCCAGTTTCTGATGGCGAGTGTCGTCCCCTTTTCAACACTACATGGTGTTGGTTGACCCTTGCTTACGCCCACAGACAACAGTTCTTCTTTGTTGCCCAGGCGCAACAATGCTGATTGTCCCCCTGGCTTCTTGTGGAAAATCTGACTTCTCCCCCGTCATCCAAAATGAAACGGTAGACTGCCGAGACCTTTGTCAGTTGAGTCACACAATGTGTCGCGTCACGGCCACGTCTCTACATCGAGCTGAGGCCCCTGCCGAACATAAGTCCTGATGCGATACAAAGCGCTTGCCACATCGGCAGCATGAGCACAATGGAGATGAGCAGAACCAGGGCCCAGCCAAGGAACCAGCCCCAGCCAGGATCATCCGGTAACATCCTCAAGGCTTCTGCCAGCAGAGAAGTTGGGCCAACAGCATACACGATGATGGATGCCACCGCCGCAGTGCCCACGCACGCGAGAATCGATGCATATTGGCACCCGCGGTTCTCTTCATGCATCCACGACATCAACGCCGAGCTCCTGGCGTCGTGTCGCTACATTGGCATGTGCGAGCTGAACCCAAACAGCTCTGCCTCGGCGAGCCCATGTGCAAACCTCATTCGGAAACATGCTTGGCCAGGTGTGGGCCAAAACAATGCAACGCCTCCAAGTTTTGCAGGATCTCCGGCCCTTGGCAAACTGGAAACAGGTCATGTCTCCTCGTGGCTCGCCCTCCATCGAAAAGCCGAAAATCCGCCCAAGGCGGGTACTTTTTGTCACCACCGAAGCACAGTTGCCCGCAATGCAATCTGCAGTTAAACATGCGAGCGTCAAGTTAATTAGTGTGTTTTTCAGGATCCTGACTCTTCTGTCGCACACGGCCAGCTGCAACAGCCACTGAACATATCCGGGTTGAGTGCTTCACCGTGCAGAGTCTCGGGCCCTTCGGACATGCATAGCACATTAAGCTTGGCACCGAGTCGCACGGTGAGACTGGAATTGGTCACCATGCCTCACATCCTTCTCCAGAAGCAATGACTTCATTGGGAGGCTTCCCTTGGGATTGAAACACCGTCAAGTTCGTACGGCCCAATGGGTCGTTGGAGATGTGACTGTCTTTGAGATGTACCTGTACATCAGCAATGGTCATGAATCAGACCATGGCAACACAATGGGTCCAAGCAACGGCACGATTCTTGCGGTTCTGAAGCGGCGACTCGGTGCACGGGACAACGGGTACCACAGCGCCGTCCCATGCCGGATCGGATTCTGCACGGCGAGAGATCGCTGAAAGTCTGAGTCTATCCATCATGCCTTTGAACAGGTTTATGCCTCTGCCTGTTTATGGCCAAGAGACGGACACTACCCCGCCCTGAAGAGATTCGGTGGCCCCGTGTCAATTCCCAGCGACTCACTCAGGCCTGGCAAAAAGCGGCCAGCGCTTACGTTCGCGAAACGTAACAAGCTGCGGACTCACAATAGAATAGTTTTAGAAGGGGTGCTTCGAAGGGTGAGAGTATGTCTGAGACTAGGTGCTTCCAAATATCTATCCTCGCACAATTTGAACAGCGAGGCAAAAGTGAGGGTAAGTTTACTGGCCCGGAACGGCTTGGTTTTGATCAAGGCCTCAGAAAAACCAGTGGATTGTTTAGGCCCGAAAGTCAACGTTATTGACATGATGATTCTACCCAAATTAGCCCAACAAGTATCCCTGCCCGAACTTCCTTCAGAGCCCCAGAACCCAATCGGAACCCGGGCTTGGGAAAAACCATGAACCGACCCTGTCCGCTTGAAACGGCAGTTCTCATTGGGAAAAGGGGATGTGCAAAGAAGTGTCACCATCTTAAAGGGTTTTCCCCCAAAAAAATGAACCCGAATTCTGAAAAGAGCAGGCAATCAGAAGCGAGTCTGGAGATCTCAACCTAAAGCCCCCTTTCGACGGCAAATTGTTTCCCCTATTGTTGTCTCGAATTCAGGTTCGCTAGTGGCCCAAGCACAGACTCCCAAGTTGGGCATTCAACCGAGTGGCTGCCCAAGTCTTTGATTCATGTTGACCCCTGAGCAACGCTCAGTTGCTAGTCAGGTCCTCTTCAGCAGCTTTCATACTGACTTTGTTGACGCTGCATTCATCGGCTGTCAAAACTGGAAGGATGAAACCGCGCTGTTCAGAGAGGATTGGAACTCCAAGCCTGGTTTCCTTAAGCCTCTTACAACAACGCTACGAAGGGAAAGAACGCCTTGGGAACTACCCTGTGTCCCTTTGAATGCCTTTACTCATTTAGAGGACCCAAAGGCCCGTGTCATAAGGGGGCAACCGATGCATCCCTGAACCTTTTGCGGTGGCCTGGAAAAATCTACGCTAGAAAAATGACGAGAATCTCGAACCAGTAGAATCCAGGCTTCAATTTTCTGCTAAGGCTTCTTGATTGGAATACCAGAACCTTGCTTCTTGCAAGTTGACATCTAGTTCTTATCAACCCGACTGAACGCAAGATGAGGCCTTGGCCACTGCACACTTCCAGCCCGCCTCGCCTTGCCCTTTGCTTTCGCCTCGCAAAAAACAGCCGTGCGGGCGAGACAAGCACATAGACCCTTTTCCATCAACCGGACCGATACGGTGAAACGAGAGGCTTTCCACAGGTTGTTTTCCTGAGGCACGGGAGCCCTGAGGTCTTGACTGGTTTGGATTTGTTTTGAACATCGAAGGTTGGGTTCAGGGCCAGACCCAATCTGCAGAAACCCAGTGGTGCACACCAGTAAAAAGGACGGGCCTGCAACATGAGGCCTACTCATGGGCTCAGGCCCCCTTTGGCTCAAGAAGGGACACCAAGCAAAACGGCCTCTCTTTTTTCGGGCGTCGCCGATTTTGAGAAGTGAAGCACACACGTTCTGTTTGTTTTCTTCGCTGACACCTTGCGAGTGCGACAAGGAGCATGGGATTTTCGATTGGGCCTTGTGGAAGTTTATGCTTGTTCGTTCAGCTTATGATGCCGTGCTGACCCCCAATCAGCAAACAGCGCTGAGAGGTGTGGTGGAGCACCAAGGGTTTCGTTTCGCCGCACGCCCCGAGCCCAGCGCAGTTCATGGGCCATGAATGTGAGGCTTACTCACGGAATCGCTGAAATGATGAACAGTTGCAAGTCCTGGCATTGGCTTAAAAACTCGATGGATTCACTTCCAGGGAACATGCAAACTCCCAAGCTACGAAAATACACCTATATTGTGAATAAGCCAAAAAAGATTCCAGCATGTTGAAAGTTGTCATGGCCATGAACATTACAGAAGCAGCAGGGAATGAATCTTCGAACAACGCGGCCTCCAAAGTAGCTGATATTCGGCTGTCCCATGCGCCAGTTCACACAGATACCTCGGAACTCTACTACGTTTTCGCTATGTTCCAGAACACCGGAACCCTCCGGATCTCCACTGGATCACCAACGAGTTACAGGTCGCTCTGAGCAAAGCGCTGACGCTTTGGTTGCCCCCGTTCGCTTGAACTGCCAGATTACCTAATATGGCTGAAGAACCCCAAGCGATCGCTGGTGAAAAACACAACTCAACTGAATATCCGTGACGTTCGGCCAACATAAGCCAAAGGGTTCTGCCGGTGTTCGCCCGCAACGGCAAATGATGTGAAACGCCCACGCCTTCGCTTTGGCGGCAGCCTTCGCCTGTCAACTCTTAGTTGCTTCGGTGGCTCATGCAGGCGAACTGTCTTGATGCGATAAACTTTTTGCCGGCGGGGGATCCCTTGGTTTCCTCCCAAATTTGTGGGGCAAGACTCTGTGATGCTCGCCACACAGGCAACCCAAAAATCCGTCTGGTGTCCCTTTTGTAAATTCTTAACGGGGTTTCCCAAGTTAAGAAACTGAATCAGACAGCTGGAGAGCCCAGAGTCTGCGGGGCCCCACCTGCTTCAGGGCCTCCTTAGCCTGAGGGCGCAGGTACGTTCTGCGCTGCCAAATCTGGCTGACCGCATCTGGGGGACGCTCTCTTTGTTTTTCAGAGTTAGCACCCTCCGGGTTGATTGAAATCTCCTGTTGGGAGATTTGCGCCATTTGCGCTTCAATGCCAAGAACGACTCAAGTTCACGGTTGGTGATGTTCGGAGAAAAAAATCGACGAGCCCGCTTGCCAGACTCCAAGTTGCGTGAATCCTCTTGGCTTCTTTCAAGCCCAATCCACAAAGGGCCAACCACTTGGACCCAAATGGGTATGAGTCAAAATTAAACCACCAGGGAACCGCAAGTTTTAGCTCATGTTTCCATTTACCAGGGTTCTATATTGGGTACCTATTTTTGACCCACACCCAACTGATTCTACCCCTGTGACTGAACCGCCCCTGAATAGAAGAGGCAATCACTCCCAAATCCCAGCTGTGTTATTCTTGATGGTTTGGGCATAGTCATGACAAAGCTTGCGAACAACGCCTTCGAATGGACCCCACAAGGGGGTGGGCGGGCGGGGGTGGGTGGGGGATAGGTGGGGGATAGGTGGGGGTGGGTTTTTGAAGGGGGGGAGGGAATAGCGCTATGTCACATCTGCAAAGAAATGCCTCCTGCTTACTAAGTTTTATTCACTTTCCATTTCAAAGATATTTGGGAAACATTTTGGAAAGGAGTTCATGTGCAAGTAGCAATTCAGATTAAACTCCTTCCGGATGAATTGCTGCTTGAAATGTTATACAACTAAAGTCACATTTGGAAAGGAACACCTTTTTGGCCCTTCATTCAAAACAGAAAAGTAGAATACCGCATTTTCTTGTCACCTTCTGTTCTTAACTAAAATCCAACTTGGCATAAGGAGCCTTATAAGGAGCCGTAGAAGGAGCCTTGAGAGGAGCTTTACAATGAGCTTTAGTCACCTGCAGGTCAGTGACAAGTACTTGCTGTCTGTGGTCTGCTACATCTTCGCAACTGTTTAAATAGAACTTATAGCAAGAGTCCATCGTTATAAAATTACATTCAAGCCCTAATTGAATTTAACCGAAAGCCTTTTGGAAGAGAACGTCGCATTTGACAACAAGATTAAGAATGCAATTCTGATGGGTTATGTCCCTATCAAACTCCATCAAAACACAATATTAATTCACATTAACACCATAGTTGGAAAGGAAATCCCGTTTGAATCTTCATTGTGAATAGGAATTCCATTTCACTGACTTTTTCAGCAGCTTCTGTTGAACATGTTTAGCAATCAACATCCTATTTAGTATAAGGAGCCTCGACAGGATCTTTTAAGCAGCTTTTTTGAGGAGCTTCATAAGAGGCCTGATAAGCAAGATCTCAAGCCAGCTGTTGAATTCTTCAAACTTTAAACTCCAATTCAACTCTGTCCTTATTAAGTTCTATTTAGATTCCAATGTCTGTTTTTATCAAGCCTTATTTGGTAAGACTTTCCTCTTATCAGGCTACTCTAGGCGGAGGTTGCTGACACAACAAATGTCAATGCATATCGAAGCAAGGCGTGTGCATATGTGGTCACACCTTCAGCAAGAACCTAAGAAAACAAATCTCAACCAAACCACCGAAATTCGAGGAACATTGCCCAAAAGTCAAGGGCGCAGTCTGCTCTCCCTCTGCCATGGGTGCGAGCACCTGACAGTTCTACAACGGCGCGTGCTTCGGTCTCCAGCCAGAGCCTTGCTCAAAGGCGCTCGGGCCCAGCGAGAGCCCATCCAAAAACCCACCATGCGGCGCCAAGCACCGTCGGCAAAAACAAGCTCGCCGGGATCTTTTTGCTGGACCAGGCTGGCGGACGACCACATCGAGCTGCGCGGAATGCAGGCAAGTGCGCGCCTTTGTTTTCCAAGTAGTCACACTTGGAAGGGTGTCCCCCGACTGAACATGCAGCAAGCCGCATGCAGCGCGAGCTCCGAGATGGCATGCACCGCCGGTCAATTTGGAAAGTGTTTTGTTTTTTTGGGGGGGACAGGTGCAATACCAGAACCATATGTAAGCTCGATTTGACTCTTCCATATGCAGGCAAGTACTGAGGGGAAAACCAAAAAGCCAGCAACGCCTCGAGAAAACACAGAATATTACAAAAACAATCTCTGGGGATTCGCTTTGGTTTCAGCCCCAAGCTTTTGTTTTTCATTTTGTGTTTTGCTTTTTGTTTTTCTTTGTCTTCTTGTGACATGTGACATGATGAAACAAAACACCGTCGCCTTGCAGACTTGGCTGCTGTAGAACACAAAAAAGACACTGTAAAACTGAATGTTTTGTTTGGCGTGCCCACTTAACATCTCAGGGCCAGAATCTGGTCAGCCGGTCAGGGGGTTTGCGCACGCACTTTCATGATTATGCATCTTAAGCGTAAGTCTACAACATACCAAGCAGTCTGGCATAAAGATGTGTCGTGTCAATACACAAGAACCATGTGAAAGGACTTGAAAAAGCAAAAGGTAGATCATGTCGGGGCTGACCATACATATACATATATATAAATATATATATATATACATATATATATATATATTGTAGCCGGCGTATCTGGAACTCCAATTTCGCTGGGGCCTCGGGCCTTCTTCACCTGGCACGCACGAGACTCGCCGCGTGCTAGCGTTGCCAAGGAGCGTTGCCAAGGCTACACTCGCAAGGGTGAACCGCCTTCTTATAGGTCCCTCAGATTTGAGATTAGAATAAGGCTACGCATGTTTTTCTTTTTAGCCTATTTTAGTGGGGGAACCCAAAACCCAACAAAAAAGTCTGAAAAATTCACCTACCTAGTGACCTAGCATCTTCTGGGTGATTTTGGATTGGATTGCTTTGGTCGTAGGGGGTCCCTTGTCGCCTAGTCCGCCGACGTTGCTTGGCGTGTTGGTACCAGGAAAGGGGGGCGGGGGGTGGGGGGGACCACGTACCGCGCGGTGATTTGATGATGTTCCACTAATCGGGGAGCCGCTGTCGCAAAACAGGGGTCCCAGGCTCGATTCCCCCTGCCAGCTCTTTTGCTGGTTTGGGTGTACTGCCTCCTTTTGCCCACAATCTGGAAAAACTCTGTGTTTTTGGACGTCCTCTTTGCGAAAACGCTGGAAAAACCAAGTTTTTTGCGGGAAATACTGGGAGCAAAGGGGAAACGTAAGGAAGTGGAAGGAAATGAGGGGAGGAAATAGGAAGTCGACATGACAGGAAAGCAACGGGAAATGAAAGGGAATGAAAGGGACAGAAATGAAAACAAGGGGAGTACAGGGGGAATGACAGGGAAACAAAGCACAAGGAAACCAAACATACATACATACATACGTACATACATACATTACATTACATTACATTACACTACATAACATAACATAACATTACATTACATTACGTTACATTACATACATACATGCAGTACATACATTACATACGTAACATACATAACATACATTGCATACATTACATACATTACATACATTACATACATACATACATACATACATACATACATACATACATACATACATACATACATACATACATACATACATACATACATACATACATACATACATACATACATACATACATACATACATAC
Source organism: Effrenium voratum (assembly GCA_963377175.1). Taxonomy (NCBI): domain Eukaryota; class Dinophyceae; order Suessiales; family Symbiodiniaceae; genus Effrenium; species Effrenium voratum. The sequence continues at coordinate 40,803 of CAUJNA010000901.1, read as the reverse complement.
ATACATACATACATACATACATACATACATACATACATACATACATACATACATACATACATACATACATACATACATACATACATACATACATACATACATACATACATACATACATACATACATACATACATACATACATACATACATACATACATACATACATACATACATACATACATACATACATACATACATACATACATACATACATACATACATACATACATACATACATACATACATACATACATACATACATACATACATACATACATACATACATACATACATACATACATACATACATACATACATACATACATACATACATACATACATACATACATACATACATACATACATACATACATACATACATACATACATACATACATACATACATACATACATTACATACATACATACATACATACATACATACATACATACATACATACATACATACATACATACATACATACATACATACATACATACATACATACATACATACATACATTACATACATACATACATACATACATACATACATACATACATACATACATACATACATACATTACATACATACATACATACATACATACATACATTACATACATACATACATACATACATACATACATACATACATACATACATACATACATACATACATACATACATACATACATACATACATACATACATACATACATACATACATACATACATACATACATACATACATACATACATACATACATACATACATACATACATACATACATACATACATACATACATACATACATACATACATACATACATACATACATACATACATACATACATACATACATACATACATACATACATACATACATACATACATACATACATTACATACATACATACATACATACATACATACATACATACATACATACATACATACATACATACATACATACATACATACATACATACATACATACATACATACATACATACATACATACATACATACATACATACATACATACATACATACATTACATACATACATACATTACATTACATTACATACATTACATTACATACATTACATTACATTACATTACATTACATTACATACACTACATTACATTACATTACATTACATTACATTACATTACATTACATTACATTACATTACATTACATTACATTACATTACATTACATTACATTACATTACATTACATTACATTACATTACATTACATTACATTACATTACATTACATTACTACATACATACATACATACATACATACATACATACATACATACATACATACATACATACATACATTACATACATACATACATACATACATACATACATACATACATACATACATACATACATACATACATACATACATACATACATACATACATACATACATACATACATACATACATACATACATACACATACATACATTACATACATACATACATACATACATACATACATACATACATACATACATACATACATACATACATACATACATACATACATACATACATACATACATACATACATACATACATACACACATACATACATACATACATACATACATACATACATACATACATACATACATACATACATACATACATACATACATACATACATACATACATACATACATACATACATACATACATACATACATACATACATACATACATACATACATACATACATACATACATACATACATACATACATTACATACATACATTACATACATACATACATACATACATACATACATACATACATTACATACATACATACATACATACATACATACATACATACATACATACATACATACATACATACATACATACATACATACATACATACATACATACATACATACATACATACATACATACATACATACATACATACATACATACATACATACATACATACATACATACATACATACATTACACATACATACATACATACATACATTACATACATACATACATACATACATACATACATACATACATACATACATACATACATACATACATACATACATACATACATACATACATACATACATACATACATACATACATACATACATACATACATACATACATACATACATACATACATACATACATACATACATACATACATACATACATACATACATACATACATACATACATACATACATACATACATACATACATACATACATACATACATACATACATACATTACATACATACATTACATTACATTACATTACATTACATTACATTACATTACATTACATTACATTACATTACATACATTATACATTACATTACATTACATTACATTACATTACATTACATTACATTACATTACATTACATTACATTACATTACATTACATTACATTACATTACATTACATTACATACATACATTACATACATTACATACATACATACATACATACATTACATTACATTACATTACATTACATTACATACATTACATTACATTACATACATACATACATACATACATACATACATTACATACATACATACATACATACATACATACATACATACATACATACATACATACATACATACATACATACATACATACATACATACATACATACATACATACATACATACATACATACATACATACATACATACATACATACATACATACATACATACATACATACATACATACATACATACATACATACATACATACATACATACATACATACATACATACATACATACATACATACATACATACATTACATACATACATACATACATACATACATACATACATACATACATTACATACATACATACATACATACATACATACATACACATACATACATATACATACATACACATACATACATACATACATACATACATACATACATACATACATACATACATACATACATACATACATACATACATACATACATACATACATACATACATACATACATACATACATACATACATACATACATACATACATACATACATACATACATACATACATACATACATACATACATACATACATACATACATACATTACATTACATTACATTACATTACATTACATACATTACATTACATTACATTACATTACATTACATTACATTACATTACATTACATTACATTACATTACATTACATTACATTACATTACATTACATTACATTACATTACATTACATACATACATACATACATACATACATACATACATACATACATACATACATACATACATTACATTACATTACATACATACATACATACATACATACATACATACATACATACATACATACATACATACATACATACATACATACATACATTACATACATACATACATACATACATACATACATTACATACATACATACATACATACATACATACATACATACATACATACATACATACATACATACATACATACATACATACATACATACATACATACATACATACATACATACATACATACATACATACATACATACATACATACATACATACATACATACATACATACATACATACATACATACATACATACATACATACATACATACATACATACATACATACATACATACATACATACATACATACATACATACATTACATACATACATACATACATACATACATACATACATACATACATACATACATTACATACATACACATACATACATACATACATACATACATACATACATACATACATACATACATACATACATACATACATACATACATACATACATACATACATACATACATACATACATACATACATACATACATACATACATACACATACATACATACATACATACATACATACATACATACATACATACATACATACATACATACATACATACATACAAACATACATACAATACATACATACATACATACATACATACATACATACATACATACATACATACATACATACATACATACATACATACATTACATACATACATACATACATACATACATACATACATACATACATACATACATACATACATACATACATACATACATACATACATACATACATACATACATACATACATACATACATACATACATACATACATACATACATACATACATACATACATACATACATACATACATACATACATTACATACATACATACATACATACATACAGACAGACAGACAGACAGACAGACAGACGGACGGACGGACAGACAACAGACACATATACATACATGGACAATACATACATACATACATACATACATACATACATACATACATACATACATACATACATACATACATACATACATACATACATACATTACATACATACATACATACATACATACAGACAGACAGACAGACAGACAGACAGACGGACGGACGGACAGACAACAGACACATATACATACATGGACAATGAAGCGGACATACCGAGAAAATGACAGGGACATGGAGGGGGAGTTGAAAGGAATGGAAGGGACATGTCCAGGACATCATGGGAAACGTGAAAAGGACATGAAGGGGAAATCAAGGGGAAAGCCAGTAGTGAGATGACAGTTCAGGGTCGTGAAGGGGCAGTGCCCGGACATCGAGGCAACTCAGGGGGGACATGACGCTGCAATGCAGAGAGAGAGAGAGAGACAGGGAGAGAGCGGGAGAGAGAGAGAGAGAGAGAGAGAGAGAGAGAGAGGGACACAGAGAGCGAGAAAGAGAGAGAGAGAGAGAGAGACAGAGACAGAGCCAGAGTCAGAGAAAGAGACAGAGAAAGAGACAGGTAGAGAGAGAGAGCGAAAAAAAAAAGAGAGAGACAGAGAAAGAGAGACACAGAAAGACAGAGAGAGAGAGAGAGAGACAGAGAGAAAGAGCGAGAGAGCGAGAGAGAGAAAGAAAGAGAGAGAGAGAGAGAGAGAGAGAGAGAGAGAGAGAGAGAGAGAGAGAGACTAGGTCCTCCAGTAGAGAGGTTAGAACGAGGGCACCCTTTTTCTGTAGAGGGGTGTGGACAGGAAGGAGACAGGGAGACAGAAAGAGACAGAGAAACAGAGAGAGAGAGAGAGAGAGAGAGATAAAGAGAGACAGAGAGTGGGAGATTGAGGAGAGAGAGGCTTGGGGGGATGGGGAGGATCGGGAGCGGAGGGAGGGAGAGAGGACAACAGAACACACAAGGGAGACAAGGGAGAGATGAAGAAGGAGAAAAGGGAGAGGACAATGTCGGCGGAGTGAGCCGGAGGCTCTAAAGTTTCAAGAGGAACCAGGGTTTCACCTCTCAAGCCACGAATCATGCACGAAGGGTGACTTGACCTTTTAAAGCGGCATCGACGAAACCGTCGAAGAGGGTTCCATCATTGAGTCATCAGGTGTCAAAAACAGCCTCACCAATTTGAAGTGGAGGGTGTCCTTTTGGTTCCCTTTTGAAAACCGTCGAAGACATGTCCAAATCATGAGCCCGCCTGAATTTTAGAGCAAAGATGGTGCCCAAGAAAAGAGAACCAAAACGACACCTACTAACTACCCGCAAGAAAAGTTGATGGCATGCTTCCCTGCATGTCAGCAAGTAAAAGGCAGGATGCAACCTCCAGTAGTTTGACCCTAGTGAGATCGTAAGCTTGTTTATGGACTCCCCCAATCTGGCGAGTCCCAAATCAACCCATCGGCGGAGGGGCTTCCCTCAACTTCCCCAGGGTCCCCAAGCTCTCAAAACAAGAGAGTGGGGACCCACACCTGGTTTCTTCTGTCGACCGCGACCCTCCACTTCCCTCCATGTCTCATCCAAAACGCGGCCTGGCTCTGGCTTTGACCTGAAACCGGAAGCCCAGCTCTCGCCCGAGGCAAACAGGAGAGGGGGCTTTTGCTGGAGCAAAAGCCCCCATCCCCACTGAAGGCGACACAGCGCGTGGCGTGGCCTTTTGCGCCCTGTTCCCCTTTTGCCGCCGCTTTCTCCCAACTTTTCAACCAAAAGACTTCAGCCAAGCGGAGCCTAGCGCCCGCCTCTGTCTCGGCCTTTGCGATCTGGCAAGGAGGCGAAAAGAGACCAGCGGCCAGCTGGACCAAAAGGAAGGCTTTTTCAAGGCGGGAATCATCTGAAGGTGGCACCAAACACCGAAGCTTCCCACAAGAAGCAGCGCAAGACGTGGGCTTTTTGGAGCACATGTGGGGTGTGTCCATGTGGAAGAAAGAGAATCGGAACCCGTGCTGCCGATTCGAGCTGGTGAATGTGCCCGATGTCGGGCCGATTTTTCCGAGACCTGAAAAATCGCTTTTGGAGAGCAAAGGGAACTTGTAGCCCATCCATGAGGATGCACCAGCGAACACGTACCCAAGAGCGATTTTCAGTTGAGGATCACCCCAAGAACTCGTTTCTTCCAACTCGAGCAGCATCACAAAAAGTGCAAATCATCTACTTGCAACCCCTCTTTTTGATATCCTCCCGAAGCCGACAGGAGGCTCCTGGTTTGGCCCCAAGCTCCTTTTGAAGGGATCGGTTCCCTTTCCTTTCGTCGGGTGCCACGTTTGAGAAAAGGCTGAGAGCGTGAGACGCACCCCGCGCCTTTGCGGGCACCTGGCCAGCGACAAGCCGCAAGCGGCAAGCGGCAAGGGGTTTCAAGCGGCAGCTGGGAACTGGTTTCAAGCCTAGGTGTGCTTCTAGGGGAAATAGATGGGTTTCCCCTGGTAAATGAGAAAATGCGTTGAGCAGCGAAAAACTCCCTTCAAAACGAACAGGAGAAATACCACATATTCATTTCAGCAAATGGAAGATTGGGCTTTCAGCTCCGAATTGTCGCATTCCTGTTTTCAGCTTAGCAGCCTTTAATGCACCAGGCTGGCCCCCCACGCTATTTGCTGTTTAACATGTAATAACTTGAGAAACTCATAATACAAAGCAAAATAGAGGAAAGAAGTGATAACAAGTTTAATATAAATATCAAAGAAACTAAACAATATAAATATACCAACAGAACAAGTGTGTTCAAGTAAAAACAAAGTTGGAGCAGGGAGTTGTGCTTTGAGATTGAACCGCAGAGACTAAGAAAGACAGAGACCAAGACTTGTTTTGAGGAGCAAAAAACAGGGATCTCCAGCATTGGAGCACTTGCCACCTGCAACCTGTTCAGACCATTTTGTCTGCAGCATCTTGTTTCGTCTTCCCTTCACAAAGGACGACCCCGGAGACCTCGCTCCGGCCTTTCTGGCCAGCAACAGAAAAATACCATGAAGGAGGCAAAAGGGATTCCAAGAGTCATAGGGTAGGGGAGGGGGTCTATGGGCAAGCTCCCAACTCAGCGGGGCTCTGACTGGCCGCGCCTTTGGAGCGGCCTTGGCTTTCGCCTGGCTGAAAACGTGGGTCTTTGTCAAGTTGAGGGTAGACCCCCGGCCAGGAGTCCCCCGATTTTCCGAGACCGCGCACTGCTTCGAATGTGCTCAAGCCGGGTACGGAGTTCTTGGAGCTGTGAAAGCACCGAAACCGCGGCAGCGCCCACCGCCGCGTGCAGATTTTGCCGCAGAAAGGTCCGCTGCATGGCTTCGGCGGCTTGGCTTGAATGGACTCTTGGTGACCATATGTCCGTGTCTTTCTTCAAGGGTACCCGTTTTGGGTTGGTTGAAAAGGGAAACCAAAAGAAAACATCACCATGTGGGGGAGCCCCCTAAAACAAGACAGACTCATATGGCTCAGGTCTGCATGGCCGAGAGCTCCCGCGCCTTTTCACTGACTTTAGCTTTTTTGGCCTGGCATGGCGCGAAAATGTGCCCTTGTCAGAGTCCCAAAGTGATGTAACCCTCGGATTGCCTGGGATGTTTGGCTCTAACCACAAGGAAGCCACTTTATAGGGTACCCAATTAAATGCCAACGCAAAGGGATCAACAACGACTTGTCAAGCACGCTCTCTTCTTGGTTTCCAGGATCTGTTTGTGACACCCACCTTGACCCGTGCATGTCACCCATGAACAAGGATTCCTTCGCAAGTCTCAATTCAGCATTCGGAAACGCAGGACTTGCGATGCGATGGGCAGGGAAGGCAACATCAACCATCCAAGAGGTGGTTTCCCTTCAGCAGACCATTAGAAGGACCCCAACATTAACCATCCGACTGGCGTCCTTTCAGGAGACTGGATGCAGTCCAAAGTCAACCATCCAACTGGTGGCGTCCTTTCAGG